>JACEFZ010015659.1:87500-373180 GCA_014155875.1 Cepaea nemoralis | reverse complement strand
CAGTTCTGTCCCATATATTCTTGTACAGTCTGCCAAACGCCGCACTGGCCTTGGAGATTCTTGCATTCACTTCGTCATCAATTATGGCAGCTTGTGACACAGTGCTGCCAAGATAGGTAAATTTGTCCACAACACTTAGTCTATGATCATTCACTTTGATATTCGGCACAGTGTGATTATTCCCTGGAGCTGGCTGGTACATACCTACAGTCTTCTCCAAGTTGATATTGAGCCCAAAGTTGGAACAGGCATGTGAGAAAGCTGAAACATTATATTGCATGTCCGCCTCTGAGTTGGCGTATAGAGCGCAATCATCAGCAAACAGGAGCTCTCTGACAGTGTCGCTGTTAATTTTGGTTTTAGCTTTCAACCTTCTGAGATTGAATAACTTTCCATCCATACGGTAGTTGATGTCTATTCTAATGTCGTCGTTCTCGAAGGCATTCATCAACATAGCTGAAAACATGAGGCTGAACAGTGTTGGTGCCACTTCACATCCTTGCTTCACTCCATTGGTGACAGGAAAGGGTTCAGACAGTTCACCACATTCCTTTACTCTTGCCTGCATGCCATCACGAAATAGCCGCACTATTTGGACAAACTTTCGTGGACAGCCATATTTTGCCATAATCTTCCACAGTCCTTTTCTGCTGACTGTATCAAAAGCCTTGGTAAGGTCAATGAAAGTGGAGAACATTTCGCAGTTATATAATATATATATCATTATCTCATCTCATCTCATCTCATTATGCACTCAAGAAATAGATCTATTATTTGCATAGTGCTTGTTTTACGATTAAAACTGATCTTATGCCTTTAAAGTCCTTGTTAGAAGCACCAGTACAGAACAGAAAAATACAAATGTGGGCATTAAACTTACAGGGTTATAAGGCATGTATAGAGTGTATTGCTGGAAAAGAAAATACTTGTGCTGATCTCCTGTCTAGAATACCGTATGGGGAAAGTTCGAACGAAGAGGATGAAGATGAACCTGAAATTGATGATAGAAATTGGCAGGTGAACATAATATATTCCGGTACATTAGATCAGAAAAGTTTGAAGAACGTGGCGGAGGAAGAGGATTCAGTGGAAGAAATGTTGTTTGTCCATCAAGAACGATGATGACCATTCATTTCATCCAGTGCGGTTGAAAGTATGGAGCCGTGGGTTCTAAGATGACTGATAAGACCTATTTTGGCTTGAAATGTTCTTTGACAATGTGGACAAAGAATGCCTGACGTCCTCCTGCAGTTGATTTTCTGTCCAGTCATTTCTTCACAGCTCTTGCACTTATCTCCACTTGTCTGGAATAATTTTCTCCTTTGTCTTTATTCAATTTCTGATACCTGCCCTCCATGCAACTCGTTCAGTGGCAACTTGCTCCCAATGTCCCGCTTAGACACATCTATGTATCGTAGTAGAGGCCGACCGTGAGATCTCTTACCAAACAGTAGTTCACCAAAAAAGATGTCCTTTTGTATTCTACCATCATCCATCTTTCTAACGTGTCCTATCCATCTAAGTCTACGAAGACTGAGCATGGAAAGAAAAAAAAGTCACACAACCTGATCTTCCCAATTGTGATTTTGTCTTGCCACTTAATACCAAGTATTCTTCGCAGACATCGCATATGAAAGCTGTTTAATCGTTTCTCTTGGTGTGACTAAGTTGACCAGGCTTCACTGCCATAAAGAAGAGTACTAAGGACACAGGCTTGATAGACAAGGACTTTTGTTTTGTCAGTAAGCTTCCTGCTCTCCCAGACTCTTTTTGTTAACCTGTTCATTGCTGTTGCTGCTTTACCAATCCTGATGTTGATTTCCTGATCTAGGGATAATTGTCTGTGTCCCTACGTGAAGATTATTCTAATCAAGAACATACTATTTTGAAAGGTAAAGGTGGTAGTTGGGAAGTCGACTCCAGCGATTGCCTTTAGGGCAGTTGTATTGAGAGGGTGGAAATGTTGGAAAATGTATATCGTAGCTTGGAACATGTTGAGACGTTTCATGGGTTATCTGGCAAGTCGGTTGATGTGAGGAGAATCGGAATTTTTGCGGGTGCAAATCCCATTAATGATGTGTAGAGTTTACGAGAAACATATATTTTATGAGTAGCAATTAATATGGTAGAGTGTATGTTTGTGTGTTCTTTTTTAACTTTGTTTTGTTTGCAGTAAAGTGTAATATTGGACATTCCAGTTATTACGAATTTTATTTCTGTTTGGTACGGCTTTCCATTGTTATATTTGTTTCGTTCATAATTGTGATATATATTTTGCTGAGTAGATTATATATATATATATAATCACGCTTAGTGGTACATTAAGTGACTGCTGGAATAGCTCAGTGTTTTTATAGAAGAAAGGGGTGCTAATAAGTGCACATATCACAGATAGTGATATAAAGTGGTTGGTAGTTGAGAGGATGTGGCTCAAGATTTTAAGAGAGTTGAGTAGCAGTCAAATACAGATAAAGAGTTGGAGTTTATACGTATCGTCACGGATAGTGATGCATTATGTGTTGGATTGTGCGGGAATCGCTTGGGACTCTATGTGTGAGCTAGTATAGTTCGGGAATTTTAACAAGGAGTGCGGGGAAGTTGAAGTTAATATTTACGGTCACGGCTAATGATACATTATAAATGATCTGATATAGTTGTAAGATTCTACAAAGAAGGGAACAAGTTGGGTGTATATGTAATCACGGGTAATAATCTACATATATAAAAGAGAATGTTGTGTTTTGTTTGTTTGTCCTTTATGCGTTCACGAACGGTCCATCCGATTGAGATGAAATTTTGTACAGATGTTGTTCTCACTCCCGCGGAGCCAACTGACATAGTTAGTTTAAAACACAGTTTTTACGTAATAAAACAACATTAATTACAATATTGCAAGGGGACTTAACCATAAATGTTTATATCAAGGGACATTACTTTTAGTAGCATTGTGACTATTATGTAATTTAAATAATTGGTGAATTTTTCTTAAAGTTTATAAAATGTTTAAAGAAGTTATCTACAGTCATATATGCTATAAACAAAGTGATAAAAACTTTAAGGCATCTCAAAAGTTTCATAAAAATAGTGCATCTATTTTAGATACGTGAAAATTTTCTAACTCATCTGTTTTAATTTCTCTTCGACATCTATACTGAATAATGTAATTTTTTAGAGAGAAAGGTAGTTGCATATCCTTTGAAATACGCCGCAGTCAACCCAGCATTTATTGGAAGTGTTCGTGATATCTTGGTAGGTTACATTAGTAGTTTCAGGTTGCCCTTTTTAGTTATTGGAATGAAAATAGTTCTCTTCCAATCTTCTGCTTTAGTAGAAGAAGAGAATGTTTGTTTGTGTGTGTGTCCTTTATGCATTCCCGAACGGTCCATCCGATTGAGATGAAATTTTGTACACTATGTTCTCACTCACGCAGATCCAACTGAAATAGTTAGTTTAAAATCAATTTTTAATTGTTATGTTAATTTTCTATTTTATTTACATATATGAGATCAGGGTCCAAAAGCTAAATCAGGTTATGCCACCCAAACGAAAAGAGATTGGTGGATCTACACCTCAAGCACGAAAGAAAAAGGCATTACGAGCTTCAGAAACAGATTAAAATCAATTTTTAATTTTTATTTAATTTTCTACTTGTATTTTATGCGTTCCCGAACGGTCCATTCGATTGAGATGAAATTTGTACACATGTTGTTCTCACTCCCGCGGATCCAACTGAAAATAGTTAGTTTAAAATCATGTTTAATTTTTATTTAATTTTCTGTTTGTATTTTATGCGTTCCTGATCCGATTGCGATGAAATTTTGTACAGATGTTGTTCTCACTCCCGTGGATCCAATTTAAATAGTTAGTTAGTTTAAAATCAACATATTTTCCTCAAGCACGAAAGAAAAAGGCATTACGAGCCTCAGAAATAGACGAGCCACGGGAACGGAAACAGGGCATCAGAAACAGACGAGCAACGGGAACTGGAATGGCAGCATCAGAAACAGACGAGCAACGGGAACGGGAGCAGGGGCCGAACGCGTACTCTGTGCGCTTAGAGAAATGTATTTGAATGTATAATGACTACTTATATGAATTCAATGAGACGCTCCCCGCCAGGAGCTGGGCGAAGCCGGGCCGGGTCAGCTAGTGCATTATAAATGAGCTGGAATAATTCAGAGGTTCTGAGAGATTGGTAAACACAACAAGCTCATATGGTTGCCATGACTCTATTTCATAGTTAAGTTGATAGTCATGGCATGTTAAAAAGTAGTCACGTCTGGTAGCGTGAAAGACGTGGACGATAATCCACGCGGACACGCCGAGCAGTCACCGAAGCGAAAAAGCAAGATTCGCGAAGGTGACTGGGATTCATTCGATTAGAGTCGTTCTGTGGTTTTGATTTAGTTTGGACACAACACAGGGTGCAATGGAAAGTGCCAGTGATTGTGTCTCCGGTAATTTTAGGCATTTTAGAACGGTTGTATAAAAGTGCATAACTGTGATTGCTCATATCATGATGTGAACTTATTGTGCGCGCAACAATGAAATTATAGAAATGAAATACGCCAGTCTCCTGTTGTGACTGAAGTTCGTAGATGTGTTGTAGTGCTAACTAACAGTACAATCATGTGGTCTAGCCTTTGTAGACCAATACCTAATGGGTGTGGGTATCTGAATTATATGCACTCTGAATCTGAATAAGGAATCTGAATTTTATGGACTGAATGATTCGATGTGCAATGAGGATGATCTGTCGACTAACTAACTAATAACTACTAGGTGTAACGAGCAAGTAGAACGAAGCTGCACAAGGCCTCGACGCTTCTTTGTATAGGACTACAGACAGCAGATTGTTCGTAACCATAGAGTGTCATGTCTCCTATGAAACTCAAAGGGAAGAATTGCCAATGGGACTTAAAAAGAGCAATTACGCCTAAGGCACTTATGGAACTAAACTGTCGCCTATGGCATTTGTGGGATATAACAACATAATTCGCCTATGGCAATGGTAATATTAGGTGTTTGGTGTCGGAGCAGATTAAATTTTTTTTTGTTGCCTTGCAATGTATGTTTCTGCCATTTTCTTTTGTGTTCTTGTATAGCTATACATGAATGTTTGGGTGACTTGTTGGAGGATGTGCAGTGAGGTTTGGGTGTTATTAGACTTTTCTGCGAAAAGTCTCAAGATGAGATATTAGGGAAGCTGAAACAGAACCCTGGGATGAGTTAAAGAAGTAGGGATGGATTTATGTTTAGACAGAAAGCATCCTTTGGAAAATTCCACTTTTATAGCACGAAGATGCGCTGAGCAGAGATATTGTTTTGAAGTAGGGATTTTGTGTGTGTTCACTACGGATGACAACGGTAAACGACAGAAGAGAGACAGGGAGAGATGTGAGCGGACGAGCAAGGACGGGCCGTTAGCTATTGTCCGAGGATCAGAGAAGGTTGTTGGCTATTGTCCAACTATTCATGGAAGATGGTTCACTAATGTCCAAGTATACCGTGAAGGCGAGTTATCTAGCCACATATTTTGGCGTTCACTACGGATGACAACTATACGATAAGATGTATCAGCTGATAACAATTATTAGTTAGTCCGGGGATTCAGGAGGAGAAGGTCGTACAACGAGGAAAGAATTATACCATCAGGAGAATTAGAACGCGGTAACGATAAAACGGATCAGGGAATATTTCACCTTGGCAGAAGATAGATTCAGGAAAGAAAAGAAGAAAAAAAATGGATTCTTTTAATCGGGATTTTTCATACCGGGAAGGAGTTTGATTATCTTCGCTAATTTACCTCGCGTTTTATGATATTATCGGAAGAGGTGTGTTTATTTTAACTGGAAGGCCGGTGGACATTTTATCTGTAAATTCTTGTTTGGAATAGAGAATTAAGATTTTACAATGTACGACATAAGGTCGTTATACGGGTCAAGTTCGAATAAAGTATACAGAAATTGAAATTCCGTTTTTGGAGAAAGTGTGATTCTATTTCTTGTTTATTTACAATGTTGAAGTACAGATGGTTTGGGTTTTTCTACCCTATATAATCACAACGACCAAAGGTCAATTCTGGAAATGGGATGGTTTTCAACTACTATTGATTCGGTTGCCACTAAGTTGAATAAAATGTCAACCGTGCTGTTAAGAGATTAAGAGTGAAAGCTCGTCTTATATCATAGATTAATAGTGAAAAGATCATCATCATCATCATCATCATCATCAAGTGCCCTGCCAGCTAACGTAGGCGTGCATGGCTCTCCACAGATCTCGGTCTTTGGTGTTCTGAATCAACTCTGCAGCAAAACTGGTTCTATATAGCATTTCAGTATCATCTTATATAATAGATTAACAGTGAAAGCAGCATCTTATACGACAGATTAGCAGTGAAAGGATCATCATAAATGATAGATTAACAGTGAAAGAATCATCTTATAGGATAGATTAACAGCGAAAGGATCATTTTATATGATAGAAAAACAAGAAAGGATCATCTTATGTGACAGAATGTAATGGCACCTTCATGAGATTAACAATGTAAGGACCATCTTATATAATAGACTAATAGTGAGACCATCATCTTATATGATAGATTAACAGTGAACGGATCATCTTATATGATAGATTAACAGTGAAATGATCATCGTATATGATAGATTAACGGTTACATGATCATCTCATATGATAGAATGGGATGTATGTCTGTGAGGTTTTACAGTGAAAGGATCATCTTATATGGTAGATTAACAGTGAAAGGATTATCTTATATGATAGATTACAGTGAAAGGATCATCTTATAATAAAGTTAACAATGAAAGGATCATAGTATGTGATAGAATGGTGTGTAACTCTGTGAGATTAGCAATGCAATGATTATTAAACTGGAAATTGGAAACCACTGCGTTACATGAGTTACATATTGCCATCCTAGTGTTTTCCCGCTCGCTTTGAACTCAAGTGTTTTTAGTTGTACTAGACTGAATTTTGCATTCCCTATTAACAGTGACCTCGCGATGAGGCGAACCCACTCCTACTTCAGAGGTACTAGTTATACCAGTGACAATCGGATGCTGCTTCGCAAAGCTTATACCGGCTTCAATTGCATGTCTACTATATTCACTTATACTCTTGTTTAATAACAGCTTTTACCACTTGTATATTGTTTCTGAGAGTCACGTTTGTCCACTTTGGGCGTAAACAAGGATGTAAAATGAAAAAAATTATCACCACTGAAGTTTAAAACTGTACATTAAATTATATGGATGAGGTCAGCTGGACACAGAATAGAACAAACCCGCAAATAAACAATAATGTTATTACATTGGGAGATAATGGGTATTATGATTCAATTCCTGCATATTGAGCCATTATCATCATCTTCTTCCACTTTTTGCCGTCAAGCGTCGTGAGGAGGCAGGGCCATGCGGTATACTTTCTCAATATGATGCATGTCTTCGAATTCCGCCCGTTATGATGCAAATCGTCGAAATGCAGCCCCTCCTTCGCTGCTTATGCCGCCCCATTACGGTGCCACCTGATGCGGCCACATGTCTGTATCATAGCACGGCACGGCTTTGTGTGGAGGATTAGTTGACGCTCCAGCGCCGGATGGGTGGCACTGGATAGTGTCATTCCATGTGATTGTAAAATGTCGTTTATGTCGTCAATCCGTTTTCTTTTCGGGCGTTCTCTTACCCAGTATTATAGTAGGGTCCCTACGTGGTACGTTTTGGACTCTTAGTCTGCAAAAATCAATAGGAGTTTTCTTATATAAGATTAGTATGCTAGTCCGGCTGACGTCACAAAACGGCTCCTGAAATTTCATATTTCCCGTGATAAGGGACTTTTCTACTTCTGGTTTTGGTGTTAATTATTATATTTTGTTTTTAAATAGTGTCTTGTAATTGTTGACGGCGACATTTGGTGGGTGTTATTAAATATCTTGACGTTAGTGTTATGGTCAATCGTACAATAGTATATAATGGTGTGTTGCGAATTCCAATCGCCAGAAGTGATAGTGTTTGCTTATACATATTTTTCTTTCCCGCGTTTCCATCCTGTTTCAGGATATTGCAGTCAACACCAGCATCTTTCAGCTGTATGTTGATTCCTAGGCTAAGATTACGCTCATCAGCACCCCACGACTTTCGGTGCGACCGGCTCCATACTCTCATAGGTCTGTGGCGCGACTCGAACCACTTCTAATTCTCGTGCGCTCACGTCGACCACGAGAATATTCGGGGTTAACGGAGATAGCTGATAACCCCTCGGCCAGGCAGCCGGCACTTATACATATGAATTTTTAAAAGTGGTGGGGGAGTGTTATAAGCGGAACATCTGAAAAATGTGGTTTATTGGAAAAATGTATTAGGATAGGTGGGAGAGTGAGGGGTAGAACATTAACAACAGACCAGCATTATAGTAGGCCTCTTTCAGTCTTGTAAGACTATAGAGTTGTGCCGCTGGGGAGACACCTGACAGCACAGCTGGTAACTGTATCTCGCCGCTGTTACACGGTGCTGAAGTGGCCTCTCCAGGGTGCAAGCCTGGGCAATGAAATGCGAAGGACCCGCTGTTGTCCAGTAGCAAGTTCCCCCTCTCTAGGTCACCAATGTTGACCAAGAGAGAAGGCAGTATCCAATGCACCTTGGCATCGGTGTCGTCGCAGGAGTTGCCAGAGCTATGTTGTTTACAACATGGAACTGCCTTAAGGATTCCCTCTCCGGATTTGTCCTCAGGGTTTACTCCCAAAGCATTTCCCATCTGGGTATAGCCGCAAGGCAGCGGAGGTTTGAGATTTAGAGTTTCCTCTCTTAGGGGAGATACCAACCAAGGCTGACGAGTCTCCTCTGTCCGGGAATTAATAAGGAGGGAAGTCTACCATTCTTCCATCCTGGCGGTGACCATACTGATCAGATGACCGTAGCCATTGTCTCTATTGAGAGATCCTCTGCCCATTGTCAGACTAGCATTAGACATGTAATTATAATTAAAGGCAGGGATAGGCTCCATTTTTGTAAATGAAATGATCGATAGGTCGGGCGTTGGCATCGATGTATTAAGTTGTCTTCTCTTGGTGGGTTGGCTGGGGTTGCAGCTGGGTAGTGATGGTTCGTGTATTGTGTTATTGTCTCTGAAATCGATCCCGAATTAGTATGAATTCTAAAGTTTCTTAACAAAACAGCATCATCATACCTGTGTCTGCTTAGATAATAATAGTTGTAAGTATGCTTGTGTGTGTGTGTTTTTTTTTAAGTGTGTGAGTATTCTACTGATTGTTATATTTACATAATTAACACTAGTTTCGGTTGATAAGCTTGTATAAACAACATCATAGCAGCGTTATTAGAGCAGAACGAACGAACGAGCGAACAAACTTTATTTTCAACGGGTTAAGAATTGGGCACGCAGGCCCGTCTAACATTCTGCCCTTCTATCACTCTCTTTCATACATTATTTCATTCACACATCATTCAAGGCTAACAAAGAACAGCAACATATAAAAGATATGCATTATAAAGGCATGGGCAAAATGCGAACATCAAAACTACACAACACAATAATATTAGATAATGGTCTGACACTTGTTATTAGCCATGTGGAATATACTGGCCTACAAAAAGGGGACTGGCTGTTATACTAGGGTTTTGTTATTATTATTATTATCTCTATTATTAAGGGGGAAGGTGATTCGTATTGAGATAGTGTTCGAATAATTTGCGATTATGTAAATAGGGATTGGTGATGTCTTTGATTTCTTGTGGAAGACTGTTCCACAGCTGAGCTGCAGAGTACGTTAAGCTTGTTTTGTATAAGTCAATCCTAGGCTTCGAAATGTGTAGTATATTTAAACGTTTAATGTGTCTAGCATTATAATTAAACAATGACCAAAGGTAATTTGGGGCATTCCGATGCAGGATTTTGTGAATTAGTTTAGCTTTATTGAAAAGCAGGCGTTTGCGGAATGGTAGTAACTGAAGGCGCTTATACAGACTAGCATTGTCAGATAAATTTTTGCTATAAATTAGACTCATGGCCCGTTTCTGGAGTGAGTAAAGTCGCTTGGTGTTTGAATTAGAACAACCGTCGCAGATTGTAGAGCAGTAGTCAAAGTGTGTCTGTATATGAGAAGTAATAGAATGGTTTCCTTGTGTCCTCATCAAGGAAGTTTTTAATTTTGGCGAGTTGGTAGACTTTTTTCGCTGTTTGTTTAATGAGCGCTTGAACGTGGGAATTAAAGGTTAGGTTTCTATCAATGATTAGGCCTAATGTTTTATGCTCAATTACACTTTCTACTGGCATGTTATCGATGTGAAGTTGAAGTGATGTGTGTGAGCTTTGAGTTTGAAGTCTTTGTCTGGTTGTTAATAACATTGCTTTTGTTTTAGTTAATTTGCATATGGTTTGAATAGCTCCACCTAACTACATTATTTAATTCTTGTTGTAAAGACGACTCCAGTAAAATACAGCTTTCAGCGTTTGTGTACACTGTATAGTCATCTGCAAATAGATCGCAGGACGACGAAAGATGCAAAGGTAGATCGTTAATATATATGGCAAATAACAGAGGGCCAAGAATAGAGCCATGCGGTACTCCAATATTGAAGGTAGTGGTTTGAGACAGAGATTTATTATGTGATACTACTTGCTTTGTTTGATAGAAAAGATGATATTAGAGTGACTACATTAGGGCCAATTTTCATTGTCTCAAGTTTTTTAATTAAAATAACATGGTCTATCATATCAAATGCTTTCTTGAAATCAATAAACACAGTTCCAAATAGACTGTTGTTGTTTATATTCTGGTGCCAATTTTCTATCATGTTTGTTAGGGCCGTAAGGCAAGAATATTTTGGTCGAAATCCTGATTGGCAGTCAACAATAAGCTTGTTGCGAACTGAATAATGTAATGTTACTTTATGGATGTGTTTTTCTAGTGGCTTAGATAGTGATGATTGTAAGGAAATGGATCTGTAATTGTTCGGGATACCATTGTCCAATGAACCAGATTTAAGAAGAGGGTACACTTTAGCGATTTTGAGAGCTGATGGAAAGGGGCCTTTGATGAGACACTGATTATATACATACGTTAGTGATATACAGATCACTGGCGCAGCACAACGGAGAATCCGGTTGCTGATTCCATCTAACCCAGATGAAGGTTGTGTTTTTTAGGTTACTGAGGTAAGTGAATACTTCAGTGATTGTCATTAGCGGTATGTCGGAAAGAATATCTTGGGAGCATCTATTCTCGCAAAACGATGACAATAAAGAAAAGTTGCAAGGAGAATAATGGTATTGAAGCCTTCAACTGGTCTATGTCAGTTTGAAAAAAAATACTGAACAGGTCGCATGTAATATGATTTGATGGTAAAGAATTTCGGAAGTTATACTTGTTTGACAAGGTGTTAATTGCCTTCCATATATCCTTACTATTTGTTTTATCCATTACTAAGTTCTTAAAGTAATTTTTCTTTTCCCGTCGTATGTTATAGTGAACTTTGTTTCTAAGAGTACGGTATGAACTGATATCCCGCTTTTTATGTGCTTTATCTCTGTCTCTCATAATTTCAAGTATTTCCAGGGTGATCCAATTTGGCTTGACGTGGTGTTTTACTCGAACTTCCTTGACTGGCACATGTCTATCAAAAACATCAATAAAGGTTTGCATCCAGAATTTCAGAGCATCATCCGGGTCAGGAAGCTGATAAACATTGTCTAGAGGTGAACTGGGCAAGTCCTGTAAAAATACGTTTTGGTTGAAATTTTTGTAACTTCTATATTTTACACTTATGTGTTTATGTTTAGGAGTTTTAATTCCTTTTTTAGACAACGTGCAGCATATTCGGTAATGATCGCTCATTTCACAATTGGGTACGGTGCATTCTATGATGTTGTCTGAGCAAGTTACATAGATGTGATCTATGACTGTTGAATATGACTTTGTTATTATAGTAGCTTGTTGTACTATTTGTTGGAAATTGTATGATGCAATTATATTTCCCCATATTATGTTGGATTTGGTGGTGTCAATGTTAAAGTCTCCGAGTAGTATAATTTCCTTCCCGGAAGCGAAAACCACATCCATCATGGTAGTGAAGTTTTCGTACCAGACGTGTCCAGCACTGGGATTTCGATAGAGGTAGCCAATTATCAGGGGTGTGCGGTTTCGAAGTTTTAACTCTAACCAAATACATTCTATTTCGCAAGTTTCAAAGTCTAGACTACAGGTGAGCATTTAGTAAATTAGAAACATAGGTTACTATGTCCTGTCTCTTGTTTCCTACAGGGATCCCTTCTAAAAAACTGTGTACCCTTTAATACCATTTAGTAACCCTTTAATAGAGATGTCCTCATCTGAAATGTTATCATTAAGCCTACTTTTACTAAGGCCGAATAAATGAAAATTTTGATTAAGAATAGAAGAGAACTCTGGTAGCTTGTTAAGTAAGCTGCAAATGTTTAAGTGTCCAAGGCGTATTCCTGACTTATTGAGCCAGTGTTGCCACTTCTCAGACATTTCATCCATGAAGAAAGTGTAAATTAGTCAAAGTTAAGCAAAAATACAAGATCATAAAAAATCACAATTACATTAACTTACAAAATATCAGTAATACAAATCGATAAGTAAATGACAATATTATAACGATATAACTAATTAGACTAACGAATAAAATGCAAACAAGGAACAAACCGAATTAAAGAACATACAACAAATATTTAACCTGAAAAACTACTTCACAAGCTAAGTAACCAACTGTTATCCAAAAGAATCAATAAATGACTATACAAGTCAATGTCTCTGTTTAAAGTGGGGAGTGAAGACCCCCTCACTCAGAGTATAAACACGATAAAAAGTACTATAAAAGATATCTAACTAAGTGTCAATCTCTGTGACTTCAATACGAGTCAATGTTTACAGCCACGTACAATCTAATACGTTGCTATATAAATCAATAACCAAGTATGCGCATAAACTTTCTAGGAGATGCTCTTTCTTGTATCGAGATCCGGTGTTGCTTTGTGCTGAATTGCTAGTAAATACCAGGCCGTGTTAGTCCTTGGTACAGCGACATCATAAGTGCCTGACTGAAGTGAAGCTGGGCTAAACCGTGTGAGGTATAACAACTCTGGGTTACAATGGAATGGATACTGTTGATTTCTTACGGGTGTGTAACGACTTCCAACTACAGTCTCTGATTCGTGGCTAACAGGAGGCTGTGGTGGCACGTTGTTGTCACCACTGGATTGATCCTTGCTGTGGAGAAGAGGGAACGTATCTTCATAATTATCACCCTCTTGATTGAAAGAGGACGTATTGTATGGATTTGGTGTGGTGGAAACGTTCCGTCTGGCCTGGATATCAGGTGCCGTGGTTATGAGTGGTCTGCTCTCTTCTGGCCTATTTGTACTTAATGTGGCGGCAGTATGTCGTCTGGCTTGAGTTTGAGGTGGTGTAGCTAAAAGTGTCCTACGTGATCCAGTATTGGATGTAGGTTTTATACGTTCTGGGTATTTAATATTTTTGGCGAGCAAGCTGGTGCCTAAAGTAGACAAATGTACTTGATCCTTATAAAGTCGCTTTTTATGGGCTCCAGTCTGTGAAGTAAACACCGATGTATTGTTGATGAACTGTATGTTGTTGTGAGAACAAAAATAAAGTGAGGGGTAGCTCATCGTATGGTTTTCTGTAGGTGTAGTGTATAAACAACAGTATTATACTCCGACCATTTAGGATACCTGCTTGGGTAACAGAAATAGTAGTAATATTGGTAGTAATAGAAGTTCCACCGTCATTGATATTAGTGGAAAAAGTAGCTGTAACAGTAGATAGTAATAGTAGATGAATAGGTGGTAGTTGTAGTAATAGCTGTAGTAGTAGTAGTAGTAAGTAGTAGTAGTAGTAGTAGTAGTAGTAGTAGTAGTAGTAGTAGTAGTAGTAGTAGTAGTAGTAGGTAGTAGTCGTGGTGGTGGTGGTGGTGGTGGTGGTGGTGGTGGTGGTGGTGTTGGTGATGGTGGTGATGGTGGTGGTGGTGATGGTGGTGGTGGTGGTGGTGGTGGTGGTGGTCGTCGTCGTCGTCGTCGTAGTAGTAGTAGTAGTAGTAGTAGTAATAGTAGTAGTAGTAGTAGTAGTAGTAGTAGTAGTAGTAGTAGTAGTAGTAGTAGTAGTAGTAGTAGTAGTAGTAGTAGTAGTAGTAGTAGTAGTAGTAGTAGTAGTAGTAGTAGTAGTAGTAGTAGTAGTAGTAGTAGTAGTAGTAGTAGTAGTAGTAGTAGTAGTAGTAGTAGTAGTAGTAGTAGTAGTAGTAGTAGTAGTAGTAAGGCTATGGGACAATAAGCTTTTATGAGTATGTATGCTAACTATTTTGTTCGCGTATGTGTGGTTACTAATTTGTAGTGGGCAAATTGTCTCCTTGATAGCCATGTAAGTTGTAATTATTTTCAATCAGTCTGACGTGGTCAAACTGTTATTACGAACTCCAGTATTGTGTGCTGCTAAACTAAAAAAAAAATGAGAGTCTAAGACCTGGTAGTGTTGTAATGTTCGATATATATTTGTCAGTCTTTATGTTCATAATCTCACAATAACCTGACAACTACAAGACAAAATGCTGATTGAGTTGTAATAGTTGTTGTCAGCTTTTAAGCCTAAGTTGTAGTGGTGGTGTTTGTAGTATACTTTAGGAAAGTATCTTGTGTGTGTGGGTGTGTGTGGGTGGGTGTGTGTGTGTGTATGTGTGCGTTTGTGTGTGTGTGTGTGCGTGTGTGTGTGCATTTTCTACAGTGTATAAATGTCGTTAGTATTGTGGGGAAAAGCTACTGTTATGTCTATTATTATGTCTGTTGTGCTGTAGGTTTTGTTCTATTGCGAGGGAATATTTGGTGGTAGTTTCGTGTGTCTGCCCATAGTATTCTTATCATTTTTACCTCAGAAACTCCATTGGCAATGCCACTAGAAGTAGGTCAGCCTATCTGTTCATTGTCCACGTTTCACATCCATACAAAAGTGCAGGTTCGATGCATATTTCAACACTTTATTTCTTAATGTAACTGACATCTATATATTAGTCAGTATGTTTTTCAGCTTCCAAACGGCTATCTTCACCATAGCGATTCGTGATATAATCTAGACAAGGCACCTCCCTTCAGATGTTATGACTTTTCCGGGATAGTTTTACTAAGTCACTTGTGTAAGGATAGTCAAATTTACTTGTTTTTTGCATTGTGGTATTTCTTTCTTCCTAGTGACAAACATAATCTGTGTCTTCTTCGTCTTACAATTTAGTTCTAGCCTTAATTTTTCATTGTACGCAACAACCATATCTACTATAGGTTGCATATCCTGATCATTGTCTGCCATTAATACTATACTATCAGCATATCTAAGATAACAGCAGTAGTAGTAATAGTAATATAAAAGATGTGATGACATCATAAACCGATAAACCCGAAATATCATTTCCCGCCTTTTATTGACCGTGTCTTCTTCGCTGTGTACTGAGAGAGAGAGAGAGAGAGAGAGAGAGAGAGAGAGAGAGAGAGAGAGAGAGAGAGAGAGAGAGAGAGAGAGAGAGAGAGAGATTCTTATGTTTTATTAATGATGATAATTACTTGTATCTCTGTGCTGTCCGTTCTGTGATTGTGGTTATGTTGATAAATAGTTTGTATGTTAATTATTTGGAAAATTTTTATTAAAGGCTGATGGGTTACAATCACAAGTAGTTAAATTGGCATATATCAATAAAGTGATTTGAGGTAACTAAAAAATGACAAATTATAATAATTACATGATTAAATTAGCAATTACATAATACATACATCATCATGAATTAATAGTTACACACAATAGGTGCATTGTTATGATATATATTGTTATGATTTACGCGGTGAAGTGTTTACAATTAAGTCAAATAATAATAATAATATGAGCAACTACATAATAATTACACTATTCAATTATCAAATAAATATATTACTATCATCAGCTTCAATTTCCCAAGTCATATTATCTGCATTAAATGTGGCCTTTCTGGAACCATTAAGCGTATCCTTTTTCAGTATGATTCTATAAACCCATTTTTTTTTAAATCTTCTTCAATAGCATGCCTCTTTGTTATCATCGCCCTGTATCACATCACCATCAGCTACAACTCTCGGATTAACGTACTCTATTAACTAATTTTCTTCATTGTTCGCTAGAGTCTGTATTCCAACGGGTTTCATTGATCTATTTGTCACCAGTTCGCTATTGATTATCAGCGAATTCCTCAATTCTCCCATGCTTTTTGTCTAGTCGCATTTTCTCCATTTCTGCGAGCTGCAGTTTCACTGTTCGTGTCAAAGCCTTTACATTTCACAACGTCAAAACCTTCAACCATCCCTTCCATACTTTCTTAAATGCGGTCACTTAAAGGTCTGCAATGTATCTTCTGTATTTTGAATGTCACGCATGTGTGTTTTCTCCTACAACTTTGTAATCACTTCCAAATTTGACTTCGCAGTAGACATTCTGACCTTTACTTCATACAGAAGTGTCCCCTTGCTTCATACTGAAGTTCCCTCGTGTCGTACATAAATGCCCCTTATCTCATGCAGAAGTGTTTTTCGGATTGTACAGCTGTCTTCCTTATCCCATACAAATGTGTTCCTCCTCTCATACAGCTGTGTCCCTCATCTAAGACAGAAGTGTCCCTTATGCCATACAAAGGTGTCCTTCGCCTAATATAGAAACGTCCCTAGTAGTATACAAAGGTGTCCCTCAAGTCATACAGAAGTACCCCTTCATCTCATACATAAATTGCCCTCACGTCATACAAAATGCCATCTTACCTCATACAGAAGTGTCTCTCACGGCGCACAGAAATTTCCCTCGCGTCACATGTCTTACATTTGTGTCCCTTTTTGGTAAGTTCACTTCATCATCAGCAGTTGTTTGTTTTTTCGGGGGGAGGGGGGTAATTACATGTCTTCGTCTTTAATTTTGTTAAATTCATATATTTCTTATCTGTTTTGATCTTGTCCACTTGCTCTCACACCTTGTCCACTTGCTCTCACACCTTGTCCACTTGCACTAGCAACTTACCCACTTGCTCTCACAACTTGACCACTTGCTCTCATAACGTAACCACTTGCCCTAACAACTTGCCCACTTACTCTTACAAATTGTCCCACTCGCTCTTACAAATTGCCCCACTTTCTCTCACAATAATGTCCACTTTTTATTTGATGTCTTTCTCACTTCACACAGAAGTGTATCTCATGCCCTACATTTGTGTCCCTTTATGGTGTTTGTGTTGTTTGTCCATCAAGAATGATGATGACCATTCATTTCATCCAGTGGGGTTGAAAGTATGGAGCCGTCGGTTCTAAGATGGCTGATACGGCCTATTTTGGCTCGAAATGTTCTTTGACAATGTGGGCAAAGAATGCTTGACGTTTCTGGAGGAGGATTTCCTGCAGTGGTTTTTCTGTCCTGCCTTTTCTTCACAGCTCTTGCAGTCCTGGTTGCCTCACATATGACTGCACCCTTGCGCAATGATGCACGCTACGAATTTCGGTCTCTGACTGCAGCCTCCCAGGTGTCATGATGAATTCCACAAGCTTTCAGTGAGATTTTCAGAGTGTCTTTAAAGCGTTTCCTCTGGCCACCTTGGGAGCATTTACCACAACGCAGTTCGCTGTAAAAAAATTCGTTTAGGGAGCCTGTGATAATGCATGCGAGTCATGTGACCAGCTCAGCGAATCTGATTCTCCATCAGTAGAGTGAGGATACCCTTTATGGTAATTGCATGTCTTCGTCAGTATTTTTGTAAGTTCATGTCTTCGTCATCAGTCTTTGAAAGTTCATGTCTTCATCATCAGTTTTTGTAAGTTCATGTCTTCGTCAGTTCAGGTTTTTCATGTCACTAACCACTGCAGTTCTGTCTGCCATGTCATCCACCGATACTGTGACTTCTTCATCAATTTCTCACCTGGCATCGCCAATAGCTTCAAATTTTCATTCAGCATTATTATTTAAGTTTTCATCTGCTCTTTCATCTTCAACTATGCCTAGGCTCTCTTGAATTTTATCAGAAAAGTTATTTCGCAGTACATCATTATCAGCGTCTTCACTTTCCCATTTTACATTACCAAAATAATCGATTTACCATTCCAGAGTATCTGATAAATAGTGACTTCTGTATACTATTCGGGCATCTCTACATTCTTGGTTTTGTTTTCTGCCACAAAGTTTTCTTACCTTTACATGAAGATTAGATTTTTATTATTTTCCATTTCAGTGTCAGTGCCTTCAAACTCCATTGTACATGATCTCCGATGAAACACTCACACCGTTAACAACATTTATTTCAATCTAGTCGGTGGTCCAACCTGTCACATCTTCGATATCATCTGACTATTCGTCATTACGGTCCAATTCACACGGCCGATATCTTCAACTTTTCATTCCACAATGTCTGCTACACTAACTTCCGTTGTGCCATCTCCCACCAATGCAAGTGCTTTCTTGAAGTATAAATAAAATAGCATTTCTTACGTTGTCCGCTTCGTTGTCACTCTGTTATTTCACAACAGCAATATCGTCAAGTCTCCCATCAAAAGTATCTGTTACAGAGTCGTCCTTTCCTAAAACCGTGTAATGTTACTTGACTTCATTGTAACCACTTCAATGTGTGTCATGATAATGTAAATCGTAACAATATACCTAATGAGTGTAACTATTATTTCATAATAATTCAATTATTATGTAATTGATAATTGTAAAATGTAATTATTATAATTTGCCCACTGATATTCATCTCTAACCATGTAATCATAATCTGTTACTTGATATATAACAATGTAACCATTGTGTACTTGTAACCTGTTTTGCTTTAATAAAACTGTTCATGAGAGATAACTAAGAGACTAGTTTTCAACACGACACAATTTTCACAGCAGGCCTTAATAGGAGACCAAATCAAAACACAGATACGAAGAGCTGCCATAGCTACTACTACTACTACTACTACTACTACTACTACTACTACTACTACTACTACTACTACTACTACTACTACTACTACTACTACTACTACTACTACTACTAGTACTACCAATATTCCTGCTAATATTATTGATACTACTACTGCTACTACTACCAATATTACTACAACTACCATCACTACTATTTATATTACTCAGATAGCTTAATGTTAATTACAGATAGTCTAATGTTAATTATGCAACACATAAGAACCAGTGGTCCTAATGTGGTAAAAATATTTTTATTTTTATTTTGTCAACATATTTCTTTATTTGGTCAACATATTTTCCTAATATGGTCAACGTATTTCTTAATTTGGCAAACATATTTCTTAATGTGGATAACATTTGTCCTAATAAGGTCAACATTTTTCCAAACATGGCAAACATTTTTTCCTAATTTGTTCAACATATTTTCTATGAAAACGCCATTATATACTACCGTAATCCGTCATCCGGACTAGCTTACTATATATATATATATATATATATATATATATATATATATATATATATATATATATATATATATATATATATATATATATATATATATATATATATATACTATATACTAACACTACACCACCACTTAACACACCCAAAGTTAATAAACGCTGTAACAACTAAATCATATCATCATACCCACTCATCATACCACTTGCCAAAACGACAGAATACACCCCCACGCCCACGCTCCAATACAGCACACGAACTGGCACCACCCAGCTACAACCCCGCCTCCAATGTGTTTATTATGCAGTTTATTAATATAATTGTTTATGCTTTTTGAACTTTTTATACTATAAGGATATATGTATTTGCTAATTGTATAATGTATTAATTTTGTAATCTATGCAATTGCTACTAATGTAATTCTTATGCTTTAACCTATCATTTTCACCAGCCATCATTTCTTATTTATTTTATCTGTTGTGTGTAACATACTTTGAGAAATAAAATGACGTTGTTTGTATTTATTGAATGTAGCAAATGTGACACTTGTGTGTTCATAATGTAGCTATTTCGTAACTACATGTATGTCATCATTATACTACTCAATATATAAAACTATTCATGTTGTGGCCTGCTCGATTGCGAAGGTGTTACGGGCGCAGTTTGTAATTCCTCATACCCCCGTTCGAAGCACAGCTATGGGCGATTTGGCAGCAGACCGCATAGCGTTGGTTTTTTTTACGAAATGGAATGGATGCCGGTCATTCAGAAAGCAATGGCAAACTACTGTACGTAAACTTACCAAGAGATCAAACCAGTAACATATGATGGTGTTGACTGCGACGTCTTGTAAAGGATATACAACTAACCTTTTATTCCTGTTGTATTTACCATGTGTATGTAACGACTGTATCAACTTATTCATGATGTTGTGTTTTTTAATTACTTGATAATGTAACAATTGTGTTTGTTATTTTATTTATATCACTGTATTTACTTTGTCATGTGATTTGACTTGTAATGATGAAACTGAATTCGTTGTAACCCAACATAGAATGTGTTCTCCTGAAGCTAGTTTAAGTAAATCTTTCATTAGCGGTAAAAACCACACTTCTAAGTCTCCCAAACCTGGTTATATTACATGATCACATAGATGTAGAAGCTATACTTCTAAAGAGAGAAAGATAGAGAGAGAAAGACAGATAGATATAGAGACAAAGGCAGAGAATGAACGATCTATCGCAATCATACAGAAACACGCGCCGACGCGTACGTAGATCTTAGACACGAAACTACAGAGTTGTTAGTTTGTTCTGGTCAGATAAGAACTTAGTTTAGTGAGCTCATTTGTAACTAAATACCTTTCATAATCTGAAAACGTAAGATCGTGGACATTCCATTTACGGTTTGTCTGATTGATAATTGACCAGCTTAGACAGGGGGATTTTTTATCATTATACATAGATCACATTACCTACATGTTGTATCTCTACACAGACATTGGAATTGACCACACAACACACCATCATCCTGTGTCTTACCGACATGTTGTAGCTCTCATCTCCCAGTGTAGTATAGGTCCTCATACACCTGGATATTATAACTACCGTTTTCTACAGAATGAGTTTACCAGTCTCACACCAACTCAACGAGTTTTGCGAGAAGCAGTAATCGGCACTGTGACGAAGGGGTTACAAGCCCAACATAGAACGCTCATTTCACAGGATGTGATTTGGAGACCGCCTAGCGCTTATGTAGGGTAGGAGGTTCATTCCATATGCCAGCTGGTGCTTTGACAATGGGTTACAGTCGCGCATACTGAATTCGAATTCGCGAGTGAGATGGAGACCACCTTATAATTATACTTCCGGTGCGCTGAAGAAGATGTATGGGGTTCAACCCATAACCCTGGTCACCTGTTACATATAACCCACTCACGGAGGCCGTGTTTTCACAATTACGTCCATTAGAAACACGAGTTATCTCCCTTGGAGAGGAAACTATGAATTTGCTGTCTCCTGTTTATGACGTCACAGCAATAAGTTAGTATAGCTAGAGAACCAGGCTCTCGCAGGCTCAGAACCTGAAGTACTACTCGACAAGAGCCTATTATATTAGTCAATCAGTCAGTCAGTCAGTCAGTTAGCTAGTTCGTTTGTTAGTCAGTCAGTAAGTCAGGAAGGTAGTTAGTTAGTTAGTTAGTTAGTTAGTTAGTTAGTTAGTTAGTTAGTTAGTTAGTTAGTTAGTTAGTTGGTTAGTTAGTTAGTTGGTGTCTAGGTCTCACTTATCTCTAAGTAGATAAGGGACGTAATAGAGATAGAGAAGGAACATAGAAACGGGATGAATAGGGGAGAGAATAGAAGAGACTCGAACATTCGAGTCAGAGGTCAAACTACGCAGTACGCCCAGCCACAACCCGGCAGAAGCGTGAAGGGTGAAACCCCACGAAACGCACGAAGGGGCAAACACACCGTGTCCAAACTCAGGAGAGTAGAGGGCAGACAGCCACTGGACATTGACGGGAGATGGTGTAGCTTCTAGAGGGAGACACAGGGACAGAACTTACTTAGATCCTTAAGATATTAACGATAGACCTAGTTTGAAATGTTGTGTATAGTATTTGAATGTTTGCATAATGAGTTGTATGTAATACTATAACCATTGTGCGAGAAGATTATTTGGCCAGATGACAGATATTGTAATAAAGTATAACGACGATAATCGAACTTAGAGTTCTGTCGTATCTGTGCTCGCACTATTCTACCTGTCTGAACCCAAGTTTCTCTATGCCTATTTATGACACTTTTACAGGTAAAATACAATTTACATCATACAAAATGCATCGTGGAACAACCTGTTATTAGAGAGAAAATCATTAGTATCTTGTCACTTCACGTCAATGTCATGTTTGTGGTGACAGTTAGCATTATTATTGTATACTTTGAGACAAAAGTGGATAGCACAGTTTAACAGAACAGTATTTACAGTGTAGTGTCTAGACTTTGTCGATGTCGTGTATGATTTTAGTTTTTACTTGGCTAGCCAAGAACTGTCAATGTATTATTTGTAATTGTTATTTGGCGCTGTCTTGGGACTGCCAAAATGGAATGGATCCCCCATGTATTTTACCTGTCAACGTTTAAACAACTAACTAACTAACTAACATAGCATCCATACGATAGCTTTACAGCTATATAGAAGACAGTTTTTGTATCAGGTTAATCAACATCCTGTTTGCCATGGACTCTTATAAAGTTCTTGGTCCCAAACTCCCTATGTCCACCGATACACATGTCTTAAAGTAATGTTGTCTTTGCTGTATGAAAGGAAGTATTACATTCACTGAAGTTTTAAATCAGAAAGTAATTGCTGTTCTGTTACCATTCATCATCATGTGCCATGCCAATAAGCCTGGGCTGTCATGGTTCGCCATGTCACGGTATCACCAGAATCCTGGAACAGCCCTGTTTTCTGGTCCCGATGTGATGAATCATCATTTCCTAGGCATCTGTAAGGAAGTTAATCTGCCATTGGTTTACTTGTTGGCAGTGACCATACATGTCAGTGATTGAAGTTGTCGCCTCCATGTAGAGATTTCCTCTCTGCCGTCGCCACTTCGAGACCCCAACCAACAACTATTTGTACGACTGCCCTTAAGCTCGGTCCACCATCGGCTGGCATGGTTTCAAGTTATGCTGAACTGGTGGCGGGAGGGGGAAGGGGGTGTTTGCGCTAAACAGATAGTTCCTCTAGCCCAATGGTCTTCTATAGGCTAGCGGAGGGAAGAGTTGAGTTGAGCTGAGTCAAGAACCGGCATCTTTGCACTCGGGACATTCCCATACGTGCTCCGTCCTCTTCTTCAACATCCAGCGAAAAGTCCCAATACTTATAGTACCAGTAGCAATCTGATTATGTGTCTGTGTGGCCTTTCCCATGAGTCCTGCATATCGGCCAGATGGTCTGGTCACTCCCTGCAGCACTATTCTCTGTAGGCCATGTTGATCTAACTGTTCTCCGCACTATACACACGATCTCACATGAGCCCGACCACGTCTGCCTTATCAAGTAAAGATACCCCACCCAATGGAGCAAACTCACCCAGCGGAGCAGACCCGCCCAGCGGAGCAGACCCGCCCAGCGGAGAGGACCCAGCCAGCGGAGAGGACCCAGCCAGCGGAGAGGACCCAGCCAGCGGAGAGGACCCAGCCAGCGGAGAAGACTCAGCCAGCGGAGAAGACTAAGCCAGGGGAGAGGACCCAGCCAGCGGAGCAGACCCGCCCAGCGGAGCAGACCCAGCCAGCGGAGCAGACCCAGCCAGCGGAGCAGACCTGCCCAGCGGTGCAGACACAGCCAAGCTACGGAGTTCGCTCTGTGAATCTGTCGGCGCTGCAAAGGGTCTCTTAAACACAGAAAAACAAAATATGTGGCGGGTAGAGGTATCCCCTACCAAATGAGGTGCCTCCTCCCCACCCCACTCCCCACCCCCTCCACCCCCCGCTTCACTCGCTCTTCGCGGATCGCTGGTGTTTCCCTCAAACACAGTGCACAAATTCCGTACCACCAAAGTACCATCTTTATGAGAACTGTATTACAAAGATATCCTCCCCTCTCTAAACTGAGAAACCAACAGAGCGGTCAATATCTGTATTGGAACGTCATATGAGGTTTCGTGCGTTAAAGCACTGAACGATATCAATAGAGGCTTTGGACATGGCAATGGGAATTACGCCGCTTCATCTTAGACGAAGGAAATCAGATTTAACAACGCCAGCAGAGATGCCAATAATAAATACCACCTAAAGTGTACACCCCTTTAATAATGTGCATATAGCAGGTGACAACATTAAAACAAATACCTATCAATCCACTACATATACAAGCTTGGCAGAACTGAGAAATTCTGATTACCTAAAAATTTAGTTAGATTTGAAGTAATTATTCCTACTGCTTCCCTGTGGGAATTCATCCTCCCAGAAACTGATGCCAGTGTAGTTACTCTTCTTAAGAATGAACTGAATTACGGCATACTGAATTATGTGGCTGTTGCATCCATACCATATTTACCAAAAGACAGTCTCAATATTTACACAGATGGGGCCAATATAAAGGTGATGTGTAGGTGATTGCACCGTGAATGTAACATTATCATATGTGTGTGTATATGGAGATAAGCATGGTCGGGTGATTCTGATTGCGTGCCAAACAAAAAAGTGGTCATACCCAAACAGAAATTCAAGGCAGAAAATTTGAAGTAGGGGTATCTCACAATAATACTTTTAAAATGATTAAAGTTGTAGCAGATCTATTGTATTACATATCAAATTAAAGAGGATCGTACAAAGAACATGACAGCATTAATAATAAACTGATAGGTTACAAATATTAGGACAATAATGACAGGTTTAATAATAACAAATGAAATTAAAGAGGTAAAAATTATTTTTAAAATTGCACTTATAAGGTCTTTTCTACACTCCTATACTGGTAATAATGTTTAATTTACTGAATAATCAAACAAACACCACTTGTCTTCAAGAATATAAACATTATTGCTCATTAAAATCCACCAAAAGGAAGTTTTGGTGCATATTCTGAACCATGTCTTTTTCACAAAAAATGACAACAAATAATGGCCGAAACCTTCAAGTTGGGGTCTGTCACAATAATGTTATGAAAATGGTTAAAATTGTAGCAGAAATGTTGTATTATATATCAAAATAAAGGGGATTGCACAAGGAATGTGATGGTAATGGATTTATTGCTGTAGTTTAGAAATATAATAAAAAAATAATAATACAATTTTTCAAATAATTTGACAAAAATAGGTAAAAATAATGTAAACATTGCAATTATATTGTGTTTTCTAGACTGCTCAACTGCTAATCATGTTTAATTTACTGAATAATCAAACAAACACCACCTGTCGTCAAGAATATAAACAGTATTGCTCATTAAATTCCACCAAAAGGAAGTTTTGGTGCATATTCTGAACCATGTCTTTTTCACACAAAAATGACAAAAAATAATGGCCGAAATCTTCAAGTTGGGGTCTGTCACAATAATGTTATGAAAATGGTTAAAATTGTAGCAGATATATTGTATTATATATGAAAGTAAAGGGGATTGCATAAGGAACATGTTAGTAATGTTTCTATTGCTGTAGTTTAGAAATATAATAAAAAATAATATATTTTGTAACATCATTTGAAATTAAATAGATAAAAATTAATTAAAAAATTGCACTCACCAATGGGTTTAGTGTACTCCTCTGCAGCTAATCCTGTTTAATTTACTGAATTATTACACAAACACCACTTGTCCAACGTTAGGAACAGAATTATTCCTAACAAATATCCAAAAATAAGTTTTGTTGCAGATTCTGAAGCATGCCTTTTTAACACAAGATTTAGGAAATCAGGAAAACACGCCGCAGATTTTTTTGTACATAGATAAACAATAAATATTTACACATGTCAGTTTATTGTTATTTACAATATGTGGCAGTCTATTTGTGATAGGCTGCGAAGCAAACTTTGGGGCACAAGTGTGGTCTATTAGTGCAGCCGGAGCAAACAAACGATGATCTGCGTCGTTTAGCTGGAATGCTGCACAAAACAGAGATTCTCTGAACACCAACAAACTCTATCAAATGCTTGACTCCTGTAACTCTGTCAACAAAATTTCCTGCTGTAGACTTTTTGTGATTCTTGGGCATGCAGAGTGTGGCATTTTCAGGAATACTCTTCGCTGCTTCGCGATGTTCACTTTCCAGTAAACTTTGCTTGAAATCCTTCAATGATAGTGTTTTTTCTCCATTCTCTGTTTGGCAGATGGAGTGGAGGATGTGTGCATTTATCTGTGCAATTTCAAAGATCCAGTAGTAGATCTTCTTCCACCACTTAATAGTTTTCCTATCATGCATATTATAATAGCCAACCATTTGGTCCATTCTGTCGCAACCATTCATCGCCATGTTATATTCATGGATCATCGTCGGCATGCTGACCAGTTTCCTCATTCCAGTCAAAACAGTTCCAACTTCAGACTTGGTAGAGACAACAATGCATGGTTTTTTAGCTTTTTTATCTCTCCATGCCACACACAATATTTTGTCTCCTTCAAGAAACCATTTCATCTCTTGATGCTGAAGTCGCAAACACTTCAACTCTGGAGGAAAGCCTACTCTGTTGACATTCAGTGTGCCTGTATAATTGAAATTGTTAGAATGCAGATAGTCAATCAGAGCTTTCGAAGTGTAGAATCTGTCAGCAAAGATGTGGTGACCAGGTCCGAGAACATTCAGTAGTGTGGCAAACACTTTCACTGCATCCGGATTGTACGCGGTGTTTCTTCCATAGTAAATTTTTAAATTCATCACATAGCCAGTCGCAGAATCACAAAGGCCAAATGTTTTGATGTGGTACTTGTGCGGCTTTGTTGCATTGTATTGTTTGTGCTGAAATCTGCCCTGCCACCCAATAACCATTTCATCAATGGACACATTTTCAAATGGGTAATATGCTGCCTGGAATTTCTTCAGAATCATGTCAACAAGAGGTTCAATTTTAGTTGCACCCGCTGCGTCTGGTTCACATACGTGAAGCATGGTGTGATAAATAGATTCAAATCTATTTCTGGAAAACATTGTGGCATACCAAGGAGTATAGAAATGTGAAGCAGTACTCCAGTAGTCCTTGATCCATGGTCTTCGATCAAGTCCCATAGAAATAATGACAGACGTAAACTTCAACCATTCGTGCTTCGTGAGTGGGGTCCAGGATTGCAGACGAGAATGTTTTCTCTTAGGAGTGTTCTGTTTCAATATCTTTTCTGCATATTCATTTACATTTGTAATTATACAGTCTACTATGTGATCGTCAAAAACACATTGAGAAAATCCATTGGTGTTTGAAGTTTATAAAGTTCAGGATTGACGTGAATCCTCCGAGGACGAATCTCAAACTTAGGTTTTGTTTTCCCTTCTGACACATCATGCCATGTCGATGCTGTTGAAGAAGATGGTAGCGTTGCTTCAATCTCTAAAGTGTCTGGTAAAATTAAAGAGTTTTTACCTCCAGATTTATTCTTTTTTTTTTTTGTACTGTTTGCATTTGTTTGCGCTTAGTAGTAATTCTGACTTGCTGATACTCATTGTCAGACCCATCAGCTGATGACAAACTTCCACTGTCGTGAGTTTCCCTATCACCACGTGCTAAAACTTTACCTTTAGATTCACTATAAGAACTACAACTATCAGAATCTTCATTCAAATCGGAATCACTATCGTCTAAAACCCTTTCAAGTAATAATCTTGCTTGGTCTGATGTGAGTCTACGAGGCCGCAAACTAGAAGGAGGCGTTGCCGTTTATAAGAAAATTCAAAACAAAACTTTGAAAAAGTCCTTTCTAACACAGATAATGGATTCCAATGCTTTGTATCACAATGCCGGAAGCGAAATCTTTCGCTTTTGAGTTTAATTCCGTGAGACACTAAAAATTGTGGACTGGAATGGAGAAATGGTTCAATTAAACCACTATACATAACAGAACCTATAGGATGGATCGCGGGTGTCAAATTTGGGTTACCGGGTCTATCAATAGGTCTGTGGCAGGCAATCAGTTGAACGCTAGTTCTTAAACATCCGGTTTGCTGATGCCTAACTAAGGATTCAACCCCTTCGCTGACGAGTTGGACTAAAGCATTGACTTTCCGTCCTTAATTTACGGATGAATGAATTACCCCCCCCCCCCCCCCCCCCAAAAAAAGAGAGAAGTAGATTGGGAGTTTTACGAGAACACTATTACAAGAAACGAAATGGACGGTGGGGTTAAAGCCTTTGTCAGCACGGAATAAACAAACACATACCGACACAGCTACATGAAAAACAATGCATGAAAATAAAAAGGTTTAGTTTAGTTTTTTTTTTTTTTTAGTCGATGGATCAATATCACGGCGCATGGGCGCAACCCATATGTGCTCCGTTCTCCTCCTAACTCAAACCTGAGTCTGAAGAAACTCAGCTCAGTGCACGAGCTCCGTAGCACCGGCGAGGATCCTGACGTATTTTTGGGTAGATTTTTAACTCGAAATTTTGCCCGGGCAGCGCCGTTAGGCTAGTCTTTTTCGATTTCCAACTGGCAAGGGATTTTTTTACGTGTGCAACAATACACATTACATTGGCACCTTTCCGTCTTGACAGACGATAGTTTGGTACATTGTGCTTCAAAAAGGCTTAATAACTACGATCCATGGCGGTGGCGAGTGTGGTTGGTAAGGCCAATTCTTGCTGCAAATGTTTGCCCACAGTAGGTGCATGTGAAAACATGGTCACTTCCACCATTTTGCACCATCTTACGTCTCTCAAGCTCTGTGTGTGCTTTATCTGCAATCATTTTCTCCTTTGTCTTTATTCCATTTCTGATAGTTGCCCTCCATGCAATCACGTTCAGCGGCGACGTGCTCCCAATGTGCATTATCAATGCCTGTATCAATCATGTCCCGCTTACACACATCTTTGTATCGTAGTAGAGGCCGACCCTGAGATCTCCTACCCGTCTGTAATTCACCAAAAAAGATGTCCTTTGGTATTCTACCATCATCCATCCTCCTAACGTGTCCTATCCATCTAAGTCTACGAAGACTGAGCATGGAATACACCGTCACACAACCTGATCTTTCCAATACTTCAGTATTTGTGATTTTGTCTTGCCACTTAATACCAAGTATTCTTCGCAGACACCGCATATGAAAGCTGTTTAAACGTTTCTCTTGGCGTGAGTAAGTTGTCCAGGTTTCACTGCCATAAAGAAGAGTACTAAGGACACAGGCTTGGTAGACTAGGACTTTTGTTTTGGCAGTAAGCTTCCTGTTCTCCCAGACTTTTATTGCTAACATGTTCATTGTTGTTGCTGCCTTGCCAATCCTGATGTTGATTTCCTGATCGAGGGATAATTTGCTATTTACCTCTGATCCTAGATATGTAAAATGGTCTACTATCTCCAGTTCGGCATCGTCAATAAAGATTGATAGTACATCATGTGCACCTTGTGACATAATCTGTGTCTTCTTTTTGTTAATTGTTAAACCAAATTCAGAACAAGCATTGGAGAATGATGATAGTAGATGTTGTAATTCTTCCTCAGAGTGGGTCGTAATCGCAGCATCATCCGCAAAAAGCAACTCTCCGATTAGTACCCTGCTAATTTTGGTCTTGGCCTTCAACCTCTGAGCAGAGGCCACCATCTGAGCGTGAGTGAATGTATATACCGTCATCCTGATCACGAAAGGCATATTTCAGTAGAATTGAAAAGTATATCCCAAAGAGGGTAGGGGCTAGTACACAACCTTGCTTAACTCCACTCTTGATTTCAAACTCTTCTGAAGTTGAGCCATCAAACTTGATTATACCCTTCATGCCTGTGTGGAACGATTCCACAATGGACAGAAGAGTTGGTGGGCAGCCAATCTTCTTTAGTGCTTTGAACAGAACCTCACGACTGACCAAATCGAATGCCTTTGTGAGGTCGATGAAGGCAATAAACAGTGGCTGATTTTGTTCCCGGCATTTTTCTTGCATCTGTCGCAATGAGAATATCATATGCAACAATACACACGGACGTCCGATCTCACTATCCAGGGACCAGGGGAAATTTATTACTTGAAGTCCACGAGAAAGGGTCCCGGTATCACCGGGGCTTAACCCCGGGACCTCTAGCACTCGAGGCGGACACCATACCTCGAGACCACACAACCCCCCCCCCCCCCCCCCGAAAAAAAGGTTACTTATCTGTATCCTTGTGGCTGATTACATTTTAAACGATCAAGGCGTTTGATGAATATAAGTGGATTGAATGAACCGGATGTGTGTTTGAGGCGGGTAAATGGACAAAAGGTTAAAAATGTCACAAGCCCAGGATTGGCCTAGCCACCCAAGGGGAAAACACCCGCTAGGGAGAACGGGGGGGGGGGGGGGGGGGGGGGGGGGGGGGGGGGGGGGGGGAGCTTATATGCTCGATATATAATATAAGAAAATAGAGATTAGAAGTGGACTATAATCAACTCTGTGGCGAAGAGGTTACGGTCGTGATTTGCAATTCCGCACACTGCTTTCTTAAACAAAAAAGTCTTAAAAGTCGAGAGGATCGACGTCATTGTCCTGGGTTTTAGTCCCATATGGCTCGGTCTCTTTCTGTAGGGCGAACTGCAGAAAGCTTCTCACAAGGCACGAACTCCGTAACTCCGGCGACAACCCCCAGGAGTCTCCGGGAAAATGGTACTCGTGAACCGAAAGACGTAGCCCGGAATCGAACCCACAACCTTCGAAGCGTGAGGCAAACGGATTGACCACTTCGCCACGCAGACTCCCTGAGTTCGAAACACAGCTGCGGGCGATTTAGATGCAGACCTCCTTGCGTTGGTTTTCACAAAATAATATGAGTGCCGGTGGTCAGAAATCAATGGCAAACCACTGAACGTAAACTTACCAAGAAGTCGCAAACGTTCTATTCTAGTGTTAACTTGAGGACGTAAATTACAAGTACCCATGAAATATGAGTGGGTTAGGCTGATGGCGAGAAACACTGGTAACAGTAAAAGGTAATCCAAACGCAGTAATTATCCTAGTGGTGTAGTAACACACATGTGGACTTTGCTTAGTTTAAAACGAGCGAATGCCAACAAAATTATTTATAATAATATATTTGTTGCGTTTGGAAATGTACAGGAAAGTAATAAATGAATTCACTGCGTCTTGTAAATTCACACTGTTTTACATAGAATAAAGGAATTGGAATGTTGGCCAGACTAGGAACCTACTCTGAGAAACCCTACTCCTGAGGAAAACGATGTGATGCATTGCTTTCTGAACGCTCCTCTTAGACATACTGGAATGAACAAGCAAGCAAACTTTATTTTCAAGGGGTTCAGAAATAATACATTGGGTGTAGGCATAGGACTACAGATTCCACAATGGAAAATCACATTAGGATGTAATAAGGTTATGACTCAGTACAACATTTATGAACTGGGAATAGATCTAGATTTGGTCATGCTTCCTGCACAGGTTTAGCTATTTCATTGTCGAAAGACAACAACCCTACGTTTAAGCCAACAACATACAAGAACACGAAATAATGCAGCCTGACATAGTGGCAAGAATACTGGATTCTCTCCGGATTTGAATCCTCGGTAAGGAGTTGATTTTTTTCTGTTGTGGGGGAAAAGGGGAAACCCTAATCTGCACAGTTCGCGGCGACTGCACTAGCCAGGCGGCCTTAATTCCTAAGGCTCAAGATATCCCTGTCCTACACCGCAAGGAACAATAGGCAGAAGATGACAGAACAATTACGGAAAGCAAAGGACGTTGCGCCGCTAGCCATCGTCAGCAAACAAATACAAGAAAACACAACATGTAAACACAGGGAAGACACTATATTAACTTCGTTAAGGCATAATGAATAATAATAGACTGCTAGGAAGCAGTTTTCTACTATGTCTGTGATGTGATAGCGCCTTCATATTTTGTAGACCTGAGAGAAAGGAGTGGGTGGCCAAACATTCCCTCACTTTGACAAGCGACGAGCCCGGACGTAGAATCAGTGTCTGGCAGTGCTCACCACATTACCTGTGCAGTTCGCTATCAACTTCGCTAGCACGTTCGTCTTAAGGCCTTAAAGGATACTATAAACAAGACACTGTAAAGGTGTTAAATCTAATTATATCTACACACTAGCCTAGGTGTAACTCCGTACAGTTGTTCTGTGCACGCAGCTGCGGCCATTATACTTCCTTGTTGACTTCAATTTGATGATAACGGAAAGACGAGTACACAGTTTATCTACAGTGGATCTGTGAATTTATAGATTTTGAAAGTGTACGATGATATTGTTTTCTCGTGTTTCCATAATAATTAACTTGTACAGGGTAAAATAATCATGTTTGCTAATGTTCTAACGGTTACAATAATCAATTATTGTTATTGAATTGTTATTTTGATTGATTTTGCATAAGACGATGATTGTACAATTTTATTTTTACGTTACACTTTTAACTTGTTCGCAATGGTAACTATAAGGTTTTAGTAGTATTTACAAAGTTGAGTTAAGTTGAGTTAAGAACCGACATCACTGCATTCAGGACATTCCCATATGTGCCCCGTCCTCTCGTTCAACAGCCAGCGAAGAGTCATACTACTAATCGTTATTCAAAGTTATAATATAAATATACATTCCAGTTTTCACTGCTCAGCGAATTTAAGGATGGGATGATGTCCTATTAACTTTTTTACCTGAATACATCACACAGATAATATATAAAAGATTTTATCTTGCAAATAATATATCTGTGTGTGTGTGTGCGCGCGCGTACGTACGCGCATGCGTGCATGTGAGCCTTTCAATGCCATTTCTGTTGGTTCTTAGCACACATGCATGTTTACAAGCTCATGTTTACAAGTACAGGACATGATTGGTGATCGTCATTTAAAGCTTGGTGCTTCAGATCATCTTGCAACAGAACAGGTCACCACACATCAACACAAAGATTGCTGGAAGAGAATTGTTCGAGAGTCGTTCAGAACGTAATGCACCACACCCTTTTTCTCAGCTATTAATGAAGATAGAAGCATGACATTTTGTACACTTTAAATATGGTATGTGCCAATTATGTGCACTAAACTGCAACTCAGTCGGCGAAATAATATGACTGCCCTAAACCGTTGAAATGGGACGTGTTAGTCGCTTGCGTTATAAGCAGTGAACAGGAAACTGTTGCGAACATTCACTTGTGTCTATGTGATGTGTATGGAAATTTTGCAGTCGACAGGAGTACAGTCAGTCGCTGGGCTCAGAGAATCAAAAAATCAGGAAGTGGAGATACGGAGCTGCTTGGTCGGCCACGATGTGGACGTCCTGCCACAGAAACCAACGCAGAAATGTTGAAATGCACTGGGGACATTATTCTTACTGATAGGCGAATCACCACTCAACAATTGGCGTTATAGCTGACAGTCAGCAATGGTTGTGCAAATAGAGTTATTAAAAATTCTTGGATTTTGTAAAGTTTGCGCAAGATGGGTTCCTCGAAGTCTCGTTCACCACAATCCGCGGCCTCTCACACATCTGGCAGCACGGGAAGCAATCACCAAGTTGGGTTGGACGTAACTACCTCATCCACCCTATTGTCTCGATCTGGTACCATCTGATTTTCATCTATTTGGACCACTTAAAGATGTACTCCTTGGAACACGGTTAGAAGATGATGAAGGTACGAAGAAATGCTACATGATCAAGACAAAAATCTGGTACGGGCAAGAAATACATGCACTTGTTTCGCGTTGGCATAAACTGTCATTTACTGTCATTTACTGCCAATATAGTACCTTGCGGTGTATGGCAGAGGGGTCTCTGAGCCTGAGGAATTAAGGCCGCCTGGCTAGTGCAGTCGCATCGAACTGTGCAGATTAGGATTATCTTTTTGCCCCTGACAGAAAAAATCCCACACCTTACCGAGGGATCGAACCCGGGTCTCCCGAAAGAGAGTCCAGCGTTCTACCCACTCGGGCAGCCACTCCTCGCATAAAGCTCACATAATCATATATAATGAAATAGTATGTACATACTCCCACACTTTACACACCGATGCACTGACGACTGTTGTGAGCATCCTTACAAAACAGGGAAAATATGTTATACATGTGCATAACTCAATGTGACACGTGTTTTTTACAATTATTTTAATAGACAATAATATTCATAACGTTCGTGTGTTACCAGGGTTGATACTCAAAACAAATAAAAGTAACATTATAACCTACCAAAAGAATTGTATAAATGCTGGTTGGTTGGATGGCTGGCTGGTTGGTTGGATGGCTGCTTGGTTGGTTGCTTGGCTGCTTGGCTGCTTGGTTGGTTGGTTGGTTGGTTGGTTATTTGGTTGGTTGGTTGCTTGCTTCGTTGGTTACTTGGTTGGTTGCTTAGTTGGTTGCTTGACTGGTTAGAAAACAACTGGAAGACCTAGTTCTAACTCTTGAGTTCAGAGCGTACCCGATCAGGCAGCCTAAGCCCTGAGAAGAGCTAGCATCTATTGGAGTCTGGTCGATGTAGAGACTGTCCTCTCAACTTGCTACCGAAGTACCGTCTCCACTGGCACTCTCTATTGCAGAGCTCGAGTTCCCCTCTCCAAGTGCATGAACCTTTGGGATGTGCAGGACCAGTACTTGAGCTTCACGTCTGTAGACAGGCAAGGCGATACTTAGAATGTTGGCCAGACTAGGAACGCACTCTGTCCATAGTGCGAACCATGAAGATGTGCTCTCCAAGGTCTAAGCCAAGATTCTCCAAGGTCTTGCCATTTCCGTGCTCATGTGGTATTTAGCCACTAAAGCAGGATTGATGTGCAGCTGACTACCTCATAATCTTCATACGAGTAAATTGGGAGTCTCCGTGGGGAAGTGGTCAAGCCGTCTGTCTAGGGCTCCGAAGGTTGTGGGTTCGATGCCGATCCACATCCTTCGGTTAACGAGCTCATTTTTTTCGGAGACTCCTGAGGGTCGTCGCTGGAGCTACGGAGTTCGTACTTTGTGCAACGCTTTCCGCGTTGCGGAAAGAGACGGGGCCACATGGGATAAACACCCGGTGCAATGAAGTCGACTTTTAGGCCACTTTTTTTTTTCTTCTTATGAGTAAAGAGGACGGCTGAAAAATCAGTGTTTGCCTTTTTTTATCATCCTGTTTCTGTCAAACAAAGCGATCTATAAAAAAGAGATACTGAAGATGCATCATACAACTGAGATGTAGGGCCATGGCTAAAACTATAACCACGAGGGTAAGTCAATAAGTAAGTCACAAATAGCTGCATAAATATAACTAAATATGATAACAACTCGTACAATGGCGACAAAATGAAGCGTTACTTTTCGGAGGGACGCTATTTAGTGTTATCCTTTGGATTTCGTGTGATTTCCTATGGATTTCCTGTGAATAGTGTATTCCTGTGGATTATGTGATGTTATTTTGTGTTCCTTTTATTGGAAGTTTTCAAAAGAAGCCACGGAAGGCAGGTGGTGGATGAAATTTTGAGGGCAGCCGACAGATATTGTGGGTCATGACCTCGAGCTTCACGACGGCAGGCAGAGGAACTCTTCTTGAGTCAATGGCTGCGGTCTCCGACCAGTAAGGTCACAGCCATAGAGGAAAGCAACGGCAAACTACCTCTTTAAAAGTGCCTAGTATATCATGATTCGCTTAAAGACTGATCATCGCAAGACAAGGACAGAGACGTTAAAATTAGCAACTTGGAACTTTAGGACGTTAAACAACGACGGAACATTAGAGAACATAAAACAAGAAATTGAAAGGGAAACAATTAATATTTTAGGTATGTGCGAAACGAGATGGACAGGAGCAGGCATCAAGATAGAGGAAGATTTCAAGATTATTTATTCTGGAGGTGAAGATCGTCATAGAGGAGTGGCAATTATTTTTAGACCGGAAATCAGCAAAATCTGTTCAGAGATATTGGGCCGTGTCGGACAGAGTTCTACTAGTTAAATTAAGTGGCAGACCTTTTAGCATAAATATTATTCAAGTATATGCCCCAACAGGAGAATCCAGTGAAGATAGTGTAGAAGAATTTTATAATGACATAGAGTCTGCCTTAAAGAAATGTAAAAATTCAGAAATAAACATCATAATAGGGGACTTCAATGCAAAAGTAGGAAATCAAGGGGATAGATACATAGTAGGAAACTATGGTTTAGGAGAGAGAAATGAAATAGGATACAGACTCGTAGAGTGGGCAAAAGAGCAGGAAATGATTGCAGGAAACACCTGGTTCAAGCAACACCCTAGAAGATTATAGACATGGAGGAGTCCTGATAGCAAGATTAGAAACCAGATTGACTACATTCTGATTAGCAGAAGATTTAGAAACGCATTAACACTAGCAAAAACAGTTCCCAGTGCTGATTGTTATAGTGACCACAGATTACTCACAGGAACATTGAGGATAAAGTTGAAGAAAGTCAAGTATATAACAGGAGACACTAAATATGATTTGTGTACATTGAGTAATGACAAGGAAATACAAAACAAATTCAACATAGAAGTACAGAACAGATTTGAAATTTTGTCTGATCTAGAGATCGTATTCCAGGATGTGGATGATCAATGGGAAACGTTGAAGAATTCAATCAATGTGGCTGCAGAAACAACTATTCCAAAATTAAAGAAGGTGGGTCGTAAGAAATGGATGACTGAGGAAATTTTACACCTCATGGAAACAAGAAGACTTGTCACCGACCGTTAGGGTAATTCTATTGAAATAGACAGAAATCCCTATCCAAGAGTTTGCCGACAGTCTCTAGAAAGTATGGCTCGTTATCAGAATGTCTAAAGGGATGGTCCCGATAGGAGAGACTGGGATTCACTTGGTAGACAAAGGCAGAAGGTGAAGAACACTCGTGTATGTAGGAAGACCTAACACGAATGTCTAGTTTATCTGTCGGTGATCCTTCGTCATTTGATGAAGCCCCCTGTTTTAAATACTTTCACGCACTCACGCGCACGCCTTGCGTTCAAATGATCACGAGGGGAGTACGTTGGTACAAGTATAAAACAATAATACTCTTTAATAGTAAAAGAGATAATGAAAATTGTCGTTCAAGTGGTGAACTATGACAGTTACATTTATGTTACAGGTACAAAAATAAAACAGTTTTCTGATGCTTAGCTAGATCGCATATCATCATTCACACCATCCAGACAGTGACACACTCAGAACACATGTAGACACAGAGTCACCTGAGACAATCTGATCTCGGTTAGGAATAGTGCTGGCTTTCGTTTGTATTATGTCTTGGAGTCGACCCTGGCATTCGACAGGTGTACGATGCTCCTCCGGATTCCAGGTTCCGTCTCCACTAGTTGGTGGCTGTAAGTTTCGGTAACCGGACCAGTTAGGTGTCAGCAGTATCAGCAGCGAGGCTCCTTAAATCAAACAAACAGTTGCAGACTCCTTAGTGTCTTGACAATAGCAATGTGTCTGAGTGCTGGTGTTGTGTGTCTGTTGTGTATGTGTCAGATGCAGAATAGGAATAAAACATAGTTCCTATCTGCTATTCTGTATCAAAAGCAAAGGGCCAATAGCTCCTATTCAGCTTGGCTATACATTGTATGACATGGTGATACAAGGTGAAAAAGGGTCCAGAAGTGGACACATTCTAAGACCACATGGTCCATTGGAGTAAAACAGTAGACAAATCTTTGTTTGAAAAAGGCATTACAAAATGTACATGGTTGTAAAACTTGAAGTGACTCATATGCAATAATTACTGGTGCATTCCTTAACACCATGGTGAGGAAGTCCTGGGCAGCCAGGATGTTTCCCTAGATAGCTAAGGAAAGGCCAACAATAATTCAACCTAATCCCACATCAGTCATTAGGCATAAAGCAATCAAGTGTCGCCATGAAGTCGTGAGGTATACCCCACAGAATATACGAGCTAAAAGATAAGAAGAAGGCCAGCAGGCAAGCAAGGGGGCTGAGATATTCCAGGCATTGGGCTTTAGGATGTCTCAGTTATCCCATGTTGAGTTATTTACTCCCCAAATTCTGATTCCTCACCACATGGTATTTGCTTTGAACTTATGACCGTCAGTGTCGTGTAGTTCGGCATGGCGGTGAATCAGGGGTAAGCAAATTTATGTTTGAATATAAATCGCCTAGTAATATTGCTGGCATGTGAGAATCATGTTCCACATGTCTCTTCTACTTCTGCCCACATGGCAAAATCATGTTATCATATTTTCAACAAAATATACACGTAAATACATTCACAAAATGCATATGAAAATAATCAGTAAGGTTTATACATTATATCTATATATTTTTATCTATAAATATATCTAGGCCTCACATGTTTTCTCTCAATGTCTCCCCTTTCAAATACCACGTTTCATAAATATACATGGTCGGGAAAGTTTGTGTTTTCCCAATATCAGAATATAAATGTGTACACACTCCTTACTATAATCGTAACTATTGTGTTATTACACTCACCCCCAGTCTTATTGCAGCAATTAAGATCTGTTTTGGTATAATCTACCAAGGATGGAGTTGGATATGGCAGCTCACTTCATGTAAGGTCTGCTTAGCACAGCAGCTATGGTCGTTGTGAACCGGACGGAAGTTGTTAGTCACAATTTCCGGTGCAGCAGTACTAATAGCATATCGCCGTATTCCCGTTGCTAGGGAGTGACGGACATATACTTGGTATTAATGATAAGGGTTGAAGACAGGGGATTTCCCTTGTGACATCATTTGATGATGACGTGAAAATATGTGCTGTCCCCAATAGTACAGTGTGTAGTTTTAGTGCAGCAAATGTCTGCGTCGCCAATATGACGTCATTATTAGTAATTTAGCTGCCGTACTGAATCCAGAATGTAAATAGGAATTCCACTAACGTAGTAGTGGTGGTGTTTGCATAGTGATCTAGACTCATCCCGTCACAAGACTCAACAAAAATAATTCTGTCAAATATGAAGAAATTCACAGACAAGTCAGAATATTATGTAAGAAGGCAAAAGAAGCATGGCTTGAGGAAAAGTGCTTAGAAATTGAAAACCAACACAACAGTCAAAATACCAAATTAGTGCACAAAAGAATTCAGGAACTTACTAATAAAAGAACAAGTACATCAACAATGTGTCTAAAAACTGAAGATGGCAAAATCATAATAGAAAAAGACCAGATTCTACATGTATGGACAGATTATGTGAAACACCTTTATGATGATAACAGACACGAACAGTATGATATTAGATTTAATAATGAAAGACCGCCAATTTTGGAGATGGAGGTTCGAAATGTTCTTAAGCATATGAAAGCTGGCAAGGCCCCCGGTGCAGATAACATCACAACAGAAATGATTAAAGCTTTAGAAGAATTTGGACTAGAGCAAGTCACCAGACTGCTGAACACATTATATGATACTGGAGATATACCTCCTGATTTATGTAACTCTATATTTACTGCAATCCCAAAGAAATCAGGAACCTTGGAATGTGATCAACATAGAACAATTAGTATAATGAGTCACATCACAAAGATTTTGCTAAGAATTATCATGCAAAGAGTGAGGAAGAAGATACAACCTGAAATAGGGGAAGAACAATGTGGGTTTGTAGAAGGAAAGTGTACAGTAAATGCTGTGTATATGCTGCGAACAGTTATTGAACGTGCTATAGAAGTAAACAAGGATATACACCTTTGCTTTATTGACTATACAAAGGCTTTTGATAGAGTTAGACATGTTAACATGGTGGGTATGCTTGCAGATCTACAAATTGATGGGAAAGACATTAGACTTATAAAAAACATATATTGGAAACAACAAGCTGCAATAAGGATTGATAATGAAGTGGAACAGTATCAGCCAATTAAGAGAGGTGTTAGGCAGGGATGTGTGATGTCTCCAGATCTTTTTTCCCTATACAGTGAAAATATTTTCAGAAATGTAGAGGATATAAATGGAATCAGCAATTGGAGGACGAAACATCAATAACATTAGATATGCAGATGATACAGTATTAATTGCAGACAATGCGCAGGACCTGCAACAATTAGTAGATGCGGTTGTTGTACACTGTGAGCAACTGGGGTTAGAATTAAATTGTAAAAAGACTCAGGTTATGGTCGTCACTAGGAAGGAAGAAGTGCCACAATGTAATATACAAGTAAATGGAAATATTCTTCAACAAGTGAATCGGTACAATTATCTTGGAACAGTCATAACATCTGATGGGAGATGCCTTGAAGAGATTAGAACAAGAATCGCCATGGCGAAAGTAGCCTTTAGCAAGATGAAAAACATTCTGACCAATAAAAAGATGTCAATTGAAACGAGAAAAAGAGTGTTGAGGGGATACATAGAGCCTGTTCTTTTGTATGGATGTGAAACTTGGACAATGAGCAGTCAAGCTGAAAAAGCATCTGATGGCTGCAGAAATGTGGTTTCTGAGGAAAATGCAAAGAATACCATGGACAGACAGAAAAACCAATGACCAAGTACTACAGGAGACAAATGAACATCGTAAACTGATTAGAGAAATTAGACGTAGACAGTCAAATTTTTTGGACATGTTATGAGAAGAAATGGATTGGAGAACTTAGTGACAACTGGCAAGATCGAAGGGAACAGACCAAGAGGAAGACCGAGAGGAAAATACCTGGATGGCGTGGCCACATGGCATGGACGAGACAGGAACACTGAGCTGATCCACGACACTGGTGATCGAGTGAAATGGCGAGTCATGACCGCCCACGCTTTACGGCATGGCACATGATTGATTGATTGATTGATAACAACTTGAAACCAGTTTATTTTTATACATACATTGTCCCTTTATTTCTCAACATAATTGCCACCAACATTGATGCACTTATCCCATCGTTTTATCAGTCCTCCCAAACCGGCTGCATAGAACGTTGTGCTCGGTTTTCTAAACCATGTTTTCACTTCACATTAAACTTCGGCATCATTCGCGAAATGTCTCCCGCCAAGGTGGGTTTTCAGTGGACCAAAAAAATGAATATCGCTAGGGGCTAAGTCGGGGCTGTAAGGTGGATGTTCCAGAACTTCCCACCTTAGTTGGTTAATTTTCTCCTGAGTTAATCGAACCGTATGTGGTCTGGCATTGTCATGAAGAAGCAACACTCCTCTAGTCAGCAGTCCTGGACGTTTTCTTCGAATTGCATCATGAAGCATCGATAGAACTTCACAGTACGATTCAGAATTCACATTGTCACCTTTCTTCTTGAAATTGGTTAAAAGCACTCCTTGACAATCCCAGAACACTGTCAGCATAACCTTCCCTGCTGATGGCGTAACCTTGAATTTTTGGACACAAGGCGAAGAAGGATGTTTCCATTGCATTGAAGCACGCTTTGATTCGGGCTGGTAGTGATGCACCCATGATTCGTCCCCAGTAACAATCCTGTTCAGCATGTCTTCTCCTTCATCTTCGTATCGACAGAGATGATGCAAGGACAGGCCAAATCGGTTCATTTTGTGTTCCTCCTTCAATTGTCTGGGTACCCACCTTGAGCGCACTTTCTTAAATTTCAATCGATCATGCATTATGCTGTATGCTGAACCATGTGAGCACCATATTGCAGATGCTACAGAGTCTATCGTTACTCGCCTGTCACCTCTAATCATCTCCAACCGCTGCATGGACGCTTCTGTTGCAATCTCAACAGGACGACCAGATTGGATTTCATCAACAATTTTAGAACGTCCTTGAGAAAATTTGTCTATCCAGCTATGCACCGCTTTACGGGACAAACATTTGTCAGCATAAACAGGAAGCATTTCCTTAAGAATGTTCTTTGCAAGCAATCTTTTTTCCCACAAAAAACACACAACAGCACGTTACTCTTTGGTTGTACACTCCGTAAGTACAGTCGCAATTTTGTTTATGCGCTGCGCATGCGCGTGAGACACCTAGCACCACCTGACGAACAAGAATATAAAGGTCGATGTTGCTGTCACCTAGTGACACCTGTAGAAATACCAACTACATTTACCTGCCATTCCACAGAACTGTGTGGCTTACATATTGACTAGCCCTCGTATGATGATGTGTACCACCTCTCATCATCATTATCATGAAGCAAGTAGGGAAAAGAAAACGGGGAAGACTAAGAGAGACCCTGCGTAGAACCATCATCAGAGAAGGCTCATTCAACGGCCAAGTAAACATTCAAGATCTACAACAGGTAGCAGCGAACCGCCAGACATGGAGAGCCATTACTTCTGCCCTATGCGCCGCCTTGGGCTCAAGAGGAAAGACTAACTAAGTCCTTTGCAGAATGTCACTCTCAACACAACCCTCCACTCTATATCCATCGCCAGCTCCTCTGCCTGATGCATTTTATTGCCCAGGGTGTCTTTGATTACCTGTGTCCATCGTCGTGTTGATCAACCCCTGCCTCCTCCTCCTCCTCCTCCTCCTTCTTCTCCTCCTCCTCCTCCTCCTCCTCCTCCTCCTCCTCCTCCTCCTCAAAGAACCATGCCTTGATGGGTTCTAAGATATCATTAATGAACGCCTGAACTTTAGTTTCAAAGGGTTAAGAATTGGGCATGCAGGCCTGTATGATATTCTGCCCTACTTCTCTATTTCCTCTCATACATTATTTCATTTATACATCACTTATAAAGCTAATCTTAGACAACAACAGAAATAATATGTATTATAAACGCAAGGAAAATGTATAATAATCAATACTGCGTATGACGTACTCTTATCAGTCAGGTTTCTCTATGTATCAGATCATGTAAAACATCAATATATTTCTTCTACTTAGACCATACTTATCCAAGAATTGTTCTGTAATATTTAAGGTTTAAACACATCAATGTTCTAGTGTAGTGATTGTCCAAGCTGTGAAGTCCAGGTTTGCTGTCACAACTGTTGATTCCTGACAGGTTGTGGTCTACATTCATCTACAGCGTTCTGTGTCAAGGTCTTGAGGTTGCCTATCAAAAGCCTAGGAAAAAGACAAATGAAATTTAGGGAGCATATCATTAAATTAGTCTGTCAGTCCGATTATGCTTCATTCTTTTTCTTCGAGCAGTAGGAAACATCCCCTGCCGGCTTGCTAGGCCAGTCGCAGGCTTTGGACAGAAAAGTCTGACCAAGGGATTTGTAGCCTAATCTTCTGGATTCTTACTTGTACTGTATACACTCTATTAGTACATAGCAATGGTACTGTATACCTGCCATTGCTACATGGCAGACAGAGGGGATTGTAGTCTTGGACAGAGGGGATCGTAGAGTCTTGGACTAAGGGGATCGTAGAGTCTTGGACAGAGGGGATCGTAGAGTCTTGGACAGGAGATCGTAGAGTCTTGGACAGAGGGGGTCGTAGAGTCTTAGGCATTGGGAGCTGTAGTCCTGACAGAAGGGATCGCAGAATTTTGGACAGAGGGGATTGTAGAGTTTTGGACAGATGGGATTGGAGAGTCGCAGACAGAGGGGGAGAGTTGCTGAGTCGTGGACAGGGTGTGTGTGGGTGTGTGTGGGGGGGGGGGGGTTGTTGAGTCGTGGATGAGTAGTGGACAGAGGAAGTTGTGGAGCCATGCCACCAATGTGTGCCCCAGAGCAGGCCCAGAAGAGGAAACATGTTTTATCTGCGAGGCTTATCTTCACATTTTGGCAGCATCATTTAACTAGTTCATTGTTAAAGATAAATATTTTGGCAGCATCATTTATCTAGTTCATTGTTAAAGATAAAATGTAGGATAAGACAAAGCTTTCGTAATTGGATTTCTGCCTTATTTACCTGAGTTAGGCTCATCAACTTCCGCGCTTATTACATCTTGTCTTCTGGAAAGCTGTTACTGTCACCTTCGTTTGAGTTATCTATACTGCCATCAGATGTTGAATATCTGCGTCTTCTGGAAGTAATGCAATAACAATAAACTACATAGCATGTATGTAAGTCAGGTCTTAGTCAGATATGACTGAGCTACCGTATGACAATAGACAGTACTACTGGAATTTGTTGGGCGGCGCTAACTAAACCCAACAGCCCACATTGTGCCAACGGCTTCGGGCTGTGGGGCGCAATTGGGAGAGTAAAAAAAATAAAAAGTCGTTTAAACGTCGACAGGGTCGACTTCATTGCACCGGGTTTTATCCCATATGGCTCGGTCTCTTTCCGCAGCGCGGAAAGCGTCGTACAAAGCACGAACTCCGTAGCTCTAGGGACGACCCACGGGAGTCTCCGAAAAATTTCACCCGTGAATCGAAGGACGCGGCCCGGAATCGAACCCACAACCTTCGGAGCCCGAGTCAACCGACTTGACCACTTCGCCACGGAGACTCCCATGGAAGAGTAAAAGCCTTACCCTAGTGCGAGGAAATGCAACCTAGGAATTAAATGTCAGGTCAGGGCAGACCAGGCCGTAAGTGTAAGTCGGCAATTGGTCTAGGGTGGAATATGCATTGCTTTGCTGATCCGACAGCTTCTATAACTTGTCTTGTTCCAGATGTATTGGTGTTACCTTTCCTCTGAAGTAAACTAGACAGGCAGAGGGGGAGAGAGAGAGAGAGAGAGAGAGAGAGAGAGAGAGAGAGAGGGAGAGAGGAGGAGAGGAGAGAGAACGAACGAACGGACGGACTTTATTTTCAAAGGGTAACAAATTGACACGCAGGCCCGTCTTACATTCGGCCCTTTTGTTCATCATCATTTGTTCATTAATAGTGCATAGGAAAAAAAATTGTCAAATTAATTTTGTAAACATAAACAATGCATATTACCATGTTATGAGACACATCCACCACCAATCCACACATCCCCCATTCACCCCAACCCCCCAACCCCCCCCCCCCAACACCACCACATACACATTCCAGACATACATACATGCCTCCACCCACCCACGACATCCTCACACCTACACATCTCCCCACCCACACACACCTCCCACCCACCACACATCCCATCCACCCACACCCCAAGCACACATACACTCCTCAACCCACACATCCCTCACCCATACACATCCACCCACCTACACACATCTCCCCACCCACTTACATATCCTCCACCTGTCCCATTACCCACCAACAATCATCCACCCACATAGGGAGAGAGAGAGAGAGAGAGAGAGAGAGAGAGAGAGAGAGAGAGAGAGAGAGAGAGAGAGAGAGAGAGAGAGAGAGAGAGAGAGAGAGATCATGCTGCATGGCAACATGTTGTTTCTAAATTCAGCCCAAGCTTTGTGTTATGGAGAGGTACAACACCATTTTACAAACTATCGTCTACCAAAGAGGTCAGATTTCGGTCAGTTTGTAGACTCCAAACGCTTGTATAATTCTCAGCAATGTCTTAACATTTCACTGAATCCTTACGACTGCCCTTAACTTGCTAAGGCCAAGCAAAGTTGTCTTTTCTTCATGTAGTATGGTGATGTCCTTGTATGACTGACTTGTCAAGAACATCATCTGTCATCAGATAGCAGGTTGCGACGCGCCGACAAGACTCTCGGTCCCTTGTCAGTCCTCCTGTTTCGTGTACCCTCATGCCCAGGTGTCTAACAATGTCTTGTGTCCTGTAGTTGTACCTCAGTAGGGTAATGTCTTGTGTCCTGCTCGTGACCCTTCATGTCCAGGTGTCTACAATGTCTTGTGTCCTGCCTCGTGTACCCTCATGTCCAGGTGTCTACAATGTCTTGTGTCCTGCCTCGTGTACCCTCATGTCCAGGTTTCTGCAGTGTCCTGTGTCCTTCCTTGTGCTGGATCAAATCCTGCCAACTTCTACCAGGGCCCATGCGATCCATCCCTAGGAACATGACTGATTTAGATAAAGTTGAAAAGCCAAGGACCAATTCCTGCAAAATAGAAATGCAAACCGTAAACTCATTATAGACATTAGACGTCGAACAGTCACAGTTTTTTGGACACGTTATGGAAGAAATAAAATGGAGAACTTGGTGACAACTGGCAAGATTGAGGAGAAAAGAACAAAGAGAAGGCAGAGAAGTAAATATCTGCATGGCATGGTCGAGACAAGAACACAGAGCTGATCCACGACGCAGGGGAATCGTGTGAGCTAAAGCCTTCAATGTTTATTTTGTCTAGTGCGTCCTCTAGTCTCTAATTCTCACCCCTACTTCTACGAGCGCCAGACTATACGTGTGTATTTATTTATTTATTGTCTTGATGGCTTCAAAGGGTTCCCCAATTTATACTTATGTGTAATACGTGCATTGGAACCTACCATGCATTTCTCTTCTTTAAATATTCATTACTATACTGGACACAGCATTACGATCTTATGTGTTTGTGTGTTTGTTACTTGACCTATGTTGGTTTAATATACATTTACTGAGGCCTATGTGTCTATGTCAATGATTGGATAAGAATTATGTCCATATTCCATAGTTGTGGGTTCATGTGGATGATAGACCTGCTGATGAAGATACCTTTTCTATGGTGTCTAGTTGGTCATGCGTCGAAGTACACTTGTTCCTGCAGCGAGGCGCTGTCGTCATTTGCAGGTGACAGGTTCGAATCGCGTTCGGTAACTACAGCTTTCAATCTTTATGTTGTCTAGTGCGCCCTCTAGTCTTTAATTCTTACCCATACTTCTATGAGCGCCAAATAATACGTGTGTATTGATGAATCTACAAGGGTTCCCCATTTGATATGTATGTGTAATACATCGCAATCCCGCTTACGGCATTGGAAACAGCTGCGGACGATTTGGAAGCAGATCTCCTTGCCTTGGTTTCCAAAAAAAGGTATGTATGCCAGACGTTTAGAAAGCCAAGGCAAGCTACTGAACTAAACTTGCCAAAAAATCACAAACAGCTTAAATATGATGGGATAAAGTGTGACGTCCTGTAAAGATATGCAGTTAACATTGTTAATGCCAATGAGGTCTTACCTCCAACATATGAAGGCAATGATGGCAGCAGCGACCACCAAGATAACAGCAACAACAGCCCCAATAACTGCTCCAGCTGGTGACGGATCTTGTTGTGGATCAGCAGTAGGCGCTGTAGATGCCAATCATCACACCATAAACACAATACGTGTTGTTATTTATTGTTGTCAACGCTACTCTCTATTTAAACACATACGTCATAAACAAAATATTGCACGATTTCTCGCCTGGCATATTTCTCTGAATTCACGTTCAGTCTTGATCCTAACACGACTATCCCTGAATAACTAGCATACATGAAATTCATGTTACTGTTATTATAGTCATCATGTGCCATGCGGTGCCGCAGGCCATCATGCTGGGCTATCACACAGTCACGACTGCAAGTCTGCATGGCTGAATGGATAAGAACACTCGCTCTTAAACTTCCGGTGTGTTGATGCCGAGAGTGACAACTGTTAGAGTTTAGTTAAATGATGTAAGTATGTATGCAGGATTGTATGTGTGTGTTTATGAATGTGCGTGTGTACGTATGTCTGCATGTCTGTCTCAAAACATGGTCATATGCATTGCTTATGTTTTCAACATTAATTTAACTATGTTTTTTTCCCTATGTGAATGTAACATGCACAATGATGAACGACAGACGAGTGATTGGAAGGGCCCAGTGTATGACGGGCCTGCGTGCCCAATTTGTGACCCTTTGAAAAGACTGTTCTTTCGTTCGTTCATTCGTTTGATAACATATGCTATATATGACAATGATACCAGGTGCTATATATCGCAATTATAACAGATACTATGAATGGCAATGATAATAGATGCTATATATCGCAATGGTTACAGATGCTTGCCAGAGTCCGACATGCGGTATAGTGTACTCTACATGGGCGTAGAGGGCTCAATTGCTGCCCGCATTCACAGGGGTGATGTCCTCTTCTGGAGGTATTAGTTGTAACCTCATTCATCATCATCATGTAGTCCCCGTGGTTAGCTTTGGACTCTTCTTTCTGTCGAATCTCAGACTGTGCATTTAGCTATGCGAAATATTAGCCTCAATTCAATGGTTGTTACTTTCAGGGCTTTACTTTACAGATAGTCGAACTCTTTCATTCCACCCGACCATCATGGCCCCTATTATACCTCAGATTTCATCAATCAATACATCTTTTACAACGCAAGACGAGTGCCGTTTTCGACAATGTATTCCTCAACATGATTTACACTGATTACTCGCAATTGCACACACAATTATACAATACAGTATCACAAATCTACATCACATTTTCTACACATGAACTATACTAAAAGAGTGGCTCAGTGTTGGCCATCACTCTATTACAGCGTGGTCCGCACTCGACGAAACCACAACCTTGAATACGTTGTCCGGATCCCGCTTTCTGCTGACCGCGAAGCGAGTCCCAGCGTTTCTACGCTGTGTGAAAAGTATCCACTTTTCACGATCCAGGTGTCCAATTACTGAACACTGCCTTAACCTCTGGCCTAATCTAATTTGGGTTATGGCATAACTAGTCCATGTTCTTATCTGGATCATGACAATGCTATATATGGCAATGATAACAGATGCTATATATGGTGATAATAACAGATACTATAAATGGCAATGATAACATATGCTATATATGGCAATCATAACAGATGCTACATATGGCAATTATAACAGATACTATATATGGCAATGATAACAGATGATATATGACAATAATAACAGATGCTATATATCACAATGATAACAGATGTTATTTTTGGCAATGATAACAGATGTTATATATGGCAATGTTAACATATGCTATATATGGCAATGATAACAGATGGGCAATGATAACAGCTGCTATATAAGGGAGTGATAACAGACTTTCAAATCAACATGTGCTAGCAAACTACCCACTGCTAGGGTTTCTAGTCTTCTGTCTGGAGGATGGTATCTTCTGTGGTTTCTTTAAATGTTGGACGGCGCTCACCAAACCCGACACGCCATATTGTGCCAACGGCTTCTGACGTGTCATTGGTAATGAAACCCCAAACACTGCATCTATTTCTCACCACTGACCCATCGGTGTAGATAACTATATCACCTTGGTGTGTGTTACAATAGATCCGTTCTTGCACCTCAAACTCTGTGCGACCTGCTGCCCATTCTCTGCTCTCACGACACAGTGTTACTACTACATTTTGCCATTCCAACATGTCTTCCGGTACTTTAACCCACTCTTTTCCACGATTGATGGTCTCTACATCACAAACCTGACGTATAGATATTTCCGCCTGTGACATCCAAGACCTGCCTTGTCTCAGTCTGTGACCCTTGACCATATTCATGGCTTCATGCAGGGGTGATCCTTATCTGCAGCAACTCTTGGGTACCATTTGGCTTGAAGGACCCTATGCATGTCCGCCATTGTTGGTAGTGCCAAGATATTCCTCTTGCATATAATTGGTGTCCCCTTAATGCACCCTTGGATCACCCGCATTGCCGCATTCTGTATGCTCCAACATTTCAAGCTGGCTCTTTGATACTGTCAGCAGCCCCAAACCATATTAAATGACTGAAATTATTAACTGCTGAAAGAGCTTGTAAAGCATCATTTGCTCTACCCTGGATGCTGCTATCTCCCCCAGTGCATTAAGTGCCTTACCATCCTTCACTGCCAAAGCCTCCACATATCCTTAAAAGCATAAACCTGTCAAAGGTCATCCCCAAGTACTTTTATTTACTCTCTCTCTCTCTCTCTCTCTCTCTCTCTCTCTCTCTCTCTCTCTCTCTCTCTCTCTCTCTCTCTCTCTCTCTCTACGAAGAGATCATCCATTCAATATAATACATGGCGCATCTGCCGTCACGATCCAGTTATCCGGGGAGTACCACAAAACTGATGCCTTGTCTTGGTTCCTGCGTTCCTGCACAACTCTGCCACCCTGTTTACTGCCATCTGTACGTCTTCAGTCAAACCTTCCCTGTTTATACACCAGCACATCGTCTGCAAATGTCAAGATTCTACCAATACCTGGTGTCTCAATAGCTGCGACTTTGCTGGTGTAGACATTAAAGAGCACTGGGGACATGGCAGTCCAGGTGTAATAGTACAGGGGTCAGAAGTCCAGGAACCCATGAGAAGTGTAAATGTACGCTCATAAAGGACTTCGAAACCCATTTGACAATCCATTGGCAGACTACCATGTCCAACAGTGTGTATATCAACCGATAATACCTAACCCTGTTATACTCATCCTCCAGGTCAAGATCTACCGCCACCATCTCTTATTTATCCTGGAATCCTTCATAGACACCATTGTTTATGTTTACAACATTCATTTGACAATGTTTTTTTTTCCCTATGTGAATGCACTATGCACTGATTAACGAAAGTTGAGTGATTGGAAGGGCCGAATGTAAGATGGGCCTGCGTGCCCAATTTGTTATCCTTTGAAAATAAAGTTCGTTCGTTCGTTCGTTCCTCATATGGGTGTACCTAACCCCATCAGGACCTGGCGCTGTTTCTTTATCCCTCTTCAGCACACGTCTAATATACTCTACCTGTATCATGTTCTCACAGTCCTCCTTCCTAGTGACCTGTGACAAGGCCAGCACCTAAACAGCCCTATCCTGGACAATGAAGGCAACTAGAATAAAGAATCTTTTTAAAACAAATACCAACTTCACAATGTGATCTATTATAATTATGGCCACTGCAACATCTTAGGCAATGAGTGATACTAGAATATAGAATATTGTCAACAAACATACCAACTTGACATTCCGATCCATTATAGTCGGTGCGACATCCTGCCAGACATTTGCCAGAAATAGGCTCACAAACCCGCCCACCATCGTGCACACATTTGCGACTGCAGTTGTTGCTGCATCCAAGGCCATACAGCTGGTACCCACATGCTGCATGAGGACATCATGAGGACATCATAACAACATCATGAGTATATATCAACATCTTTCAGAATATTTCATTCATTTTAACCCATGCACTTAACAACGTCTTCCAGCATTTATGGAATGAATGGTTCAATGTGCACAGAGGACAATCTGATCACTAACTACCTACACAAACTAACCAACTAACTAACAAACTAAATAACAAACTAACCAACTAACAAACTAAATAACTAACTAACCCACTAACTAACGAACTAAGTAACTAACTAACCAACTAACTAACAAACTAAATAACTAACTAACCCACTAACTAACGAACTATGTAACTAACTAACCAACTAACTAACTAACTAAATAACTAACTAACCCACTAACTAACGAACTAAGTAACTAACTAACCAACTAACTAACAAACTAAATAACTAACTAACCCACTAACTAACGAACTATGTAACTAACTAACCAACTAACTAACTAACTAAATAACTAACTAACCAACCAACTAACTAACCAACTAACCAACTAACTAATAAACTAAATAATTAACCAAACAGCCAGCAAACTAACTAACCAACCAGCTAACTAAATAACCAAGTAAATAACTACCCAAACTAGTAAACCGATCAAATACCAAGCTAACCAACTAAATAACCAACTAACTGACCAACTAAAACAATTAACTAACTAAGCAACCAACTAACTAACCAACCAATTAATTAACTAACCAACTAACTAAATAACTAATTAACCAACTAACAAGCTAACATAACAACTAAATATCTAACCAACCAACTAACTAAATAAATAACCAACTAACTAACGAACCTACTAACTAACGAACTAATTAATTAACCAAGCAAATTCATAATTAACTAATCATATAACTAAATTACGTATTAACCAACTAATAGGCTAAAATACCAACTAAATAATTAAATAACCAACTAGCTAAATACCTAATTAACCAACTAACAAGCTAAACTGTCACTGTCATTTACTGCCAATATAGTATCTTGCGGTGTATGGCGGGGGGAAGGGGGGGGGGGGGACTTGAGCCTAAGGAATTAAGGCCGCCTGGCTAGTGCAGTCGCCGAGAACTGTGCTGGTTAGGGTTTTCTGTTTGCCCCCGACAGAAAATAAACTCCACACCTTACCGAGGATTCGAATTCGGGTCTCCCAAAGAAAAGTCTGGCATTCTAACCACTCGGCCAGCCGTTCCTCAAAAAGCTAATATACAAACTAAATAACTACATACCCAACTAACTAAGCAACTAAATAATTATCTAACTAACCAACTATATAATTAAATAACTAACCAACTAAATAATTAACTAGCCAGCTAACAAAATAATTAACTAATCAACCATGTGCATAATTAACAAAACATCTGACTAAATAATTAACTAACTACCCAACTAAATAGCTAATTAACCAAATAGAAAGCTAAAATACCAAACAATAACTAAAAACCAGCTAACTAACTAGATAACCAACTAACGAACAAATTACATAATTAACTAGCCAACCAACTAAATTACTAAATAACCAACTAACAAGCTAAAATACCAACTAAATAACCAACTAACTAACTAAATAACCAACTAACCAAACAACTAAATAATTATCTAACCAACTAACATAATGATTAACTAACTAACCAACTAAATAACCAACTAACTAATCCAATAAATAATTAACTAACCAACCAACTAAATTAACTAACCGACCAACTAAATTAACTAACCGACCAACTAAATTAACTAACCGACCAACTAATAATTAACTAACCAACTAACTAAATAATTAACTAACCGACCAATTAATTAACTAATTAGCCAAATAACAAGCTGAAAAAAACAACTAACTAACTAACCAACTAACTACTTTAATAACCAACTAACTAATCAACCAAATAACTAAATAACCAGGTAACTAACTATCCGACTAATTAACTAACCAATTAACATAGACGGGCAGGCAGACTTGTAGACAGACAGAAAATTAATTTATTAAAGTAATAGCACCAATGTGTGTATGTATTAATGTTTACACTTTACAAAAAGGATGTGTGATGACAATCACTATGTAAATCATTTCATTAACTCTCTTACTATCATTGCAAGTTGGGTTCATGTAACCAGCCTCGCATCCATGGACACACACTCCATCCACTGCACGGCAGTCGCCATTCTGACCACAATGTGGACTACACGTGTCTTTGCAGTTGGCACCATAGTATCCATTGGAACAACCTGCGTCATCGACAAAAACACAGAAATAGACTCGTACTGCTAATGATTTCACTACTGGCGCAGTCCATGTTTATAACATCAAAATGCGACAAGGGGAGGAGGACGGCTTCAAATGAAAGCCTTAAATGAGTGTGTGTTTTTGTGATCATATTCTTGGGGGAAAAGTAAAGGAACACATGCATCATTTGTCGATGTAGTCACCACTGCGTTCAGTGTAAGTCCTCCAGACATTTGCAGAAATAGGCTCACAAACCCGTCCACCATCATGCACACATTTGCGACTGCAGTTGTTGTTTCATCCAAGGCCATACAGCACATGCTGCATGAGAATATCATGAGAACATCTTTAGGACATCATGAAAACATCATGAGAATATATCAACACCTTTCAGAATATTTCATTCATGTTTCGCATGCACTTAACAATGTCTTCCAGCAGTTATGGAATGAATGGTTCAATCTGCACAGAGGACAATCTGGCCACTATCTACCTACACAGAATAACCAACTAACTAACAAACGATATCACTAACTAACCAACTAGCACACTAAATAACTAACTACCCATCTACCTAAATAATTAACTAACCAGCCAACAAACAAAATAACCAACTAACTAACAAACGATATCACTAACTAACCAACTAACACACTAAATAACTAACTAACCATCTACTTAAATAATTAACTAACCAGCCAACAAACAAAATAACCAACTAACTAACAAACGATATCACTAACTAACCAACTAACACACTAAATAACTAACTAACCATCTACCTAAATAATTAACTAACCACCCAACTAAATAATTAACTAACCAACTAATTAACTAATTCATTAACTAACAAAATAAATAATTAGCTAACCAACTAACTAAATAAATAATTAACCAACTAAAAGGCTAAGATACCAACTAAATAACTAAATAACCAACTAACTAAACAACTTAATAATTAACTAGCCAACTAACTAAATGATTAACTAACTGAAGATGTAACTAACTAAGTAACTAACGAAATAAATAATTAACTAACCAACTAACTAAATAATTAACTAAACAACCAAGTAAATAACTAATTAACCAACTAACAAGCTAAAATAATCTCAGCTGCCTTGCGGGTATACCAATATGGAAAAGGCTTCGGGAGTAAACCCTGAGGACAAATCTGGAGATGGAGTCCCTAAGGCAGTTATATGTTCTAAACAACATAGTTCTGGCAACTCCTGCGACGGCACCGATGCCAAGTTGCATTGACTACTGCCATTCTCTTGGTCAGCATCGGCGACTTGGAGAGGGTGGAAATTGCTACTGGGCAACAGCTGGTTCTCCGAATTCCATTGCCCAGGCTTGTGCCCTTGAGAGGCCACTTCAGCACAGACGGGCCTGCGTTCCCAATTCTTAACCCTTTGAAAATAAAGATTTTCGTTCGTTCGTTCGTTACGCCTACCAGCGGTGACACAACACGGGAAGTCTTAATGCTCGATTGGTGTAGATCAAGGCGCCAGGGCTTGATTCCGACGGTGGGAGAGATCATTGTATCTTACTATATAGCTACCGCCCCCCTAAGCTGGGCATCCCGCAGTCAATAAGGTGTTGTCTCGCCATGGTTCATCTGATCCTGAGGGTGTGTGGGAACTTAGGGGGAAAATCCTGACACATGGACCGTAATTTATACACCTAGCAACAAGAGAGAGAGAAAAAAAAAAACAACCGGCCCTGAGACTGGGAACATGGAACGTAAGAACCGTGTCCCCTGGCATCTCAGACAATCTACACGAGATTGTAGATGCCCGCATAACTGCAGTGATAAACAACGAAGTACTTTGACTGGGGATTGTCACTGTCGCCCTGCAAGAGACCAGACTCCAAGAATCTGGAAGTATCAAGGAGAGGGACTTCACTTTCTACTGGCATGGCAAGCCGTGCAGAGAGACCAGGGAGCATGGAGTTAGCTTCGCTATCAGAAACAAGCTGCTTAAATTCATCATACCACCAAGTGATGGCACTGAAAGAATACTGAAGCTCCAACTCCAGACAGAAGCAGGCCAAGTTAGTATTATGAAGGTATACGCCCCAATACTAACTGCAGCATCAGAATCTAAAGATAAGCTTTATGACGAACTTAGCAAAGTGGTCAGTGAAACACCAGAGAAACAACATCATTTTATCCTGGGGGATTTCAACGCCAGGGATGGCTCCGACCACAAATCTTGGCCTTCATGTCTAGGACAGTTTGGCGTTGGGAAGATCAATGACAATGGACAACGTCTCATAATTCAGCCATCATAATATGTGTGTGACCAACACTTTCTTTGACACAAAATCACAACACAAGGTGTCATGGAGGCGCCCCAGATCAAAGAACTGGCACCAACTCGATCTGATGCTCACCAAACGCAGCAATCTCCGCAATGTACGGCTGACGCGTAACTATCATAGTGCTGACTGCGACACCGGTCATTCACTCGTTTCCAGCAAGGTTAAGGTAAAGCCCAAGAGAATCTACAGAAGCAGAACAGAAGGAAGACTACGCATCGACACCAGCTGCACCCAAAACAAAGAGAAGGTCAAACAAATTCACCCAGGCTCTAGCGGAGACTCTGCCTGGCCCCACAGGTGGAACTGGCACCGAGAGATGGAGTCATTTACGCGGCACCATCTACAACACAGCACTATCAACATTTGGTAAGAAGCAAACAAAGTCAGCCGAATGGTTTGAAGCTCACTCTGAAGAGATGCTCCCAGTCCTGGAGATGAAGAGGCATGCATTCTCCGTGTATAATACAGCACCTTCAGAGAAAACATTGCAGACACTGCGAACGGCCAGAAATAGAGTACAACAGACCGCAAGAAAATGTGCGAACAGGTAGGCTACTGGCGACAACTCTCTGCTCAAATTCAAACCTGTGCAAACACTGGAAATATACGAGAAATGTACGAAGGCATCAAGCAAACTTTCGGTACATCAAAAAATAAGATGGCCCCTTGTCATCGTCTTGCTCCTATCTAGGTGTATCTGAGCTCGGGTTCACACAGGCAACAATAAACTCCGTTCGCTATGATATAGAACATTTATTGTATTGCGTTGGCGCAGTGGGTTAAAAGCCCGCGCTATATTACATATCACAGATAGTTAACAGCAACCACATAGTTATCATACAACAATCTAGCACACTATCTAGCCTATGTATATATATATCTACGAATATCTATTGAGTCCCTCTCAGGCAGGCCTTGTTGCCTCTCTCAAGTCCGTCTGTCCTCTGCCGGTCTCCACGTGTCCCAATCCGACACGGGCGGTAACTCTGTCCGCGTTCCTCGTGGACCCCGCAATAGGCGGGCCACGTCAGTGTCCACGGAACCATGGACTCGATGACCAGTCTTTCGAGAAGGCTCTAGATTACTCGGGTCCTGAGCGACTCGCTTCTATCCCTTGGGCTGGAGTTGCAGCCCTCTAATAATATATCTAAAGGTGAGGCGGTGACAGGATTCCCCCTTCCCCCCTGATATGATTTGTTCTTGGGTAATTAGATCTGTTCTAATTCTGTCACCGAATCACATAAAGTTGGTGTTTGTAGTTTGGTGGACAGTAACCTGGTAACCTACATATTGGCACTAAAACTCATGTATTCTCCTATACAACACTTCTCTGATTTGGTGAAGAGATCACTCTGTTTCTCGTGTCCTTAAAAATGCTTATCTGACCGAAGTTACGTGACGTTTTAGTAGTTGTATTTACAACCCGCCCTTCTCATAGTACCCCATTGGTACCAAGACAATTAACCTCTGTATTAAAGATGGTTAACAAGACCGAAGTCTTGGCTAAATAAGTACACCTTCAAATCTTAATCTGTGTGTGCATTTCAATACACTTTTACTCTCGTATGTTGTATAATGCTAAATATGCAGTTACCTTGTTCTTTTATCCCCCTCAGACTACATGTGTCCCTGTTGGCTTGTTAGTGTGTTGACTAATAAGTTGCTGTGTCTAATAAAGTGACTGTATTTTAAATTGATAGTGTTGAGCTTTAAGGTTTGTGTACCGTGTGTGCTGAATATGTGGTGTATTTCCAAGCGTCACGAGTTGGGATAAACTCAATCATGAATTACTGCACTGTGTGCAATACATGATCAGGCATTCCAAGTAGTGGTGCTTAGATGTATCCTAACTGCTAAACTAAGTATATTACACTAACTATTAAATTAAACTCACTATTAAACTAAGTACTACACATGTATTAACAAATTAGACAAGTCATGCAATTTTACATGAAAGACGCAGACAAATTACAATAAATACGTTTTGCGTACAATTTGTCCGCCAAGTGTATCGTTCTCTCATTTAATACATTTACGCAGTCATTCACTCACCTTTCATTCCAAATAGTATTTGGTTAAAATATATAATTAAAGTTGAGGTAAGTGTTATTGCCCTTAGAAAAAATGGACTAGGCGATATTTGCCCTTTAAGAAAATACGTACTTTTTGTACGATGAATCAAAAATAGGTTATAATTTAACCAGAGACAATTGTATAGGACGGTTCTTTAGCCTATGAATGGCACCGCCTGTAATATTAAAGTAGAATATGTACAAATTACAGGTTAACACATTTTATATACATCATTAATGCAAATATAATACGTATTTAATACTAAAGTAATTAATTAATTAAATAACTAAATCCAACGATGATGTGCGCGTTGTCGTCCTGTTGTTAGCGTGTTATGCCATGAATGTTAAAGTTAGTATGGCTGTCTCTTGAGTGTTGTAGTCGATGTCGTTCTGTTTCGGCTGTTTGCAAAGTTTCGTAGCAACAGCAAGTATGGATTGTTCTCAATGTCCCGTATGAAATATTACAGTATTCAGAGTCAGTTCACTGGTTGATATTATTGGTTGAAACACAGTTACCGTTTCTTCCTGGGATCGTTCTAGAGCTTGGGCACTTGATACTATAGTTCTTACAGTATAGCTCTTAACGTATCATGTTCATGGGTGTCGTAATTAACCTAATCACTGAGAGTACTCTAGCAGGTGTAGAGTTACACTGTTATATGCAACCGACTAAAAGTATCACAGTTTCTAGTATGGCGAATGGTCGATGTGCTAAGAGTCATTCTACTGGCGCACTCGTTTGCCGTGATAATAGGTCAGCCATAATGTTATCGGTGCCCTTGATATGGCGGATTTCGAAGTCGAAATCTTGAAGTAGAAGACACCATCTTTGTACCCGGTGGTTTTTGGGCGACCCATGGTTAAGGACTAATAATGGCGAACTGTCTGTGAGGACCACAAAATGACTACCCAAGAGGAACTTAGATAATCTCAATATACAAAACAATAGGCTTAAAGCCTCCAATTCCACTGTGGCATAACGTGTCTCCGCCTTCTTTAGTTTGCGGCTCACGTAGAGAATCGGGTGTCTCACTCCATCCACTTCCTGCATTAAACATCCTCCTATTGCGATAGCGCTCGCATCTGTGGTCAAAATAAAGGGTAAATTTATGTTGGGTAATCGTAAGACTGGTGGATTAGAAAAAATATGTTTCAATCTACACATTGCATCATCTAAGCTTGTACTTTTACAAATTTTTGATGGATGATTTTTAGTTAACATATCAGAAAAGACTGAGGTGAGGTCTGCCCAATGTGGAATGAATTTAGAATAATAGTTAATAAGACCTAGTAAACTTCTAATCTGTTTCTTTGTGGTAGGCACTTCTAGATTAAGAATCTTAGAAACAATTTCGTCATCTGTCAACAATTTGCCTTCAGAAATTCTATGACCAAGGAAGTCTATTTGTGTATAGCCTATTTCAACCTTGGAAGGTTTGATAGTAAGTCCAAAAAGAGAGATTTGGTTGAAGACTTGTTTGAGGGTAAGTAAGTGAGAAGTCATATCAGAAGAATGGACGCATATATCATCAATATAGGCTACTACATCTTTAATTCCGTGTAATAACAATCTTGTTAACCTAACAAATGTGGCCGGTGCGTTCTTCAGGCCAAAAGGAAGATATAGCCATTCGTACAAACCGAGAGGTGTTGCGAATGCTGTTATATGTCTACAAGAAGGGTGTAGTGGGACTTGCCAATATCCTTTCGCTAAGTCGGTCTTGGAAAATAAGGATGATTGAGCCATATTTAAAATAAGATCTTCACAACTGTTCATTGGCTCTGCATCCGTTGTTGTTCTTGTATTTAATACTCTATAGTCGATGCACAAACGGATTGTCTGGTCCTTCTTTTTCACCAGGACAATCGGTGAAGAATATTGAGACATCGATTTTTGAATTATGCCATTCTTCTCTAAATCTAAAATTTCTTTATCTAAATTAGATCTGTAATGGAGAGGAATGGAATATGGTCTACATTTGACCGGTCTCAGATCTGTCAGCACAATTGAATGTGTTATTTTATCAGTGCGTCCAGGTTTGTTAGAAAAGATAGGTTTATACTCGTCAAGGAGAGTCAAAATGTCTTGTCGCTGTTGTTGTGTCAAAGTGTCAGAGATATGTATGTCATTTATACTCCCGTCGTCAGTCATAATTGGTACAGGGATTTCAGTATTGTCCACGTCTGTCTGATTTATTACAGCTGCTACTGTTTGTAAATTGTCCTCGATGTCAATGTCGTCGTCGTCGAGATCAATTGTCAATATGTCGTCAAATTTGTCGTCGTTGTCGATATGACAGATTGTCGGTAATGTCCATATGTCTTCGTCGTTTTTGTCGTCGTAAGAGTGTGTCGTTAACGATGTTTCGTTTGTCGAGGTGTCATTCCGTTGGGAAATTGTCGTTTCGTCTCCGTCATCAGTTTGCACTTTTTGTTATTTACAAACCCTGTAGAAAAAACTAGCTTGCCTGTAGATGACAAAGCAGCGTTGGCTACCAAATACCAAGCCTGTAAATGTGCAACAAAACACACAACACACAAATGCAATAACACGACAGACAACCCATAAAACCAACTGACTAAATAACCAACTAACTAAGCAACCAACTAAATAACTAATTAACCAACTAACGAGCTAAAATACCAATTAAATAACTAAATAACTAACTAACTAAACAACTAACTAACCAACTATGTAATTAACAAACCAACCAACTAAATAAATAACAAACTAAATAAGTAAATAATTAACTAAATAACCAACTAAATAATTAACTAACCAACCAACTATATAATTAATTACCCAACTAACTAAATAATTAACTAACTAACCAACTCTATCATTAATTAACCAACAAACTAAATAGTTAACTACCCAACCAACTAAATAATTAACTACCCAACAAAATAAGAAATTAAATGGGACACTGAGGGTGTTTCCAAGGCACCAGGGCCAAATTCTATACTGGCCAAGACCTACTAACACGTTCTAGTCGTGCGTCCTAGGCAACAGGTCCTTTCGTGGTCCTGGCTAACGTAGTAGAATCGCTGATTCTTCCGAAATCGGAGAGTATCTGCCTTCACGGCGAGGAACAACCAGTCAGCAAACCAATAAGCCAAACATGGGACAACGGATACTCACGCAAACCTCAGTCTGGTATGACATCACACTGATGTTGGACAACAGGATGTCTTCATCCGACATACAGGACTTCACGCTGGAGTTCACAGCCAGTGAACGCAAGCAAGCAATTAAATAACCAGATAACTAATTAACCAATTAACAAGCTAAAATGCTAATTAAATAATGAAATAATCAACTAACTAACCAACTAAACTAACCATCTAAATAACTGACTAACCAACAAACTAAATAATTAACTAACCAGCCAACTAATATAATTAACTAACCTACCAACTGTATAACTAATTAACCAACTAACAATTTAAAATATCAACTAAATAACGAAATAACTAACTAACTAAGCAACTAAATAATTTACTAATCAATCAACAAAATAATTAACTAACACACTAAATAAATAATTAATTAACCAATCAACTAAATGATTAACTAACCAACTGACTAAATAATTAACTAACGAACCAATTAAATAATTACTTAATTAACAAATTAAATTATTAACTAACCAACCAACTAAATACCTAATTAACCAACTAACAAGCTAAAATACCAAATAATTACTAAAGAACCATCCAACTAACTGATTAACCAACTAATTAACCAACTAAATAATTAACTAACCAACCAAATAAACAATCAAATAAATAATTACCTAATCAACAAATTAAATAATTACCTAACAAACCAACTAAATAACCAACTAACTAACTAAATAAACAATTAACTAACTAAATAACCAAATATCTACCCACCTAAATAATTAACTAACCAACCAACTAATTAACTAATTAACCAACTAACAAGCTAAAACAACAACTAACTAATTAACCAACTAATTAACTTAATATCACACTAATTAACTAACCAACCAACTAACTAATTAAGCAACTAATAAAGTAACCAATTAACCTAAACGGTCGAGCAGACTTGTAGACAGACAGACACAGAGACAGACGGAGAGACAGAGAGACAGACAGACACACAGACAGACTGGCAGGCAGGCAGACAGACAGACAGACAGAAAGACAGACAGACAGACATAATTAATGTAATAAAGTAATAATACCAATGTGAGTAGATATTAATGTTTACACTTTACAAAACGTTGTATGATGACAATCTCTATTTAAATAATTTCACTAACTTTCTTACTTTCATTGCAAGTTGGATTCATGTAACCAGCCTCGCATCCATGGACACACACTCCATCCACTGCACGGCAGTCGCCATTCTGACCACAATGTGGACTACACGTGTCTTTGCAATTGGCACCAAAGTATCCATTGAAACATACTGCGTCATAGACAAGAATACAGAAATAAACCCATACGTCTAATGATTTCACTACTGACTCAATTCATGTTTATAACATCAGTATACGAGGGGGCGGATGTATCTTCAAATGAAAGCCTTAAATGTGAGTGTATTTTTATTATCATATTCTGAGGGGAAAAGTAAAGAAAACATAATCTTCTTTTCGACGTAGTTACCACTGCGTTCAATGCAAGTCCTTCAGACATTTGCAGAAATAGGCTCACAAACTTGCCCACCATCATGCAAAGATTTGCGACTGCATTTGTTGCTGCATACAAGGCCATACAGCGTATGAGAATATCATGAGAACATCATGAGGACATCATGACAACATCATGAGGATATATCAACATCTTTCAGAATATTTCATTCATTTTAACCCATGCACTCAACAACGTCATCCAGCATTTATGGAATGAATAGTTCAATGTGCATTGGGGATAATCTTACGTACACAAGCGAACCAACTAACTAACAAACTGCATAACTAACTAACCAACTAAATAACAAACTGCATAACTAACTAACCAACTAACTAACTTCATAAGTAACTTACCAACTAACTAACAATCTAAATAAGTAACTAACCAACTAACTAACAAACTAACTAACTATCGAAACTAACCAACCAGCTAACTAGCGAACTAAACACTTAACAAACCAACTAAATAGCTAACTAACCAACTAACTAACTAACTAATTAACTAACCAGCCAAAAAACTAAATAACCAACCACCTACCTAACTAGCCAAGTAACTAACCAACTAAAAAAGTATCTAAACTAGCTAACCAACCGAATATCAAGCTAACCAACTAACAGACCAACTAAAAAATTAACTAACTAATTAACTAAATAACCAATTAAATAACCAAATAATTAATTAACTAACCAACTAACTTAATATCTAACTAACCAACTAACAATCTAAAATACCAACTAAATAAACAACTAACTAAATGAATAACCAAACAACTAACTAAATAATTTACTAAGCACTAAACTAAATAATTAACAAACCAACTAATTAAATAATTAACTAACTAACTAACTAATCAACAAAATAATTAATTTACCAACCAACTAAATACTTAACTAACCAACCAACTAAATAACTTACTTAACCAGCAAACAAGCCAAAAAACAAACTAAATAATTAAGTAACCAACTAACGAAATTATTAAATAACCAACCAACTAAATAATTTACTACTCAATTAATTAAATAACTAATTAACCAACTAACAAGCACAACTACCAACTTAATAACAAACAAACAAAAACAATTAAATAATTAACTAACTAACCACCAACATAATTAACTAACCAGCTAACTAAATCACTAATTAATCAATACCATAACAAATAAATAACTGATTAACTAATCAACTAAATAATTAACTAACCAACTGATAAAATAATTAACTAACCAACTAACTAAATAATTAAATAACCAATCAACTAACTAATTACCTAACCAGCTGACTAAATAATCAACTAACAAACCAACTAAATAATTAACTAACCAACTAACTAAATAACTAATTAACAAACTAGTAGCTAAAAAACTAAATAACCAAACAACTAAGTTAATAACCAACTAGCTAACTTATCAACCAACCAACTAAATAACTAACTAACCAACCAACTAACTAAATAATCAACTAACTAACTAACCAACTAATTAAATGACCAATTAACCTAGACGGGCAGGCAGACTTGTAGACAGACAGAGAGAGACAGACAAAATTAGTGTAATAAATTAATAGGGCCTATGTGTGTAGATATTAAATTTTACATTTTACAAAAAGGGTACGTGATAAACATGTCTATGAAAATCATTTCTCTAACTCTCTTACTATCATTGCATGTTGGATTCATGTAACCAGCCTCGCATCCATGGACACACACTCCATCCACTGCAAGGCAGTCGCCATTCTGACCACAATGTGGACTACACGTGTCTTTGCAGTTGGCACCATAGTATCCATTGGAACAACCTGCGTCATAAATAAGAATACAGAAATAGACTCGTAGGTCTAATGATTTCACTACTGACTCAAACCACATCTATAACATCAGTATACAGGGGGGGGGGGGGGGGGGAAGGGAGGGAACCCATCCTCTTCACACTTGAGACTGCAGTCCTTGCTACATCTATGACCACACAGCTTATACTCACTTGCTGCCTGAGTACATCTATGACCACACAGCTTATATCCACTTGCTGCCTGAGTACATCTATGACCACACAGCTCATACCCACTTGCTGCCTGAGTACATCTATGACCACACAGCTCATACCCACTTGCTGCGTGAGTACATCTATGACCACACAGCTCATACCCACTTGCTGCCTGAGTACATCTATGACCACACAGCTCATACCCACTTGCTGCCTGAGTACATCTATGACCACACAGCTCATACCCACTTGCTGCCTGAGTACATCTATGACCACACAGCTCATACCCACTTGCTGCCTGAGTACATCTATGACCACACAGCTCATACCCACTTGCTGCCTGAGTACATCTATGACCACACAGCTCATACCCACTTGCTGCGTGAGTACATCTATGATCACACAGCTCATACCCACTTGCTGCCTGAGTACATCTATGACCACACAGCTCATACCCACTTGCTGCCTGAGTACATCTATGACCACACAGCTCATACCCACTTGCTGCGTGAGTACATCTATGACCACACAGCTCATACCCACTTGCTGCGTTAGTACATCTATGACCACACAGCCCATACCCACTTGCTGCGTGAGTACTTCTATGACCACACAGCCCATACCCACTTGCTGCGTGAGTACTTCTATGACCACACAGCCCATACCCACTTGCTGCGTGAGTACTTCTATTACCACACAGCTCATACCCACTTGCTGCCTGAGTACATCTATGACCACACAGCTCATACCCACTTGCTGCCTGAGTACATCTATGACCACACAGCCCATACCCACTTGCTGCGTGAGTACTTCTATTACCACACAGCTCATACCCACTTGCTGCCTGAGAACATCTATGACCACACAGCCCATACCCACTTGCTGCCTGAGTACATCTATGACCACACAGCTCATACCCACTTGCTGCCTGAGTACATCTATGACCACACAGCCCATACCCACTTGCTGCCTGAGTACATCTATGACCACACAGCCCATACCCACTTGCTGCCTGAGTACATCTATGACCACACCGCTCATACCCACTTGCTGCCTGAGTACATTTATGACCACACAGCTCATATCCATTTGCTGCTTGAGTACATCTATGACCACACAGCTCATACCCACTTGCTGCTTGAGTACATCTATGACCACACAGCTCATACCCACTTGCTGCCTGAGTACATATATGACCACACAGCTCATACCCACTTGCTGCCTGAGTACATATATGACCACACATCTCATACCCACTTGCTGCCTGAGTACATCTATGACCACACATCTCATACCCACTTGCTGCCTGAGTACATCTATGACCACACAGCTCATACCCATTCGCTGCCTGAGTACATCTATGACCACACATCTCATACCCACTTGCTGCCTGAGTACATCTATGACCACACATCTCATACCCACTTGCTGCCTGAGTACATCTATGACAACACATCTCATACCCACTTGCTGCCTGAGTACATCTATGACCACACATCTCATACCCACTTGCTGCCTGAGTACATCTATGACCACACAGCTCATACCCACTTGCTGCCTGAGTACATCTATGACCACACAGCTCATACCCACTTGCTGCCTGAGTACATCTATGACCACACATCTCATACCCACTTGCTGCCTGAGTACATCTATGACCACACATCTCATACCCACTTGCTGCCTGAGTACATCTATGACCACACAGCTCATACCCACTTGCTGCCTGAGTACATCTATGACCACACAGCTCATACCCACTTGCTGCCTGAGTACATCTATGACCACACATCTCATACCCACTTGCTGCCTGAGTACATCTATGACCACACATCTCATACCCACTTGCTGCCCGAGTACATCTATGACCACACATCTCATACCCACTTGCTGCCTGAGTACATCTATGACCACACATCTCATACCCACTTGCTGCCTGAGTACATCTATGACCACACATCTCATACCCACTTGCTGCCTGAGTACATCTATGACCACACATCTCATACCCACTTGCTGCCTGAGTACATCTATGACCACACAGCTCATACCCACTTGCTGCCTGAGTACATCTATGACCACACAGCTCATACCCACTTGCTGCCTGAGTACATCTATGACCACACAGCTCATACCCACTTGCTGCGTGAGTACATCTATGACCACACAGCTCATACCCACTTGCTGCGTGAGTACATCTATGACCACACAGCTCATACCCACTTGCTGCCTGAGTACATCTATGACCACACAGCTCATACCCACTTGCTGCCTGAGTACATCTATGACCACACAGCTCATACCCACTTGCTGCCTGAGTACATCTATGACCACACAGCTCATACCCACTTGCTGCCTGAATATTATTCATCTTTCTGTGTACCTCCACAATATTGTTCATCTGTCTGTGATCCTCCCAATATTATTCATCTCTGTAATCCTCCACAATATTATTCATCTGTCTGTAATCCTCCACAATATTATTCATCTGTCTGTGATCCTCCCAATATTATTCATCTGTCTGTAATCCTCCACAATATTATCCATCTCTGTAATCCTCCACAATATTATTCATCTCTGTGATCCTCCTTAATATTATCCATCTGTCTTTAATCCTCCACAATATTATCCATCTGTCTGTAATCCTCCACAATATTATTCATCTGTCTGTAATCCTGCTCAATATCATCCATCTGTCTGTAATCCTCCTCAATATTATCCGTCTGTGGGTAATATTCCACAATATTATTCATCTGTCTGTAATCCTCTTCTCTGTATGTTTTAGGTCTCCAGCCATTTCATTTGACATATGGGTTCAGACAAGAATGTCTGGTTATATTGTCCTCAGATTGTCTCGGTGTATGTCCTATCTATGGCCAGCGTCTTGTCCTCACCTCCTGGTTCACTGGGATTTGTTTAGTTCTCTCCATGAGCTCCACATTAATGATTCTGTCATAACCTTTTGGGTCCACTATAATGCGCAGGCATGAATTAGTGCATGCTTGAGTCTATTAGAAAAATGCATTAAATGGTCTAACTATCGTCCTTATTAATTAAACAAGCATGGAGTACTTACGAGTGAGGCAGTTCTCCCCTTGGTAGCCAGCAGGACATCCGGCAGGACAACCTCCTGTGCTGACGAAACACTCACCGCTACAGTTGCATGTCTTCTCGCAGTCTCGCCCATATGTGCCCTCTGGACAGACCGTGTCTGTGGGGGATTCACATTATGTCGTTGTCTTCAGATTATTTAAAAAAAAGTTACTTGCACATCCTTTACCGGGCGTTTGCAGTCATTTTTTTTTTCTGTTGTTGATGTCTTGGTATGTTTACGTTCAGTATTTTGCCATTGTTTTCTGAACGACAGGCACCCATATCATTTTATACAACAACCAGTACAACGCGGTCTGCCGCTAAACCGCGCACATCTTTGTTTCAAACGCGGGTATGCGAGATCACGAACAGCGTCCGTAACGCTTTCGCCACGGAGACAGGCGTCTTTAGATAACGTGATCACTTCTCATGTTGAACAACCACAGCAAAGAAATATATTTTTTTTGTTCTAGTCATTTTTTTTTTCCTTCTCCGCTCACTTTTAGACTCAAGCGGCCACACACGTGGCACCACTTCTAATAGTTGCCACTGCTGGGGAGTGTACTGGACTGATGTTAGCGCGTGGATTAGCTTTCCCTGTTACCAGTGTCCCTCTCCATCAGGCGAACCCACTCTGACTTCTGAGGTACTTGTATTTTACGTCCCTAAGTCAAGGACTAGAAGTCAACATGTTAGCCCAACTTAACGGTGTAGGGTTGAACCCGCTACTTGGCTATCTGTATTTAAGGGGTTTAAGAGCAATCGCTCATGTCCATTCAGCCATGCTGACCTCCTGATTTAGTCATAATTTTACCCTATTTCATATTTGGAGCTCCTAAGGTAGGTACCACACATTTTATTTAATTCTTCTTATTATGTTGTTTTTTGTTTTTTTTTTATATTTTTAACAAGTGGCGTCTATTAGATGCGGTAATAACTAACCATTAGTCGCATATAGAGTAAAAAAGAGGAGGACGGCAGGGATGTGTACTGTCCTCAAGCCTCTTCAACCTATACACAGAAAGAATTTTTAAACAAGTTGAAATGCCTGGACTTAACATCAATGGAAGAATCATAAACAATCTTAGGTATGCTGACGATACCGTGTTACTAGCAGAAAGTGAGCAAGAGTTGCAAGACCTAGTGGAACAAGTAAACAGGCACAGTGCAGAATGTGGCTGGGATATTAACATCCAAAACAAAACAAAACTTATGATAATTAGCAGTGGAAAGGAAAGGTCATCAATGTATATCACAGTAAACGGGAAGATATTAAAACAAGTACCAAGTTTCTCCTATCTTGGACATGTAATAACAGATGATGGCAGAAATGAAATAGAAATCAAAAAGAGAATAGGCCAACACTGTTTTCAGCGGCATGAAATCAGTATTACCGTCTACAGAGATTAATAACGCATTACAAATGAGAATTGTCAAATGCTGCGTATATTCAATGCTGCTGTATGGCGCGGAAGCCTGGACATCGAACAAGCAACTAGAAAGTCGCATAGAAACCCTGGAGATGTGGATATACAGACGAATATGGCGTATTTCATGGAAACAAAAACAATCAAATGCAGAGATTCTAGAAGAACTGGGAATGAAGAGAGAGTTGATGGAAGAAATAAAGAGGAGGCAAGTGAAATATTTCGGTCACGTTAAAAGGCATGATACGCTTATATAAACCATACTGGAAGGCAATGTTGAGGGCAAGCGAGCAAGAGGTAGACAACAAAACAAGTGGGAAGATAACATCAAGAGATGGACGAACATCAGCCTGACAGAATGTACAGTCAATGCGAGAGGCAGACAATGTTGGAGATCCATTGCAGCCAACATTCATTGTGGAGACGGCACCTGATTGATTGATTGATTGATTGATTGACTATGTTTTAATGCAGTCACTGCAGTGTCATCTCTGCGCTTTATACGATGTCTCATATGTTATTATGTTTCTATGTTGCTATTTCCTGATGGCGTGGGTGGCGGGATAGGGGTATCCCCTATCAAAGGAGATGTAAGGTGCTTCCTTCCCTCCGCTAGCCTACGGGACACCCTTGGGCAAGGTGGAGTACGCGTTAAGCCCCCCGATCAGGGTTACGTTAAGCCATGTGTGCAGGTGGTGGATTAAGTTGAAGAGCAGCCGATAGATAGTTGTAGGTTATGGTCCACAGCTTCACGATGGTGGCAGAGGATCTCCTTTTTTGGGAGACAATGGCTACGGTCATCGACCAGTATGGTCACTGTTAGGAAGGAAAGCAAACTACCTTCTTTACAGATGCCAAGAATATTATGTACTGCAGTCTTATCGATATTCAGAGAAACGGCGTAAATGGGTGCTCCATAGGAGCAACCTCGCCCGGTAGGGGTTGCCATTTGCACCAGGTGACTCCAGACCGTCATCAGGCGACTGTGTGCAAAAGAACATCAACATTGAAAGTAGGAACTTGGAATATAAGAACTATGAGTGGAGATGGAAAATTGTATAACATTAAGAATGAAATGAGAATATTAAATATTAGCCTGTTAGGTGTACGTGAGACCAGATGGACAGGAATGGGCATTATGACATCTGAGGAATATAGAATAATCTATTCTGGTGGAGAGAAACAACAGCGAGGAGTAGCAATTATAATGGATACAGAGAGAGCAAAATCGATCAAAGGATATTGGACTGTATCAGACAGAGTGTTACTGGTGAAGTTGAGTGGAAGACCTTTTGATGTCAACGTCATACAAGTTTATGCACCAACAGCAGACAGTAGTGATGACAGCATTGATAAATTTTATAGTGATTTAGAGAAAGCCTTCAAGAAATGCAAGAATTCTGAAGTAAATATCATAATGGGTGACTTGAATGCAAAGCTGGAAATCAACAGGACGGATGCATAGTAGGCAAGTATGGACTAGGGGAACATAATGAAAGACGTTGCAGACTAGTACAGTGGGCAAAGAGAGCAAGATTTGATTATTGGAAACACCTGGTTTCAACAGCACCCAAGAAGATTATGGACATGGAGGAGTCCTGATCATAAGATCAGAAATCAGATTTATTACATCCTCATCAACAAAAGATTTCGAAATGCCTTAAAAGTCGCAAAAACTATACCAAGCGCAGACTGCTACAGCGACCATAGATTAAACTTAAGCAATTTACATATAAAATTAAAGAAAGTCAAATATTCACCAAGAAACACAAAATTTGATCTACAAGCACTGAAGAGTGAGGAAATAAAAGATAAATTCAACGTAGAGGTAAAGAACAGATTCGATGCATTGTCCGATATGGAAATATTATTTCAAGACGTCAGTGACCAATGGGAAATATTAAAGATAATAGGACGCAAGAAATGGATAACGGAAGACATCTTAAAACTCATGGAAGTAAGAGGACATAACAAATATAACAAGGACAAATATGAAGAGATTCATATGAAAATTAGGAAGCTATGCAAAGAGGCAAAAGAAACATGGCTTGAGGAAAATTGCAAGGAAATTGAACACCAACACAACACCCGGAATACCAAATTAATGTACAAAAGAATTAATGACATCACAAACAAAAGAACACACACATCAATGGGTTGCCAAAAAACCAAAGATGGCATAATCATAATAGAAAAGGATCAGATTTTACATGCTGTGGTCAGATTATGTGAAAGACCTTTATTTTTTATCAAAATATGATCTGATATGATTTTCAGAGCTTCACGCCTGTCCAGTACAAATGGGGCTTAGAACGGACCCTGTTTGACCATGCTAGAAAGATATACACCCAGGACACACTGACAGAGGAATTTGAAACTCTGAAGGTTGTCTTAAATCTGAATGTGTTCTCCACAGGATTTATAAAGCGCCACTGCCAACAGCCCAAACCAAAACCAGACTTAACTACAGTCCCTAAACTCAAGGTATTCATCCAGCTAACCTGTCGAGGGGATGACGTAATGCAACGTCTACAAGACCGGCTTACTACAGCAGTAGGCCGAACATTCTGTGCTGCAACTCTAGTCATTAAATATAAAACCGTACCGATTCCTACACCAGCAGTAAAAGATCCTGTTCCTCTGTACGCCACAAACAATTGTATTTACCAATTCACAGTAGATGCCAGGCCTTCTACATTGGTAGAACAGAGAGACAGCTTAACAAACTAGTGTCAGAACACATACCTCAATGGGTCAACAAGATACAACATACAAGAGATGCTAGCCTCGTGGGGCTCCCGGCGTCTTCAATTGGTAGGCACGTTGTCGAGAGCGGCCATGAGTTGACAGAGACACTGCCTTTCGCGTGTTGTTTAACACACAAAATACTCGCTTGTTAAAATTTGCAGAAGCAATTATGATAAATCAACGCAAGCCAGAATTGTGCAAACAGAAAGACATGTTAGTCAGTTTAAAATTACCGTGGTAGATAATTGACATTACTGTGCGAATATGTGTATATTTCAACTTGAAGGATTTATCTAGTTAATTCACGTAAGTTGTGTGATTTCTGCAGTATGTGCCTGACGAGATGCAGCGAAATATGCCAGGCAATAAATCGTGCAATCTATTGTTTGTGTCTTCGTTATTCAAATTCACTACGGGAAAACATTGTTTTGAACAATATGATCATGGGAATAATAATAAAGGACCATCAATTTTGAAGATGGAAGTTCGGAATGCTCTTAACCATATGAAATCTGGCAAGACCCCGGGTACAGATAAAATCACAGTAGAAATGATAAATGCCTTAGAAGAATATGGAATAGACCAAGTCACCAGACTGCTGAATACAATATACGATACTGGAGATATACCCCCTCTTGAATTATGTAATTCTATATTTATTGCAATCCCGAAGAAATCAAGAGCCATGGAATGCGATCATAATAGAACAATTAGTATAATGAGCCACATCACGAAGATTCTGCTGAGAATTATCATGCAAAAAGTTAGGGAGAAAATGCAACCCGAAATAGGAGAAGAGCAATGTGGGTTTGTAGAAAGCAAGGGCACAGTAAATGTTGTTTATATACTGAGAACAGTAATTGAGCGTTCTATAGAAGTAAACAAAGATCTATATCTTTGCTTTATTGACTACACAAAGGCTTTCGATAAAGTGAAACATGTCGACATGATAAGAATGCTTGAAGATCTACAAATTGATAGAAAAGACCTTAGACTTGAAAAAAAACATATACTGTATTGGAAACAACAAGCTGCCATCATAATTGATAACGGTGTAGGTCAATATCAGCCTATTAAAAGAGGTGTGAGACAGGGATGTGTAATGTCTCCAGATCTTTTTTCCCTGTACAGTGAAAATATATTTAGAAATATAGAAGTTATGGAAGGAATCACCATTGGGGGACGATACATCAATAACATTAGATATGCAGATGATACATTCTTGATTGCAGACAATGAACAGGACCAATAAAATTTAGTAGTTGCAGTTGTTGCACAGAGTGAACAGCGAGAGTTAGAACTGAATATTAAGAAGACACAGATTATGGTCGTCACTGGGAAGAAGGAAATACCACAATGTGATATACGAGTAGATGGGCATAGTCTTACACAAGTGAATCGATACTGTTATCTCGGCACAGTCATAATAGCTTATGGAAGATGCCTTGGAGAGGTTAGAACAAGAATTGCCATGGCGAAGGTAGCCTTTTGCAAGATGAAAAACATACTGACCAATAAAAACATATCAATTGAAACGAGAAGAAGACTGTTGAGGTGCTACATAGAACCGATACTTTTGTATGGATGTGAAGCGTAATAAGCAGTGAAGATGATAAAAGTCTGATGGTTGTGGAAATGTGGTTTCTGAGGACATTGTATAGAATACCATTGACAGACAGAAAAACCAATGAAAAAGTCCTTCAAGAAACAAATGAAGATCGTAAACTGATTGGAGACATTAGACGTAGACAGTCAAAATTATTTGGGCATGTTATGAGAAAAATGAATTGTAGAACTTGGTGACAACTGGTGTCAGCAACCTAGTTATGACAGGCACGCATGTATTCTTCTTTTGTACCACACGAATGATAATTCTTACGTCGTACAAAAGGATACAGATTTATTTTGGGCTGATTATACACAAGCTCTGAGAGCTGATAATCACATGAGATACATACATAATGACATTACTATGTTATGACATGGTCTATGGTATTATCACTGAATTATTCTAAGTCTAAGTCTATCTCTAATGTCCTGTAAACGACACAGTATTCAGAGCAGGTACACCGATCCGTCTTCTACGCCGTCAAGTCCCAGTCTGCTTGACTTTCGTGGCGTGTTCCGCCACGAGCTGCTGACCCTTCGTGCGTCACGCGTTATGGTGACTTGTCACTCGGTTACTCTTCTAAAGTATCCACTGTTTATGGATACTTCTCGTGATACTGGTTTCCCAACTCTATCCTGGGTAACTCTTGATCATGTAATAGCGTGTTCCCTTTTCAGGGCACGCGTGTGTTCAGTCGGAGAACTGTTTACGGTTCTCCCTCTTGCGTTCTGTCCCTTCTCTCCCCTATTCCTTAGATAGGGATGTTATCTCTATCCGTTCTTTTCTTCCTTCGTTCTCTACTCTCTTCTCTATTAGCCTGCATGCGGCTCTTTGACAACTGATAAGATCGAAGGGAAGAGACCAAGGGGAAGACCGAGAAGTAAATTCTTGGATGGCTTGGCCACACGGCATGGTCGAGACAGGAAGACGGAGCTGATCCACGACTCTGGTGTTCTAGTGAGATGGCGGAACATGACCGCCCATACTTACCGGCATGGCACATGATGGATGGGTGGATTTCCTGATGAAGGCTTGTCGCTGGACAGTCCCATGTTTTCTGTAACTGCATTTCATAAATGTGTGCTACTCCTGGCTTTGTTTTTTATTGTTTACACGTGTTAAATACATTTGTCACGAACGTTGACATTATCATATTTGAGTTTTATCAGTCCGGGGATCGAAGTGGTTCCCTTGTTTCTTGTATGTCTGTGTGATGTTGTTGTTTCTTGTTTGTCTGTGTGGTGTAGTTGTATCTTGTATGTCTGAACGATATAATTGTTTCCTGTATGTCTGCGTGATGTAGTTGTTATTAGTATGTCTGTGTGGTGTAGTTGTTATTAGTATGTCTATGTGGTGTAGTTGTTATTAGTATGTCTGTGTGGTGTAGTTGTATCTTGTATGTCTGTGTGGTGTAGTTGTTATTAGTATGTATGTGTGGTGTAGTTGTTATTAGTATGTCTGTGTGGTGTAGTTGTATCTTGTATGTCTGTGTGGTGTAGTTGTTATTAGTATGTCTGTGTGGTGTAGTTGTTATTAGTATGTCTGTGTGCTGTAGTTGTATCTTGTATGTCTGTGTGATGTAGTTGTCATTAGTATGTCTGTGTGGTGTAGTTGTATATTGTATGTCTGTATGGTGTAGTTGTTATTAGTATGTCTGTGTAGTGTAGTTGTATCTTGTATGTATGTGTGGTGTAGTTGTTATTAGTATGTCTGTGTGGTGTAGTTGTATATTGTATGTCTGTATGGTGTAGATGGTATTAGTATGTCTGTGTAATGTAGTTGTATATTGTATGACTGTGTGGTGTAGTTGTATCTTGTATGTCTGTGTGGTGTAGTTGTTATTGGTATGTCTGTGTGATGTAGTAGTATCTTGTGTGTCTGCGTGGTGTAGTTGTTATTAGTATGTCAGTGTGGTGTAGTTGTATCTTGTATGTCTGCGTGGTATAGTTGTTATTAGTATGTCTGTGTGGTATATTTGTATCTTGTATGTCTGTGTGGTGTAGTTGTTATTAGTATATCTGCGTGGTGTAGTTGTATCTTGTATGTCTGTGTGGTGTAGTTGTAACTTGTATGTCTGTGTGGTGTAGTTGTATCTTGTATGTCTGTGTGGTGTAGACGTATCTTGTATGTCTGTGTGGTGTAATCGTATCTTTTATGTGTGTGCGATGTAGATGTATCTTGTATGTCTGTGTGGTGTAGTTGTTATTAGTATGTCTGTGTAGAGTAGTTTTATCTAGTATGTCTGTGTGGTGTAGTTGTATCTTCTATATCTGTGTGGTGTAGGTTTATCTTGTATGTCTGCGTGGTGTAGTTGTATCTTGTATGTCTGCGTAGTGTAGTTGTTATTAGTATGTCTGTCTGGTGTAGTTGTATCTTGTATGTCTGTGTGGTGTAGTTGTATCTTCTATGTGTGTGTGGTGTAGTTGTATATTGTATGTCTGTATGGTGTAGTTGTTATTTGTATGTCTGTGTGGTGTAGTTGTATCTTGTATGTCTGTGTGGTGTAGTTGTATCTTGTATGTCTGCGTGGTGTAGTTGTGTCTTGTATGTCTGTGTGGTGTAGTTGCTATTAGTATGTCTGTGTGGTGTAGTTGTTATTAGTATGTCTACGTAGTGTAGTTGTATCTTGTATGTCTGCGTGGTGTAGTTGTATCTTGTATGTCTGTGATGTGTAGTTGTTATTAGTATGTCTGCGTGGTGTAGAATTATCTAGTATGTCTGTGTGGTTTAGTTGTTATTAGTATGTCTGTGTGGTGTAGTTGTTATTAGTATGTCTGTGTGGTGTAGTTGTATCTTGTATGTCTGTGTGGTGTAGTTGTTATTAGTATGTATGTGTGGTGTAGTTGTATCTTGTATGTCTGTGTGGTGTAGTTGTAGCTTCTATGTCTGTGTGGTGTAGTTGTATCTTGTATGTCTGCGTGGTGTAGTTGTATATTGTATGTCTGTGATGTGTAGTTGTTATTAGTATGTCTGTGTGGTGTAGCTGTTATTAGTGTGTCTACGTGGTGTAATTGTATCTTGTATGTCTGCGTGGTGCAGTTGTATCTTGTATGTCTGAGTGGTATAGTTTATCTTTTATGTCTGTGCGGTGTAGTTGTATCATGTATGTCTGTGTTGTGTAGTTGTATCTTGTATGTCTGTGTGGTGTAGTTGTATCTTGTATGTCTGCGTGGTGTAGTTGTATATTGTATGACTGTCTGGTGTAGTTGTTATTACTGTGTCTGTGTGGTGTAGTTGTATCTTGTATGTCTGTGTGATGTAGTTGTATCTTGTATGTCTGCGTGGTGTAGTTGTTATTAGTATGTCTGTTTGGGTAGTTGTTATTAATATGTCTGTGTTCTGTAGTTGTATCTTGTATGTCTGTGCGGTGTAGTTGTATCATGTATGTCTGTGTGGTGTAGTTGTTATTGGTAAGTCTATGTGGTGTAGTTGTTATTAGTATGTCTGTGTGGTGTAGTTGTATCTTGTGTGTCTTTGTAGTGAAATTGTTATTAGTATGTCTGTGCGGTGTAGTTGTATCATGTATGTCTATGTAGTGTAATTGTTATTAGTAGGTCTGTGTGGTGTAAATGGTATTAGTATGTCCGTGTGGTGTAGTTGTATCTTGTATGTCTGTGCGGTGTAGTTGTTATTAGTATGCTTTTGTGGTGTAGTTGTATCTTGTATGTCTGTGTGGTGCAGTTGTATCTTGTATGTCTTTGTGGTGCAGTTGTTATTAGTATGTCTGTGTGGTGTACTTGTATCTTGTATGTCTGTGTGGTGTAGTTGTTATTAGTATGCTTGTGTGGTGTAGGTGTATTTTGTAAGTCAGTGTGGTGTAGTTGTATCTTGTATGTTTGTGTGGTGTAGTTGTATCTTGTATGTCTGTGTGGTATAGTTGTTATTAGTATGTCTGTGTGGTGTAGGTGTTATTAGTGTGTCTGCGTGGTGTAGTTGTATCTTGTATGTCTGCGTGGTGTAGTTGTATCTTGTATGTCTGTGTGATGTAGTTGTCATTAGTATGTCTGTGTTGTGTAGTTGTATATTGTATGTCTGTATGGTGTAGTTGTTATTATTATGTCTGTGTGGTGTAGTTGTATCTTGATGTCTGTGTGGTGTAGTTGTTATTAGTATGCCTGTGTGGTGTAGTTGTATATTGTATGTCTGTATGGTGTAGATGTTATTGGTATGTCTGTGTAATGTAATTGTATATTGTATGACTGTGTGGTGTAGTTGTATCTTGTATGTCTGTGTGGTGTAGTTGTTATTAGTATGTCTGTGTGGTGTAGTAGTATCTTGTGTGTCTGCGTGGTGTAGTTGTTATTAGTATGTCAGTGTGGTGTAGTTGTATCTTGTATGTCTGCGTGGTATAGTTGTTATTAGTATGTCTGTGTGGTATATTTGTATCTTGTATGTCTGCGTGGTGTAGTTGCAACTTGTATGTCTGTGTGGTGTAGTTGTATCTTGTATGTCTGTGTGGTGTAGTCGTATCTTGTATTTCTGTGTGGTGTAGTTGTATCTTGTATGTCTGTGTGGTGTAGTCGTATCTTGTATGTCTGTGTGGTGTAATCGTATCTTTTATGTCTGTGCGGTGTAGATGTATCTTGTATGTCTGTGTGGTGTAGTTGTTATTAGTATGTCTGTGTAGAGTAGTTTTATCTTGTATGTCTGTGTGGTGTAGTTGTTATTAGTATGTCTGTCTGGTGTAGTTGTATATTGTATGTCTGTGTGGTGTAGTTGTATCTTCTATGTGTGTGTGGTGTAGTTGTATATTGTATGTCTGTATGGTGTAGTTGTTATTTGTATGTCTGTGTGGTGTAGTTGAATCTTGTATGTCTGTGTGGTGTAGTTGTATCTTGTTTGTCTGCGTGGTGTAGTTGTATCTTGTATGTCTGTGTGGTGTAGTTGTTATTAGTATGTCTGTGTGGTGTAGTTGTTATTAGTATATCTACGTAGTGTAGTTGTATCTTGTATGTCTGCGTGGTATAGTTGTATCTTGTATGTCTGTGATGTGTAGTTGTTATTAGTATGTCTGCGTGGTGTAGAAGTATCTAGTATGTCTGTGTGGTGTAGTTGTTATTAGTATGTCTGTGTGGTGTAGTTGTTATTAGTATGTCTGTGTGGTGTAGTTGTATCTTGTATGTCTGTGTGGTGTAGTTGTTATTAGTATGTCTGTGTGGTGTAGTTGTATCTTGTATGTCTGCGTGGTGTAGTTGTATCTTGTATGTCTGTGTGGTGTAGTTGTTATTAGTATGTCTGTGTGGTGTAGTTGTTATTAGTATGTCTACGTAGTGTAGTTGTATCTTGTATGTCTGTGATGTGTAGTTGTTATTAGTATGTCTGCGTGGTGTAGAAGTATCTAGTATGTCTGTGTGGTGTAGTTGTTATTAGTATGTCTGTCTGGTGTAGTTGTATCTTGTATGTCTGTGTGGTGTAGTTGTATCTTCTATCTGTGTGTGGTGTAGTTGTATATTGTATGTCTGTATGGTGTAGTTGTTATTTGTATGTCTGTGTGGTGTAGTTGTATCTTGTGTGTCTTTGTAGTGAAGTTGTTATTAGTATGTCTGTGCGGTGTAGTTGTATCATGTATGTCTATGTGGTGTAATTGTTATTAGTAGGTCTGTGTGGTGTAAATGTTATTAGTATGTCCGTGTGGTGTAGTTGTATCTTGTATGTCTGTGCGGTGTAGTTGTTATTAGTATGCTTTTGTGGTGTAGTTGTATCTTGTATGTCTGTGTGGTGCAGTTGTATCTTGTATGTCTTTGTGGTGCAGTTGTTATTAGTATGTCTGTGTGGTGTACTTGTATCTTGTATGTCTGTGTGGTGTAGTTGTTATTAGTATGCTTGTGTGGTGAAGGTGTATTTTGTAAGTCAGTGTGGTGTAGTTGTATCTTGTATGTTTGTGTGGTGTAGTTGTATCTTGTATGTCTGTGTGGTGTAGTTGTTATTAGTATGTCTGTGTGGTGTAGGTGTTATTAGTGTGTCTGCGTGGTGTAGTTGTATCTTGTAGGTCTGCGTGGTGTAGTTGTATCTTGTATGTCTGTGTGATGTAGTTGTCATTAGTATGTCTGTTTTGTGTAGTTGTATATTGTATGTCTGTATGGTGTAGTTGTTATTATTATGTCTGTGTGGTGTAGTTGTATCTTGTATTTTTTTGTGGTGTAGTTGTTATTAGTATGTCTGTGTGGTGTAGTGGTATATTGTATGTCTGTATGGTGTAGATGTTATTGGTATGTCTGTGTAATGTAGTTGTATATTGTATGACTGTGTGGTGTAGTTGTATTTTGTATGTCTGTGTGGTGTAGTTGTTATTAGTATGTCCGTGTGGTGTAGTAGTATCTTGTGTGTCTGCGTGGTGTAGTTGTTATTAGTATGTCAGTGTGGTGTAGTTGTTATTAGTATGTCTGTGTGGTATATTTGTATCTTGTATGTCTGCGTGGTGTAGTTGCAACTTGTATGTCTGTGTGGTGTAGTTGTATCTTGTATGTCTGTGTGGTGTAGTCGTATCTTGTATTTCTGTGTAGTGTAGTTATATCTTGTATGTCTGTGTGGTGTAGGCGTATCTTGTATGTCTGTGTGGTGTAATCGTATCTTTTATGTCTGTGCGGTGTAGATGTATCTTGTATGTCTGTGTGGTGTAGTTGTTATTAGTATGTCTGTGTAGAGTAGTTTTATCTTGTATGTCTGTGTGGTGTAGCTGTATCTTATATATCTGTGTGGTGTAGTTTTATCTTCTATATCTGCGTGGTGTAGTTGTATCTTGTATGTCTGCGTAGTGTAGTTGTTATTAGTATGTCTGTCTGGTGTAGTTGTATCTTGTATGTCTGTGTGGTGTAGATGTATCTTCTATGTGTGTGTGGTGTAGTTGTATATTGTATGTCTGTATGGTGTAGTTGTTATTTGTATGTCTGTGTGGTGTAGTTGTATCTTGTATGTCTGTGTGGTGTAGTTGTATCTTGTTTGTCTGCGTGGTGTAGTTGTATCTTGTATGTCTGTGTGGTGTAGTTGTTATTAGTATGTCTGTGTGGTGTAGTTGTTATTAGTATGTCTACGTAGTGTAGTTGTATCTTGTATGTCTGCCTGGTGTAGTTGTATCTTGTATGTCTGTGATGTGTATTTGTTATTAGTATGTCTGCGTGGTGTAGAAGTATCTAGTATGTCTGTGTGGTGTAGTTGTTATTAGTATGTCTGTGTGGTGTAGTTGTTATTAGTATGTCTGTGTGGTGTAGTTGTATCTTGTATGTCTGTGTGGTGTAGTTGTTATTGGTATGTCTGTGTGGTGTAGTTGTATCTTGTATGTCTTCGTGGTGTAGTTGTATCTTGTATGTCTGTGTGGTGTAGTTGTTATTAGTATGTCTGTGTGGTGTAGTTGTTATTAGTATGTCTACGTAGTGTAGTTGTATCTTGTATGTCTGTGATGTGTAGTTGTTATTAGTATGTCTGCGTGGTGTAGAAGTATCTAGTATGTCTGTGTGGTGTAGTTGTTATTAGTATGTCTGTGTGGTGTAGTTGTTATTAGTATGTCTGTGTGGTGTAGTTGTATCTTGTATGTCTGTGTGGTGTAGTTGTTATTAGTATGTCTGTCTGGTGTAGTTGTATCTTGTATGTCTGTGTGGTGTAGTTGTATCTTCTATCTGTGTGTGGTGTAGTTGTATATTGTATGTCTGTATGGTGTAGTTGTTATTTGTATGTCTGTGTGGTGTAGTTGTATCTTGCATGTCTGTGTGGTGTAGTTGTATCTTGTATGTCTGCGTGGTGTAGTTGTATCTTGTATGTCTGTGTGGTGTAGTTGTTATTAGTATGTCTGTGTGGTGTAGTTGTTATTACTATGTCTACGTAGTGTAGTTGTATCTTGTATGTCTGCGTGGTGTAGTTGTATCTTGTATGTCTGTGATGTGTAGTTGTTATTAGTATGTCTGCGTGGTGTAGAAGTATCTAGTATGTCTGTGTGGTGTAGTTGTTATTAGTATGTCTGTGTGGTGTAGTTATTATTAGTATGTCTGTGTGGTGTAGTTGTATCTTGTATGTCTGTGTGGTGTAGTTGTTATTAGTATGTCTCTGTGGTGTAGTTGTATCTTGTATGTCTGTGTGGTGTAGTTGTTATTAGTATGTCTGTGTGGTGTAGTTGTATATTGTATGTCTGTGTGGTGTAGTTGTAGCTTCTATGTCTGTGTGGTGTAGTTGTATCTTGTATGTCTGCGTGGTGTAGTTGTATATTGTATGTCTGTGATGTGTAGTTGTTATTAGTATGTCTGTGTGGTGTAGCTGTTATTAGTGTGTCTACGTGGTGTAATTGTATCTTGTATGTCTGCGTGGTGCAGTTGTATCTTGTATGTCTGAGTGGTATAGTTTATCTTTTATGTCTGTGCGGTGTTGTTGTATCATGTATGTCTGTGTGGTGTAGTCGTAGCTTGTATGTCTGTGTTGTGTAGTTGTATCTTGTATGTCTGTGTGGTGTAGTTGTATCTTGTATGTCTGCGTGGTGTAGTTGTATATTGTATGACTGTCTGGTGTAGTTGTTATTACTGTGTCTGTGTGGTGTAGTTGTATCTTGTATGTCTGTGTGATGTAGTTGTATCTTGTATGTCTGCGTGGTGTAGTTGTTATTAGTATGTCTGTTTGGGTACTTGTTATTAATATGTCTGTGTTCTGTAGTTGTATCTTGTATGTCTGTGCGGTGTAGTTGTATCATGTATGTCTGTGTGGTGTAGTTGTTATTGGTATGTCTGTGTGGTGTTGTCACAGCCTCACATAGGGGCGGTAACCAACATAAAGTAAGAGATAGTGGCGAAAGGGGCTAAAACTCCCGCTCAAGAGAAAGAAGTGAGTCACTCGAAGGCTTGAAGAATCCAGAGCCTTCTCGAAGGACTGGTCAGTGTGTCCACTGTCCCGTGGACACTGATGTGGCCCGCCGATTACGGGGTCCACGAGAAACTCGGATAGAGTTTGTCTGTGATGTGTAGTTGTTATTAGTATGTCTGCGTGGTGTAGAAGTATCTAGTATGTCTGTGTGGTGTAGTTGTTATTAGTATATCTGTGTGGTGTAGTTGTTATTAGTATGTCTGTGTGGAGTAGTTGTATCTTGTATGTCTGTGTGGTGTAGTTGTTATTAGTATGTCTGTGTGGTGTAGTTGTATCTTGTATGTCTGCGTGGTGTAGTTGTATCTTGTATGTCTGTGTGGTGTAGTTGTATCTTGTATGTCTGCGTGGTGTAGTTGTATCTTGTATGTCTGTGTGGTGTAGTTGTTATTAGTATGTCTGTGTGGTGTAGTTGTTATTAGTATGTCTACGTAGTGTAGTTGTATCTTGTATGTCTGTGTGGTGTAGTTGTTATTAGTATGTCTGCGTGGTGTAGAAGTATCTAGTATGTCTGTGTGGTGTAGTTGTTATTAGTATGTCTGTGTGGTGTAGTTGTTATTAGTATGTCTGTGTGGTGTAGTTGTATCTTGTATGTCTGTGTGGTGTAGTTGTTATTAGTATGTCTGTCTGGTGTAGTTGTATCTTGTATGTCTGTGTGGTGTAGTTGTATCTTCTATCTGTGTGTGGTGTAGTTGTATATTGAATGTCTGTATGGTGTAGTTGTTATTTGTATGTCTGTGTGGTGTAGTTGTATCTTGTGTGTCTTTGTAGTGAAGTTGTTATTAGTATGTCTGTGCGGTGTAGTTGTATCATGTATGTCTATGTGGTGTAATTGTTATTAGTAGGTCTGTGTGGTGTAAATGTTATTAGTATGTCCGTGTGGTGTAGTTGTATCTTGTATGTCTGTGCGGTGTAGTTGTTATTAGTATGCTTTTGTGGTGTAGTTGTATCTTGTATGTCTGTGTGGTGCAGTTGTATCTTGTATGTCTTTGTGGTGCAGTTGTTATTAGTATGTCTGTGTGGTGTACTTGTATCTTGTATGTCTGTGTGGTGTAGTTGTTATTAGTATGCTTGTGTGGTGTAGGTGTATTTTGTAGGTCAGTGTGGTGTAGTTGTATCTTGTATGTTTGTGTGGTGTAGTTGTATCTTGTATGTCTGTGTGGTATAGTTGTTATTAGTATGTCTGTGTGGTGTAGGTGTTATTAGTGTGTCTGCGTGGTGTAGTTGTATCTTGTATGTCTGCGTGGTGTAGTTGTATCTTGTATGTCTGTGTGATGTAGTTGTCATTAGTATGTCTGTGTTGTGTAGTTGTATATTGTATGTCTGTATGGTGTAGTTGTTATTATTATGTCTGTGTGGTGTAGTTTTATCTTGTATGTCTGTGTGGTGTAGTTGTTATTAGTATGTCTGTGTTGTGTAGTTGTATATTGTATGTCTGTATGGTGTAGATGTTATTGGTATGTCTGTGTAATGTAGTTGTATATTGTATGACTGTGTGGTGTAGTTGTATCTTGTATGTCTGTGTGGTGTAGTTGTTATTAGTATGTCTGTGTGGTGTAGTAGTATCTTGTGTGTCTGCGTGGTGTAGTTGTTATTAGTATGTCAGTGTGGTGTAGTTGTATCTTGTATGTCTGCGTGGTATAGTTGTTATTAATATGTCTGTGTGGTATATTTGTATCTTGTATGTCTGCGTGGTGTAGTTGCAACTTGTATGTCTGTGTGGTGTAGTTGTATCTTGTATGTCTGTGTGGTGTAGTCGTATCTTGTATTTCTGTGTAGTGTAGTTGTATCTTGTATGTCTGTGTGGTGTAATCGTATCTTTTATGTCTGTGCGGTGTAGATGTATCTTTTATGTCTGTGTGGTGTAGTTGTATCTTGTATGTCTGCGTGGTGTAGTTGTATCTTGTATGTCTGTGTGGTGTAGTTGTTATTAGTATGTCTGTGTGGTGTAGTCGTTATTAGTATGTCTACGTAGTGTAGTTGTATCTTGTATGTCTGCGTGGTGTAGTTGTATCTTGTATGTCTGTGATGTGTAGTTGTTATTAGTATGTCTGCGTGGTGTAGAAGTATCTAGTATGTCTGCGTGGTGTAGTTGTTATTAGTATGTCTGTGTGGTGTAGTTGTTATTAGTATGTCTGTGTGGTGTAGTTGTATCTTGTATGTCTGTGTGGTGTAGTTGTTATTAGTATGTCTGTGTGGTGTAGTTGTATCTTGTATGTCTGTGTGGTGTAGTTGTTATTAGTATGTCTGTGTGGTGTAGTTGTATATTGTATGTCTGTGTGGTGTAGTTGTAGCTTCTATGTCTGTGTGGTGTAGTTGTATCTTGTATGTCTACGTGGTGTAGTTGTATATTGTATTTCTGTGATGTGTAGTTGTTATTAGTATGTCTGTGTGGTGTAGCTGTTATTAGTGTGTCTACTTGGTGTAATTGTATCTTGTATGTCTGCGTGGTGCAGTTGTATCTTGTATGTCTGAGTGGTATAGTTTATCTTTTATGTCTGTGCGGTGTTGTTGTATCATGTATGTCTGTGTGGTGTAGTCGTATCTTGTATGTCTGTGTTGTGTAGTTGTATCTTGTATGTCTGTGTGGTGTAGTTGTATCTTGTATGTCTACGTGGTGTAGTTGTATATTGTATGACTGTCTGGTGTAGTTGTTATTACTGTGTCTGTGTGGTGTAGTTGTATCTTGTATGTCTGTGTGATGTAGTTGTATCTTGTATGTCTGCGTGGTGTAGTTGTTATTAGTATGTCTGTTTGGGTACTTGTTATTAATATGTCTGTGTTCTGTAGTTGTATCTTGTATGTCTGTGCGGTGTAGTTGTATCATGTATGTCTGTGTGGTGTAGTTGTTATTGGTATGTCTGTGTGGTGTTGTCACAGCCTCACATAGGGGCGGTAACCAACATAAAGTAAGAGATAGTGGCGAAGGGCTAAAACTCCCGCTCAAGGGAAAGAAGTGAGTCACTCGAAGGCTTGAAGAATCCAGAGCCTTCTCGAAGGACTGGTCAGTGTGTCCACTGTCCCGTGGACACTGATGTGGCCCGCCGATTACGGGGTCCACGAGAAACTCGGATAGAGTTACCACCCGTGTCGGATTGCGACACGTGTGAAAGGGCAGAGACAGACTGGACATCGGAGAAGCAACAGGGCTTACCTTAGGGGGACTTGATAGTTCAGACCCATGTGTATTTAGGGTCGTAGACATATGCTAGATAGTTGCTTAGAATTGTTTGTTATAATCATGTGTGATGTAAAACCTCTGTGATATGCAACTTGTCAAGTGCGGGCTTGTCAAAACCCACTTCGCCAGCGCACTGTATATATTATATAAATAAATGTTGCTATGTTGTATCTAACGGAGTTTGTTGCCTGTGTGAGCCCGAGTTCAGATCCCCTAGAGATCTAAGACTGTAACAGGCTATTTGGGGGCAATCGCCGGTTTTGGCACAAGCTTTACGTTTCAGACAGCTCTTGGTTGCCAAGTAAAAATAAGTTAAATTATATCAAGTTTAATACAGAACAAGTTTAAAAAAACTTTGCAGCTATCTAGTAATGAACTAGTATTAGTCCCTCTTCAGATACATTTCAAATGATGTTAATATTATGAAATTTGACATGACTGTGACATTTACGTTGACTGTTACTAATTTTTTTTTTATTCCAACAGCAGATTGTTCCGCGAATTATCGGGTGTACGTATCCTATCCTCCAACAGTGGCGAGAGAAGAAGACTACATTCGCAGAGCTCATGGAAAATAAGATGAGTTTCATATTCATGCTCATTGCAACCCTAAGCGGTACTTACCATCATCCATTCATGTAACATTGTTGCTTTGCATTGATTTGTATGTATATTCATAACCTCATAACCAACAAAACTTTTCATGTGTATTTGCTCATGTAAACATTAAGGGAAATAACTAAATTTTGTATTCCTCAACTATTTTCTAAGGGATTTAATTTCAGTAAAGTTAACAACAACTAAAAGACAAAATGTCAACGTTAGAACAATGTATTGAGTTAGGTATTAGATTAGGATATAAAGAGGAGAAACTGTCAGAATGGGCACAAAAGACGCATTCAGAAAATATGGCACGAGAGGAAAGAGCAATGGAACGAGAAGAGAAAAAGATGCAATCAGAAAGAGAAGAGAAAAAGATACAAATGCAAATTGAGGCAGAAGAAAAGAAAATGCAACTGCAGGCTGAAGAAAAGAAAATGCAACTGCAGGCTCAAGAGAAAGCAAATGGAGCTTGAGGCCGCGGCCAAACAAGCCCAGTTAAATGCAGAGACACAAATAAGACTAAAACAAATGGAAATTGACTCCAACCTAGAAATGTCAGTAAACAAAATGAAAAGTAAGGAAGAGGAACAAAAATACAACAAATATAAAGGCCTCGTTAAAGCATTCTGCTCAGGAGATTCTATCAGCGCATACTTAGAAAACTTTGAGTGTTTAATGACCTACCATAAGGTCGCAAAAATCGACTGGTCATTTATTTTGATGAGAAATTTAGCACTGGAGCCCTTAAAAGTAATAGAGACAGTTCCACAAGATATGAGGAAAGATTATGATTATTTAAAGCAAAGAATACTTCAACATTTCTCACTAGATACAGCAGGCTATCAACAACAGTTCGCAAAATTAGCCCCACAACCTAATCAAACCTTCATAGACTACGTGTCTACAGTTCAGGATATATGTACAAAGTGGATAACCTCAGCAAAAACAAATAACAACCATGACAAACTGAAAGAACTCATTATAATTGACAAAATTATTAATACAATTCCAACACCTTTTTCTAAATTTTTGAAACAAATGGATTGTAAAACTATCCAAGAGGTAGAAGCCAAGGGGAGCGCATTTTTTACAGCGAACCGCGATATTTTCCAGTTAAACATGAGCCAAAATGAAACAGCGGCAGTTACAAACACTAGATACTCAAAACCAACTGAAAATAAGTTCAAACAACGCTCGAAGTTCACGAAACCAGTCAAGTGCCAGTATTGTCATCTGACACACGAAGAGTACGCGATGTGTGACAAATCACCGAATTATCCGCATCATCTCCAAATGATAGTGGAGAAACAAAAGAACAAGAGAAATGCGTATCAGAGAGCGGTCAAATGCTATTTTTGTTCCAGCTATGGACATTATTCACGATTTTGTGAAGGGCGAAAGATAATGAAGCAGGCCAATGCCGCACTAATTGACACTTCCTCAGAGGAAGAGATTGAACAACTGAACGAATGTGACAACCAGAATGAAAGTTTGAGTGAGCTAGGGAATGCAGTGCAAATCATTGACACCATTACAGATAACAAATGTAACACCTGTAGAAAATTTCAGCTTGATACAACGTTGTTATGCGGCCACACAATCCCAGTTTCTAACGAAATGGCCAACGCAGCCTTATCATCAACAGGCAAATTAAATTTCACAACAGGTTTTGTAAATAACAAAAAGTGCACATTAATACGCGATTCCGGCGCAACTCTTTGTGGAATTAAGAAAACATTAGTGAACGACAAAGACTACACACACAAATACGTAACTTGTCGCACATTCGCAGGCACGATCGAAAGATACCCCCTAGCACTTGTCGAAATTCGCACACCGTTTATATCAGGACTAGTATTGTGCGCAGTACTAGAAAATCCTGTCGCTGAGATTATCCTTGGGAATCTTCCCAACATAAGATCTTGCTCTGAAAAGGAAATCAGAGATTGGGAGCAGAAAAACTGTATCCAGAACCCAAACAGCGATTCTAAAGGGAAACACCACGCGTGCTTGTCTCAAACTGCCAAAAGCACAAGGGAGACAACCAATGACGTAATTCAAAATGAATTCACCGAGGTGCATAATGCAGGGGCGGTTGAATCTGTCAGTGATACCACCAACTTAAAACCTCGAACTGAGGATGCCATCGATCCACAAATTGCCAAGCCTGTAGATGTGCAACAACACACACAACAGACTAATGCAATAACACGACAGACAACACACAAAACCCACACCGACCAACTTCAGGAGTCGCTAGAAATCATATTACCTAACACTACCGCCACTAATTTTGGAGAAGAACAGAAAGCAGATCCTACACTTTCCCAATATTTTCGGTTAGTAGGACTTAAACCAAAATTGACTAAAAATGCTTCATGGACATTTAGAATAAAGAACAATGTTCTAACTAGATTATATACCAGAGATCAGACCACGATACAGCAAGTAGTTCTACCTCAATCACATCGTGAGAAAGTACTAAATATAGCCCATGACTCACCTTTCGGAGGTCATATGGGTTACGAAAAGACTAGAGCCAGAGTCCTGACCCAATTTTATTGGCCTAAATTTTGCCAAGACATAAAAACCTATTGTAGATCATGTGATACATGTCAGAAACTGGTTAAAAAGGGAAAAAACCCTACGGCAGAAATTCAATCAACCACAACTGCCTCGAGGCCATTTCAAATCGTGGCAGTTGATTTAGTAGGTCCTTTGAACCACATCTCAAACAAAGGAAATAGATATATTTTTACACTTATTGATCTATGTTCGAGATGGCCAGAAATGATTCCATTAAAATCTATCTCCTCTAAGGATGTGACGGACGTATTTTTACAGATATTCTCCCGTTTAGGCTTCCCGGAGAAGATAATTTCGGATAGGGGAACACAGTTCATATCTAATGCCACCCAATCGGTAACTAAGTTACTAGGCATAAAACAATGTTTCACCAGTCCCTATCGACCGGCCGCGAATGGAATTTGCGAAAAACTAAATGGGGACCTGAAACATATGTTATCCAAAGTGACAGCTGAAAATCCAGCCGATTGGGATATACTTCTCCCAACGGTGCTGTTCGCATATAGAGAAGTCCCACAATCAAGCACAGGGTTCTCTCCGTTCGAATTGATATATGGAGCGAACCCAAGAGGACCTCTCACTATTTACAAAGATATAATATCACAACCTGTAAATACCCAATTACCAGTTGCCACCTATGATTTAGTCACTGACACCAGAGACAAAATCATTCGATCCTGTATACTGGCCAGAACATCATTACAGGAGAAAGGTTTTAGGTACAGGCAGTACGCCAACAAAGGTGCAAAAACGATTGTATTACAACCAGATCAGGATATTTTACTATTGCTACCTGACAAGAGAGATTTACTATCAACCTCTTGGCACGGACCATTTAAAATTGTGAGAAGAATTTCGGAAGTTGACTACGAAATTTCTTTGAATGGAAAGTTGAAAATATTCCATGTAAATATGTTAAAACCATACTATTCTAGAAATGACAGTGACACGAATAAGCAGACGCAGATGACAGATAACAGAAACGAAACGACAATTACCCAACTGAATGACACCTCGACAAACGAAGCATCGTTAACGACTCATTCTTGCGACAACGAAGACGACGAAAACATATTTACAGTACCGACAATATGGGATGACGACAACGACGACCAATTTGACGACACATTGACAACTATTAGTCTCGACGACGACGACAATGACATTGAAGACAATTTACAAACAGTAGCATCAGTAATAAATCAGACGGACGTAGACAATACGGAAATTCCAGTACCAATTATGAATGACGACAGTAGTATGAAGGACATACAAATCTCTGACACTTTGACACAACAGCAGCGACAAGACATTTTGTCTCTCCTTAACGACTATAAAACTATCTTCTCAAACAAACCTGGACGGACTGACAAAATAACACATTCAATTGTGTTGACAGATCTGACACCGATCAAATGTAGACCATATTCTATTCCTTTGCATTATAGAGCAAATTTAGACAAAGAAATTTTGGATTTAGAGAAAAATAGAATAATACAGAAATCTATGTCCCAGTATTCTTCGCCAGTTGTCCTGGTGAAAAAGAAGGACCAAACGATTCGTTTGTGCATCGATTATAGAAGGTTAAATGCGATAACCACAACAGATGCGGAGCCAATGAACAGCTGTGAAGACCTCATTTTGAATATGTCTCAATCATCCTTATTTTCTAAGCTTGATTTAGCGAAAGGTTACTGGCAAGTACCACTACACCCTTCATCAAGACATATAACAGCATTCGCTACACCTCTTGGGTTGTACGAATGGAGATATCTTCCATTTGGTCTCAAGAACGCTCCCGCCACATTTGTCAGGTTAACTAGATTGTTATTGCACGGCATTAATGACGTGCAATCTTATATTGATGATATATGCATTCATTCTTCTAACATGACTTCTCACTTACTTACACTCCAACAAGTCTTTAACCAAATCTTTCTTTTTGGACTTACTATCAAACCTTCCAAGGTTGAAATAGGCTATAAACAGATAGACTTCCTTGGTCATAGAATTTCCGAAGGCAAACTGTTGACAGATGATAAAATTGTATCGACAATTCTCAACCTAGAAATTCCTACTACAAAGAAACAAGTTAGAAGCTTATTAGGTCTCATAAACTATTATGCCAAGTTTATACCAAACTGGGCAGAACTCACATCAGTTTTTTCTAATCTGTTGACAAAAGATCATCCAGAAAAATTTTGTAAAAGTACCCGCTTAGAGGATGCAATGTGCAGATTGAAATCCATTTTTTCTAACCCACCAGTATTAAGATTACCAAACATAGATATACCCTTTATTTTGACCACAGATTCGAGTGCTATCGCAATTGGAGGATGCCTTATGCAAGAAGTGCAAGGAGTGAGACATCCAATACTCTACGTAAGCCGGAAGCTGAACAAGGCAGAAATCCATTATTCCACGGTGGAATTGGAGGCATTAAGTCTACTATTTTGTATGCGCCGATTATCTAAGTTCCTCTTAGGTTCCCATTTTGTTGTGCTAACCGATAACTCGCCATTGTTGGTACTTAAGCAAGGTGTTCCTAAAAACCATCGTTTACAAAGATGGTGTCTTCTTCTTCAAGATTTCGACTTCGAAATCCGCCATATCAGAGGCACTGACAACATTATTGCTGATATTTTATCGCGACAAACGAATGCGCCAGCAGAATAACATTAGGCACATTAATAATTCGCCATACAAGAAGCTGTGATATTTTTATTCTGTAGCATAGAACAGTGTACCTCTACACCTGCTAGAGAACTTTCATTTAGAAGTAATAACACCCCAGTGAATAGGTTACGTATAACACCTACGAACGTGAAACTTTGAGAACTCTATACTACCAATTACCAAAGCTCTAGAAACAATCCGAGCGATAGAATATCTGTGAAATGATTTCAACCAGTGAACTGACAGTGATCATGGAAGCATTAAGAACACTTTATACTCGACATTAAGAACATTGCATACGTGCTGTTGCTAAGGAACTGTGCAAACAGCCAGAATAGAACTACGTCGATTACAACATTCAAGAGACAGCCATATTATCCGTTAACATTCATGGCATGACACGCGGAACAACAGGAGGACGACGCACACATCATCGTTGGATTTAGTTAGTTAGTTAATTAATTTAGTATTATTTAATATGTATTATACTTGTGTTGAATTATGTATATAAAATATGTCAACATATAACTTGTATATTTTCTACCATAATATTACAGGTATTTCCACTCATAGGCGAAATATTCTTCCTATGCAATTTTCTCTATTTAAGTTATGAACCATTTTTTGAGTACTCGTACAAAAAGTACTTATTATCTTAAAGGGAACATATCGCCTAATCCATTTTTCTAAGGGCAGTAAGACTTACCTCAACTTTACTTAGATATTTTAACGAAATACTATATTGTATGAAAGATGTATGAATGACAGGGTGAATGAATTAAATGAGAGAGCGATATACTGAGCGGACAAATTGTACGCAAAACGTATTTATTTTAATTTGTCTGCGTCTTTCATGTAAATTGTATTACCTGTCTAAATTGTTAATACATGTTTATTATTTAAGACACTACATCTAAGCGCCACTGCTTGGAATGCCCGATCATGCATTACACACATTGGGGTAATTCATGACAAAGGATATCCCAACTCGTGACGCTTGGAGATAAACCACACATTGAGCACACACTTTATACAAAACTCAAAAACTGAACACTAACAATTAAAATACAGTCACTTTATTAGAAGCAGCAACATATTAGTCAATACACTAACAAGCCAACAGGGACACAGGTAGTCAGAGGGGATAAAACAACAGCGTAACTACATATTCAGCATTATACAACATACGAAAGTAAAAGTGTATTGAAATGCACACACAGGACAAGATTTGCAGGTGCACTTAATTAGCCAAGACTTTTGTCTTGTTAATACTCTCTTACACAGAGTTTAATTATCTTGGTATCAGTGGGATACTTGAGAAGGATGGGTTGTAAAAACAACTAGGAAACGTCACGTAACTTCGGTCAGATAAGCATTTTTAAGGACACAGAAGAGAGAGACCTCTTCAGCAAATCATCGTGAAGTGGTGTATGGGAGAATACATGAGTGTTGATGCAGATATGTAGATTGCCAAGTTACTATCCACCAAACTACAAACACCGACTTTATGTGATTCTGTGACAGAATTAGTACAAAACTAATTACTTTATAATAACCCATCAAATCAGGGGGAAGAGGGGGACTCCTGTCACAGCCTCACATAGGGGCGGTAACCAACATAAAGTAAGAGATAGTGGCGAAGGGGCTAAAACTCCCGCTCAAGGGAAAGAAGTGAGTCACTCGAAGGCTTGAAGAATCCAGAGCCTTCTCGAAGGACTGGTCAGTGTGTCCACTGTCCCGTGGACACTGATGTGGCCCGCCGATTACGGGGTCCACGAGAAACTCGGATAGAGTTACCACCCGTGTCGGATTGCGACACGTGTGAAAGGGCAGAGACAGACTGGACATCGGAGAAGCAACAGGGCTTACCTTAGGGGGACTTGATAGTTCAGACCCATGTGTATTTAAGGGTCGTAGACATATGCTAGATAGTTGCTTAGAATTGTTTGTTATAATCATGTGTGATGTAAAACCTCTGTGATACGCAACTTGTCAAGTGCGGGCTTGTCAAAACCCACTTCGCCAGCGCACTGTATATATTATATAAATAAATGTTGCTATGTTGTATCTAACGGAGTTTGTTGCCTGTGTGAGCCCGAGTTCAGATCCCCTAGAGATCTAAGACTGTAACAGGTGTAGTTGTTATTAGTATGTCTGTGTGGTGTAGTTGTATCTTGTGTGTCTTTGTAGTGAAGTTGTTATTAGTATGTCTGCGTGGTGTAGTTGTTATTAGTATGTCTGTGTGGTGTAGTTGTTATTAGTATGTCCGTGTGGTGTAGTTGTATCTTGTATGTCTGTGCGGTGTAGTTGTTATTAGTATGCTTTTGTGGTGTAGTTGTATCTTGTATGTCTGTGTGGTGCAGTTGTATCTTGTATGTCTTTGTGGTGCAGTTGTTATTAGTATGTCTGTGTGGTGTACTTGTATCTTGTATATCTGTGTGGTGTAGTTGTTATTAGTATGCTTGTGTGGTGTAGGTGTATTTTGTATGTCTGTGTGGTGTAGTTGTATCTTGTATGTTTGTGTGGTGTAGTTGTATCTTGTATGTCTGTGTGGTATAGTTGTTATTAGTATGTCTGTGTGGTGTAGGTGTTATTAATGTGTCTGCGTGGTGTAGTTGTATCTTGTATGTCTGCGTGGTGTAGATGTATCTTGTATGTCTGCGTGGTAAAGTTGTATGTTGTATGTCTGCGTGGTGTAGTTTATCTTTTATGTCTGTGCGGTGTAGTTGTAACTTGTATGTCTGTGTGGTGTAGTTGTATCTTGTATGTCTAAGTTGTGTAGTTGTATCTTGTATGTCTTTGTGGAGTAGTTGTTATTAATACGTCTGTGTGGTGTAGTTGTTATTAGTATGTCTGTGTGGTGTAGATGTATCTTGTATGTCTGTGTGGTGTATTTGCATCTTGTATGTCTGTATGCTGTAGTTGTATCTTGTATGGCTGTGCGGTGTAGTTGTATCTTCTATGTCTGTGTGGTGTAGTTGCATCTTGTATGTCTGTGTGGTGTAGTTGTATCTTGTATGTCTGTGCGGTGTAATTGTATCTTGTATGTATGTGTGGTGTAGTTGATATTAGTATGTCTGTGTGGTGTAGTTGTATCTTGTATGTCTGCGTGGCGTAGTTGTATATTGTATGTCTGTGTGGTGTAATTGTATCTTGTATGTCGTTGTGGTGTAGTTGTATCTTGTATGTCTATGTGGTGTAGTTGATATTACTATGTCCGTGTGGTGTAGTTGTATCTTGTATGTCTGCGTGGTGTAAGTTGTATCTTGTATGTCGTTGTGGTGTAGTTTTATCTTGTATGTCTGTGTGGTGTAGTTGATATTAGTATGTCTGTGTGGTGTAGTTGTTCTTGTTGTCTGTGTGGTGTAGTTGTATCTTGTATGTCTGTGTGGTGTAAGTTGTTAATAGTATGTCTGTGTGGTGTAGTTGTTAATAGTATGTCTGTGTGGTGTAGTTGTATCTTGTATGTCTGCGTGGCGTAGTTGTACATTGTATGTCTGTGTGGTGTAATTGCATCTTGTATGTCGTTGTGGTGTAGTTGTATCTTGTATGTCTATGTGGTGTAGTTGATATTACTATGTCCGTGTGGTGTAGTTGTATCTTGTATGTCTGCGTGGTGTAATTGTATCTTGTATGTCGTTGTGGTGTAGTTTTATCTTGTATGTCTGTGTGGTGTAGTTGATATTAGTATGTCTGGGTGGTGTAGTTGTTTCGTGTTTGTCTGTGTGGTGTAGTTGTATCTTGTATGTCTGTGTGGTGTAATTGTTAATAGTATGTCTGTGTGGTGTAGTTTTTATTAGTATGTCTGTGTGGTGTAGTTGTATCTTGTATGTCTGTGTAGTGTAGTTGTATCTTGTTTGTCTGTGTCGTGTAGTTGTATATTGTATGGCTGTGTGGTGTAGTTGTATCTTCTATGTCTGCGTGGTGTAGTTGTCATTAGTATGTCTGTGTGGTGTAGTTGTTATTAGTATGTATGTGTTGTGTAGTTGTATCTTGTATGTTTGTGTGGTGTAGTTGTATCTTGTATGTCTGTGTAGTGTAGTTGATATTAGTATGTCTGTGTGGTGTAGTTGTATCTTGTATGTTTGTGTGGTGTAGTTGTATCTTGTATGTCTGTGTAGTGTAATTGATAGTAGTATGTATGTGTGGTGTAGTTGTTATAGTATGTCTGTGTTGTGTAGTTGTTATAGTATGTCTGTGTGGTGTAGTTGTTATTAGTATGTATGTGTGGTGTAGTTGTTATTATTATGTCTTTGTGGTATAGTTGTATCTTGTATGTCTGTGCGGTGTAGTTGTATCTTGTATGTCTGTGTGGTGTAGTTGTATCTTGTATGTCTGCGTGGTGTAGTTGTTATTAGTATGTCTGTTTGGGTAGTTGTTATTAATATGTCTGTGTTCTGTAGTTGTATCTTGTATGTCTGTGCGGTGTAGTTGTATCTTGTATGTCTGTGTGTTGTAGTTGTTATTAGTATATCTGTGTTGTGTATTTGTTATTAGTATGTCTGTGTGGTGTAGTTGTATCTTGTATGTCTGTGTGGTGTAGTTGTTATTAGTATGTCTGTGTGGTGTAGTTGTTATTAGTATGTCTGTGTGGTGTAGTTGTTATTAATATGTCTGTGTAGTGTACTTGTATCTTGTATGTCTGTGTGGTGTAGTTGTTATTAGTATGCTTTTGTGGTGTTGTTGTAATTTGTATGTCTGTGTGGTGCAGTTGTATCTTGTATGTCTGTGTGGTGTACTTGTTATTAGTATGCTTGTGTGTTGTAGTTGTATCTTGTATGTCTGTGTGGTGTAGTTGTTATTAGTATGTCTGTGTGGTGTAGTTGTTATTAGTATGTCTGTGTGGTGTAGTTGTTATTAGTATGTCTGTGTGGTGTAGTTGTATCTTGTATGTCTGTGCGGTGTAGTTGTTATTAGTATGCTTGTGTGGTGTAGTTGTATCTTGTATGTCTGTGTGGTGCAGCTGTATCTTGTATTTATGTGTGGTGCAGTTGTTATTAGTATGTCTGTGTGGTGTACTTGTATCTTGTATGTCTGTGTGGTGTAGTTGTTATTAGTATGCTTTTGTGGTTTGTTGTATTTTGTATGTCTGTGTTGTGTAGTTGTATCTTGTATGTCTGTGTGGTGTAGTTGTATCTTGTTTGTCTGTGTGGTGTAGTTGTATCTTGTTTGTCTGTGTGGTGTAGTTGTTATTAGTAAGTCTGCGTGGTGTAGTTGTTATAAAGTATGTCTGTGTGGTGTAGTTGTATCTTGTATCTCTCCGTGGTGTAGTTGTTATTAGTATGTCTGCGTTGTGTAGTTGTATCTTGTATGTCTGTTTGGTGTAGTTGTTATAAGTATGTCTGTGTGGTGTAGTTGTATCTTGTATATCTGTATGGTGTAGTTGTATCTTGTTTGTCTGTGTGGTGTAGTTGTTATTAGTAAGTCTGCGTGGTGTAATTGTTATAAAGTCTGTCTGTATGGTGTAGTTGTATCTTGTATCTCTCCGTGGTGTAGTTGTTATTAGTATGTCTGCGTTGTGTAGTTGTATCTTGTATGTCTGTTTGGTGTAGTTGTTATTAGTATGTCTGTGTGGTGTAGTTGTTATTAGTATGTCTGTGTGGTGTTGTTGTATCTTGTATGTCTGTTTGTTGTAGTTGTATCTTGTATGTCTGTTTGTTGTAGTTGTATCTTGTATGTCTGTGTGGTCTAGTTGTTATTAGTATGTCTGTGTGGTGTTGTTGTATCTTGTATGTCTGTTTGTTGTAGTTGTATCTTGTATGTCTGTTTGTTGTTGTTGTATCTTGTATGTCTGTTTGTTGTAGTTGTATCTTGTATGTCTGTTTGGTGTACGTGTATCTTGTATGTCTGTGTGGTGTAGTTGTTATTAGTATGTCAGCGTGGTGTAGTTGTTATTGGTATGTCTGTGTGGTTTAGTTGTATCTTGTATGTCTGTGTGGTGTAGTTGTTATTAGTATATCTGCGTGGTGTAGTTATCTTTTATGTCTCCGTGGTGTAGATGCTATAAGTATGTCTGTGTGGTGTAGTTATATCTTGTATGTCTGCGTGGTGTAGTTGTTATAAAGTATGTCTGTGTGGTGTAGTTGTATTTTGTATGTTTGCGTGGGGTAGTTGTATCTTGTATGTCTGTGTGGTGTAGTTGTTATTAGTATGTCTGTGTGGTGTAGTTGTTATAAAGTATGTCTGTGTGGTGTAGTTGTATCTTGTATGTCTGCGTGGTGTAGATGTATCTTGTATGTCTGTGTTGCGTAGTTGTTATTAATAAGTCTGCGTGGTGTGGTTGTTATTAGTATGTCTGCGTCGTGTAGTTGTTATAAAGTATGTCTGTGTGGTGTAGTTATATCTTGTATTTCAACGTGGTTTAGTTGTTATTAGTATGTCTGTGTGGTGTAGTTGTTATTAATATGTCTGTATGGCGTAACTGTATCTTGTATGTCTGTGTGGTGTAGTTGTATCTTGTATGTCTGCGTGGTGTAGTTGTAGCTTATATGTCTGTGTGGTGTAGTTGTTATTAGTATGCTTGTGTGGTGTAGTTGTATCTTGTATGTCTATGTGGTGTAGTTGTATCTTGTATGTCTGTGTAGTGTAGTTATATTTTGTTTGTCTGTGTGGTGTAGTTGTATCTTGTATGTCTTCGTGGTGTAGTTGTATCTTGTATGACTGCGTGGTGTAGTTTATCTTTTATGTCTGTGCGGTGTAGTTGTATCTTGTATGTCTGTGTGGTGTAGTTGTTTCTTGTTTGTCTGTGTGGTGTAGTTGTATCTTGTATGTCTGTGTGGTGTAGTTGTTAATAGTATGTCTGTGTGGTGTAGTTGTAGTTTGTATGTCTGCGTGGTGTAGTTGTATATTGTATGACTGTGTGGTGTAGTTGTATATTGTATGACTGTGTGGTGTAGTTGTATCTTGTATGTCTGTGTTGCGTAGTGGTTATTGTATGTCTGTGTGGTGTAGTTGTTATTAGTATGTATGTGTGGTGTAGTTGTTATTCTTATGTCTTTGTGGTATAGTTGTATCTTGTATGTCTGTGCGGTGTAGTTGTATCTTGTATGTCTGTGTGGTGTAGGTGTATCTTGTATGTCTGCGTGGTGTAGTTGTTATTAGTATGTCTGTTTGGGTAGTTGTTATTAATATGTCTGTGTGGTGTAGGTGTATCTTGTATGTCTGTGTGGTGTAGTTGTTATTAGTATGTCTGTGTGGTGTAGTTGTTATTAGTATGTCTGCGTGGTGTAGTTGTTATTTGTATGTCTGCGTTGTGTAGTTGTATCTTGTATTTCTGTGTGGTGTAGTTGTTATTAGTATGTCTGTGTGGTGTTGTTGTATTTTGTATGTCTGTGTGGTGCAGTTGTATCTTGTATGTCTGTGTGGTGTAGTTGTTATTAGTATGCTTGTGTGGTGTAGTTGTATCTTGTATGTCTGTGCTGTGTAATTGTTATTAGTATGCTTGTGTGGTGTAATTGTATCTTGTATGTCTATGTGGTGCAGTTGTATCTTGTATTTCTGTGTGGTGCAGTTGTTATTAGTATGTCTGTGTGGTGTAGTTTTATTAGTATGTCTGTGTGGTGTAGTTGTATCTTGTATGTCTGTATGGTGTAGTTGTATCTTGTATGTATGTGTGGTGTAGTTGTTATTAGTATGTCTGTGTGGTGTAGTTGTATCTTGTATGTCTGTGTGGTGTATTTGTTATTAGTATGTCTGTGTGGTGTAGTTGTTATTAGCATGTCTGTGTGGTGTAGTTGTATCTTGTATGTCTGTGTGGTGTATTTGTTATTAGTATGGCTGTGTGGTGTAGTTGTATCTTGTATGTCTGTGTGGTGTAGTTGTATCTTGTATGTCTGTGTGGTGTAGTTGTATCTTGTATGTCTGTGTGGTGTAGTTGTATCTTGTATGTCTGTGTGGTGTAGTTGTATCTTGTATGTCTGTGTGGTGTAGTTGTTATTAGTATGTCTGTGTGGTGTAGTTGTTATTAGCATTTCTGTGTGGTGTAGTTGTATCTTGTATGTCTGTGTGGTGTAGTTGTATCTTGTATGTCTGTGTGGTGTAGTTGTTATTAGTATGTCTGTGTGGTGTAGTTGTTATTAGTATGTCTGTGTGGTGTAGTTGTTATTAGTATGTCTGTGTGGTGTAGTTGTATCTTGTATGTCTGTGTGGTGTAGTTGTATCTTGTATGTCTGTGTGGTGTAGTTGTATCTTGTATGTCTGTGTGGTGTAGTTGTATCTTGTATGTCTGTGTGGTGTAGTTGTATCTTGTATGTCTGTGTGGTGTAGTTGTTATTAGTATGTCTGTGTGGTGTAGTTGTTATTAGCATGTCTGTGTGGTGTAGTTGTTATTAGTATGCTTTTGTGGTGTAGTTATATCTTGTATGTCTGTGCGATGTACCTGTTTTGTTTTTGTTTTTTACATCAGTGTGATGTAGTTGTTTCTTTTTTATCTTTGTTATGTGGTTGTTTCTTTTTTATCTGTGTGATATAGTTGTTTCTTGTTTATCTGTGTGATATAGTTGTTTCTTGCTTATCTGTGTGTTGTAGCTGTGTGTGTGTTTGTGTGTGTGTGTGTGTGTGTGTGTGTTTTACGTAGTTTTTTCTTGTATGTCTGTGTGGTAGCGACGTCTCTAGTATGTCTGTATGATGGCGACGTCTCGTGTATGTCTGTGTGATGGCCATGTATCTGAGATGTTTTATATTTTACTTGTCCTGAATCTTGCCCTCCGGTTTTTTAATTGAAAGATATTAATTTTTCATTTTGGGTATTTTCTATCTCTTGTGTTTAATATTGGGTACTTTTTATCTCGTGTGTTTAGTCTTGTGTACTTTTCATCTCTTGTGATTAATACTGGTTATTTTCTATCTCATCTCTTGTCTTTAGTGTTGGTTACTTTCTATCTCATCTCTTGTGTTTAGTGTTGGGTACTTTCTATCTCATCTCTTGTGTTTAGTTTTGGGTACATTCCATCTCTTGTGTTTAGTGTTGGGCACTTTTCTTCTCTTACGTTTATTGTTAGATACTTTTCATCTCTTGTGTTTAGTGTTGTGTACTTTCTATTCCATCTCGCGTGTTTAGTGTTGAGTACATTTTCTTCTTTTGTGATTTATTTTGGGTACTTTTCTTCTCTTGTGTTTAGTAATGGGTACTTTATATCTCATCTTTTATGTTTAGTTTGGTTATATTTCATCTCTTATGTTTGACATTGGGAACTTTTCATCTCTTGTGTTTAGTGTAGGGTGCTTTTATCTATATGTGTAAATTTCCGGTATTAATTTAGTTTTAGTTTAGTCGTTGGCTTAACATCACAGCACAAGGGTTTAACCCATAAGTGCTCCGTTTTCCTCCTTACTCAATCCTGAGTCTGGAGAAAATCAGCTCAATGCACCAACTCCGGAGCATCGGCGAGGATCCTGAAATACTTTGTATAGATTTTTAACTCGAAATTTTGCCCGGGCAGCGCCTTTAGGCTACTCTTTTTTCGATTTCCAACTGCCAAGGGATTTTTTACGTGCGGAACAATACACACGGGCGTCCGATCTCACTACCCAGAGATCGGGGGAAATTTAATTACTGGAAGCCCACGTGAATAAATCCCGATCCTCGCCGGGGCTTGAACCCGGGACCTCCAGCACTCGAGGCTGACACTATACCATGAGACCACTCAGCCCCCTGAAATTTCCAGTATAATGGTGACGACTTCGCGGCGTTTACTTCAGAGGACGCTTTTTGTTTTTCTGTAAAGGATGTGTTGTTATTTCGTATTCGTTTTCGGAAGTTGTTCACAAGAAACAACGGGAGGCAGGTGGTGTATGAAATTTTGAGGGTAGCCGACAGATAGTTGCTGGTTATGGTCTCAAGTTTAGCGACGGTAGGTGTCAGAGTATATATTTATATTATGCTATATTGGCCGTCCCGACAAGTGTGTATTAAGTCGCCTCGGCATTGTATACATTGAACAAATCACCGTGGGATCTTTGTGACGCTGCATCCTTATATATGGTATGGTATATGCTGGGAAGGAAAGCAATGGCAAACTACCTTCTTTACACATGTCAAGAAAATCATGTTGTGTTCACTTATCGATAATCAGAGAAACGGCGTAAATGGGTGCTCCATAGGAGCAGCCTCGCCCGGTAGGGATAGTCATGCGCACCAGGTGACTCCAGACCGTCAACAGGCTACTAATTGCACAAGATTAATATCATTGAAAGTAGGAACTTGGAATGTTAGAACAATGAATGCAGATGGAAAGTTGGAGGACATCAAAAAAGAAATGGAGAGAGAGAAGATTAACATATTAGGAATATCGGAAACGAGATGGAGAGGAGCAGGGATAAGGACAGGAGAGGATTGTAAGATTATTTACTCGGGGGGATAAGAACAGCAAAGAGGTGTAGCCATTATATTAGATAAGCAAACATCAAATTCTGTCAAAAGGATATTGGGCTGTGTCAGACAGAGTTCTATTAGTAAAATTAAACGGAAGACCTTTTAAAATAAATGTAATTCAAGTATATGCCCCAACAAGTGAAAGCAGTGAAGAAAGTATAGAGGAATTTTATAATGACATGGAGTCTGCTTTGAAGAACTGCAAAAGATCAGAAATAAATATCATAATGGGTGATTTCAACGCAAAAATAGGAAAGCAAAGCGATGGATGCAGTGTAGGCAACCATGGTTTGGGAGAGAGAAATGAAAGAGGTTACAGACTTGTAGAATGGGCAAAAGAACAAGAATTGGTTGTAGGAAACACCTGGTTTAAACAACATCCTAGAAGATTATGGACATGGAGGAGTCCAGACAGCAGGATTAAAAACCAGATAGATTACATCCTGATAAGCAAAAGGTTTCGAAATGCATTAACAGTTGTAAAAACAGTTCCAAATGCAGACTTTTACAGTGATCACAGATTAATTACTGGCACATTGAGGGTAAAGTTAAAGAAAGTCAAGTATACAGCAGGAAACCCTAAATATGACTTGTGCAAATTGAAAACTGACAAAGAAATACAAGATAATTTTAACATAGAAGTAAAGAACAAATTTGATTTATTGTCTGATCTAGAGATCCTATTTCAAGATGTAGATGATCAATGGGAAATGCTGAAGAATTCAATCAGTTGTGCAGCAGAAAAAACTATTCCAAAAGTAAAGAAAGTGGGCCGTAAGACATGGATGACTGAAGAAATTTTACAACTAATGGAAACAAGAAGACAGAACAAAAATAATCCTGCCAAATATGAAGAAATTCACAGAAAAGTCAGAACCTTATGTAAGGAGGTTAAAGAAACATGGCTTGAGAAAAATTGCAGAGAAATTGAAAAACAACACAACAGTAAAAATGCGAAACTAATGCACAAAAGAATTCAGGAGATTACTAATCAAAGAACACGTACATCAGCAGGCTGCCTAAAGACAAAAGATGGAAGAGTCATAATAGAAAAAGATCAGATTTTACATGTATGGTCAGATTACGTGAAAAACCTTTATGACGATAACAGAGACGAACAATATATTGTTCAAAATAACAATGAAGGGCCAGCAATTTTGAAGATGGAGGTTCAGAATGCTCTTAATCATATGAAATCTGGCAAGACCCCCGGTCCAGACAGCGTCACAACAGAAATGATTAATGCTTTAGAAGAATATGGAATAGATAAAGTTACCAGTCTGCTTAATACAATATATGATACTGGAAATATACCTCATGAGTTATGTAATTCTGTATTTATTGCAATCCCAAAGAAATCGGGAGCCTTGGAATGTGATCAACATCGAACAATTAGTATAATGAGTCACATTACGAAGATTTTGCTAAGAATTATCATGCAAAGAGTTAGGAGGAAAATACAACCTGAAATAGGAGAAGAACAATGTGGGTTTGTAGTAGGCAAGGGTACAGTAAATGCTGTGTATATACTGAGAACCGTAATCGAACGTTCTATAGAAGTAAACAAAGATCTACACCTTTGCTTTATTGACTACACAAAAGCTTTTGATAAAGTGAGACATGTCAACATGATAAGGATGCTTGAAGATCTACAAATTGATGGGAAAGACCTTAGACTTGTAAAAAAAACATATATTGGAAACAACAAGCTGCCATAAGAGTTGATAATGAAGTAAGCCAATATCAGCCTATTAAGAGAGGTGTGAGACAGGGATGTGTAATGTCTCCAGATCTGTTTTCCCTGTACAGTGAAAATTTTTTTCAGAAATATTGAAAATATGGAAGGAATCAACATTGGGGGTCGATGCATCAATAACATTAGATATGCAGATGATACAGTCTTGATTGCGGACAATGAACAGGACCTGCAAAATTTAGTAGATGCGGTTGTTACAGACAGTGAACAACAAGGGTTAGAATTAAATTGTAAAAAGACACAGATTATGGTCGTCACTAGGAAGAACGAAATACCACAGTGTAATATACAAGTAAATGGGAATATTCTTCAACAAGTGAATAGGTACAATTATCTCGGAACAGTAATAACATCTGATGGGAGATGCCTTGAAGAGATTAGAACAAGGATCGCCATGGCAAATGTAGCCTTTAGCAAGATGAAAAACATACTGACCAATAAAAAGATGTCAATTGAAACGAGAAAAAGAGTGTTGAGATGCTACATAGAACCTGTACTTTTATATGGATGTGAAGCGTGGACAATGAGCAGTCAGGCTGAAAAACATCTGATGGCTGTAGAAATGTGGTTTCTGAGGAAAATGCAAAGAATACCATGGACAGCCAGAAAGACCAATGAACAAGTCCTTCAAGAAACAAATGAAGATCGTAAACTGATCAGAGACATTAGACGTAGACAGTCACAATTTTTTGGGCATGTTATGAGAAGAAATGATTTGGAGAACTTGGTGACAACTGGTAAGATCGAGGGGAACAGACCAAGGGGAAGACCTAGAAACAAGTATCTGGATGGCTTGGCCTTGTGGCATGGTCGAGACAGAAACACGGAGCTGATCCACGACTCTGTTGATCGAGTGAGATGGCAGAACATGACCGCCCACGCTTACCGGCATGGCACATGATGGATGGATATATATATATATATATATATATATATATATATATATATATATATATATATATATATATATATATATATATATATATATATATATATATATATATATATAATGATCACAGATTAATTACACGTACATTGAGGGTAAAGTTGAAAAAAGTCGAGTATATAACAGGAAACACTAAATATGATTTGTGCACATTGAAAACTGACAAAGAAATATAAGACAGTTTTAACATAGACGTAAAGAACAAATCTGATATATGTCTGATCTAGAGATCCCATTTCAAGTTATGGATGATCAATGAGAAATGATGAAGAATTGGATCAGTTTGGCTGCATAAACAACTATTCCAAAATTAAAGAAAGTGGGTCGTAAGAAATGGATGACTGAAGACAGTTTACAACTAATGGAAACAAGAAGACTCAACAAAATTAATTCTGCCAAATATGAACAAATTCACAGACAAGTCAGAATATTATGTAAGGAGGCAATAGGAGCATGGCTTGAGAAAAATTGCATAGAAATTGAAAAACAACACAACAGTAAAAATACCACATTAATGCCCAAAAAAAATAAATTCAGAAGCTTTCTAATCAAAGAGCACATACATCAACAGGCTGCCTAAAAACAAAAGATGGAAAAATCATAATAAAATAAGATCATATTGTACATGTATGGTCAGATTAAGTGAAACACCTTTATGATGATAACAGAGAAGAACAGTATGTTATTCTAAATAATAATGAAGGACCGTCAATTTTGAAGTTGGGGATTCAGAATGCTCTTAACCGATGAAAACTGGCAAGACCCCGGTTCACACAACATCACAACAGAAATGATTTATGCTTCAGAAGAATATGGAATAAATCAAGTCACCAGACTTCTGAATACAATATATGCTACTGCAGATATACTCGTGAATTATATAGTTTTGTATTTATTGCAATCCCAAAGAAATCAGGAGCCTTCGAATGTGATCAACATCGAACAATTAGTATAATGAGCCACATCACGAAGATTTTGCTAAGAATTGTTATGCAAAGAGTTAGAAGTAAATACAACCCGAAATATGAGAAGAAAATGTGGGTTTGTAGAAGGCAAGGGCACAGTAAATGCTGTGTATATGCCGAGAACAGTAATTGAACGCTCTATAGAAGTAAACAAAGATCTACATCTTTGCTTTATTGACTACACAAAAGCTTTCGATAAAGTGAGACATGTCAACATGATAAATATGCTTGGAGATCTACAAATTGATGGGAAATACCTCAAGCGTATAAAACAACATATACTGGAAACAACAAGCTGCCATAAGAATTGATAATGAAGTAGGTCAATATCAGCCTATTAAGAGAGAAGTGAGACAATGATGTGTAATGTCTCCAGACATGTTTTCTCTGTACAGAAATATAGAAAATATGGAAGGCATCATTACTTGGGGGTGGGGGTGGGGAGATACATCAATAACATTAGATACGCAGATGATACAGTCTTTATTGCAGACAATGAGCAGGACCTGCAACATTTAGTAGACCCGGTTGTTACACACAGTGAACAACTAGGGTTAGAATTGAATTGTAAGAAGACACAGATTATGGTCGTCACTGGGACAAAGGAAATACCACAATGTAATATACAAGTAAATGGGCATATTCTTAAACAAGTGAATGGGTACAATTATCTCAGAACAGTCATAACATCTGAAGGGAGATGCCTTGACGAGATTAAAACAAGAATTGACATGGCGAAGGTAGCCTTTTTCAAAATGAACACCATACTGTTCAATAAAAAGATGTCAATTGAAACGAGAGTTGAGGTGCTACATAGAACCTGTACTTTTGTATGAATGTGAAGCGTGGACAATGAGCAGTCAAGCTGAAAAACAGCTGATGACTGTGGAAATGTGGTTTCTGAGGAAAATGCAAAGAATGCCATGTTTTGAGGATGTTATGAGAAGAAATGAATTGGACAACTTGGTGACAACTGGCAAGATCGAAGGGAAGAGACCAAGAGAAAGGCCAAGAAGTAAATACCTGGAGCGCCGTGCCTCGTGGCATGGTCGAGACAAGAACATGGAGCTGATCCACGACTCTGGTGATCGAACGAGATGGCAAAAAATTACCACCCACGCTTACGGGTACGGCACATGATGGATAGACATTTCATCTCTTGCGTTTAGTGTTAAGCACTTTCTATCGCATCTCTTGTGTTTAGTATTAGTTACTTTTCATTTTTTATGTTTAGTGTTGGGTACTTTTCATCTCATCTCTTGTGTTTAGAATTGGTTACTTTCTATCTCATCTGTTGTATTTAATGTTGGCTACTTTCAATCTTATCTCTAATGTTAAGTGTTCGCTACTCTCTATCTCATCTCTTGTGTGTAGTCTTAGCTACTTTCTACATCATCTCTTGTGTTTAGTATTGGCTACTTTCGATCTCATCTCTTGTGTTAAGTGTTGGCTACTTTTCATCTCTTGTATTTAGTGTTGGCTTAATTATATCACATCTATTGTGTTTAGTGTTGGCTACTTTCTATCTCATATCTTGTGTTTAGTGTTGGTTACTTTTCATCTCTAATGTTTACTGTGAGTGCTTTTCATCACTAGAATTTAGTGTTGGCTACTTTCTTATATCTAGTATTTAGTGTTGGCTAAATTCCATCTCATCTCTTGTGTTTAATGTTGGTTCCCTTCTATCTCATCGTTTGTATTTAATGTTGACTACTTTCCATCTCATCTCTAATGTTTAGTGGTCGCTACTTCCTATCTCATCTCTGATGTTTAGTGGTCGCTACTTCCTATCTCATCTCTTTTGTTTACTGGTGGCTACTTTCTATCTCATCTCTAGTGGTCTGACTACTTTTTTAACCAATCTCTTGTGTTTAGCGTCGGTTACTTTCTATCTCATCTCTTGTGGTTAGTGTTGGGTATATCATCAGGCCTACAAGAGCTGCAGTGACGTTAGTGTCAGAGTTACGATGATGCATAAAGAAAGGAAAGGACCCACTGGTTGGCCTCCAGTGCTCCTCCAAAGGCAACTCTGCAATTCAGCCAGGGAGACGCGATACTTTGGAGAAAGATCGCTTGTTGCACGAGGAAACCAAGAAGATTACGTCATGCGGCTACCACTGATGGAATTAGGAATCCAAGTCGGAACTAGTTTGAAAGATTGTATAGAAGGATTGTATATGTAAGCCTAGCCAGCTGACCACAAGAACTATACGTCTTCGTAAGCTTTTGGTACCTCCTGAGGGACACGCTGCAATATGAGCATGTTCCGAGTTCAATGACGTCAGAGGTGGATACATACATGCTAAAATTTCAAAGCGGTAGAAAACAGGATACATACCGCCATATATTTCCACCTCACACAATGTAAGAATAGTCTTGTTGTCCCACTTAGGATCCTTGAACGTTGCTTCAATGCTGACACGGGATATCTGCGTGTTGTTTGTGGACAAGATCATCCTGTAAACTGCTTGAATCTGACCGGTGTTGTCTTGGTAAGACAATGTCTTATTATCTCTAGATGATGCTCTCAGGATAAATCCTTGCAAGCGTTCCCCACAACAATCTGTTTCCATGAGACAACATTTACAAGTATATAATAATAATAATAATAATAATAATAATAATAATAATAATAATAATAATAATAATAATAATAATAACAACAATAATAATAATAATAATAATAATAATAATAATAATAATAATAATAATAATAATAATTCGTACTATGTGTAATAATGAGTAGACAAGCTCAAACATATCTAATGACAGTGAAAATGTGGTTTCTGGGGAAAATGCAAAGAATACCATGGACAGACAGAAAAAGCAATGAGAAAATCCTACAAGAAGCAAATGAAAACCTTCAACTGATTAGAGAAATTAAACGTAAACAGTCGAACTTGCGTGGGCACATTATGAGAAGAAATAAACTAGAGAGCTTGTGACAACTGGCAAGATTGAGGAGAAAAGGACAAGGAGACGGTAGAGAGGTAAATGTAAGGATAGCTTGGCCGCGTGGAATCTCTTCATATATTTCATGGTTGTTTTATTTATTTATTCTTATTACCATGTACTTTAACATGTCCACGGTCATCCATTTCTTACGTCCCATCATCTTCATTTCTGGAATAATTGTTTCCTGCAGCCTCGCTGACTGAGTTTTTTAATATTTCTCATTGGTCACTGAAATCATGAAATTTTATTTCTAGACCAGACAATGCAAAAAATCTGCCCTTTACTTCTACTTTGAATTGATATTTTATCTCCTCACTCTTCAGTGTACATAGATCAAATTATGTGTTTTGTGTGTGTGTGTGTGTGTGTGTATTTGCGACTCTCTTTAATGCTATATGTGTTTTGATTATAACTAATCTATGTTCGTTGTAGAAGACTGGTATAGTTATTGCGACTATTAATGGATTTCGAAATTTTCTGTTAATGAGGATTAATCAATCTGGTTTCTTACTTTCAATAGATTTCTCCTTGAATGGTACCATCATCTCGACGTCGGATTAGGGTGTCCTATATATCCTATTCTAGCTGACATCTTTATGGCGCACTTATAAGAACAAAGAGCCTCGAATATTAAGGACCTGTTTCTATGCCGCCGGTATGTGGATAATATATTATCCATCACAGAGACTAGACAACAAGCAGAATCGCTCCACTCTACCATGAACCAAGCTCACAAGAACATCGCCGCTGAACGTGTTGTATGGAGGGCAAACATCAGAAATGGAATAAAGACAAAGGAGAAAATTATTACAGATAAGTCACACACCGAGCGTGTGAGACGTAATATGGTGTATGATGGTGGAAATGACCATTTGTTCACATGCACCCACTGTGAACGAACATTTACAGCGTGAATTGGCCTTATCAGGCACATTCGCTACCGCCATGGGTAAAAGTTAGTATGCCTTTTTGAAGAACAAACTATCGTCTGTCAAGACGGCAAGGTGCCTATGTGCCATTGCAGCCAGCGAAGAGTTCCACCACTAATAGTACCAGTAGCAATCTGATTATATGTCCGTCTCGCCTTTCCTCTGAGCGTCGATCGTCGGCCAGATCCCCTTGTCACCCCTCGCTGTCGCATTCTTGCCAGACCATGTTGATCCATTTTCTCGTCCAAGGTGTACATGTACTCCCACAAGGCCGCAACCACGTCTGCCTTATTATGCATCAATACTCCACCAAGTTTTGCAGAGCCAGCCAATCTGTCCGCCTGTTCATTCCCCAGCACACCAGCATGCCCAGGAGAAAAGGTCCAGACGATGCTTGTCACCCGTGACTTCCGAAGCGAAGCAAGCCACTCTGCACAAAGCTTGTCTGTCCTCGCCCTACTCAGCATGCTTTCTGAGTCAGTTACAATCACGATGTCTGTGTGTATCGTATTCTCCATCCAGCGGAAAGCTGCAATGACCGCCTCCACCTCCATTCTTAAGCTAGATGTTGTGGTATCATATGCCAGGCTCTCCTGCACCAAACGTCGATCATTAGCAATAGCGGGAAATTGGAGACCATAACCAACAACTATCTGTCGGCTGCTCTTCAACTTCATCCACTACCTGCGACCCATGGCTTTGCGTGACACTGATCGGGGGGGGGGGGGGGGGTGCGTAATAAACTGGTACTCCACCTTGACCAAGGGTGTCCCTAGGCTAGCGAAGGGAAGGAGGGAGATAACTTCTCCTGTGATAGGGGATACCCCTATCCTGCTTATTATGTCATCTTTGAAACTGGGATATGAACTTTGAATCTATCAAGTTTCCTCAGTTCTGGCGAATAAAACGTGTCAAGTCTAAAAGCTTCCTCACACTAAAAAAAAAAACGCCATAACGCCTGACTTGTCTGACCTCTTGTCTCAGCTGTCCAACCGTATCATTTCTCCAATAATAGAAAAATTCTGTTGGTCCCTCTGTTGTTTACACTTTGAAAAAAAAAAAAGCACGTTCATTCAAAACTGTCTATGTTTAGTCAGTGAATTAATTTCTTTGTTTGAAACGAAAAGCACCATGTAGATCGGTTTACTAAGCTTATATTTGTGTCATCCATGTCGTGATTGGTTTATTGATCTCCTGTTTGTGTCATCCATATCGTGACTGGTTTATTGATCTCCTGTTTGTGTCATCCATATCGTGACTGGTTTATTGATCTCCTGTTTGTGTCATCCATATCGTGACTGGTTTATTGATCTCCTGTTTGTGTCATCCATATCGTGACTGGTTTATTGATCTCCTGTTTGTGTCATCAATGTTGTGACTGGTTTATTGATCTAATGTTTGTGTCATCCATGTCGTGATTTGTTTATTGATCTTATATTTGTGTCATCCATATCGTGACTGGTTTATTGATCTCCTGTTTGTGTCATCAATGTTGTGACTGGTTTATTGATCTAATGTTTGTGTCATCAATGTTGTGACTGGTTTATTGATCTCCTGTTTGTGTCATCAATGTTGTGACTGGTTTATTGATCTCATGTTTGTGTCATCAATGTCGTGACTGGTTTATTGATCTCATGTTTGTGTCATCAATGTTGTGATTGGTTTATTGATCTCATGTTTGTGTCATCAATGTCGCGACTGGTTTATTGATCTCATGTTTGTGTCATCCATATCGTGACTGGTTTATTGATCTCATGTTTGTGTCATCCATATCGTGACTGGTTTATTGATCTCATGTTTGTGTCATCCATATCGTGACTGGTTTATTGATCTCCTGTTTGTGTCATCAATGTTGTGACTGGTTTATTGATCTCCTGTTTGTGTCATCCATATCGTGACTGGTTTATTGATCTCCTGTTTGTGTCATCAATGTCTGTGACTTGGTTTATTGATCTCATGTTTGTGTCATCCATGTTGTGACTGGTTTATTGATCTCCTGTTTGTGTCATCAATGTTGTGACTTGGTTTATTGATCTCCTGTTTGTGTCATCAATGTTCGTGACTGGTTTATTGATCTCCTGTTTGTGTCATCAATGTTGTGACTGGTTTATTGATCTCATGTTTGTGTCATCCATATCGTGACTTGGTTTATTGATCTCATGTTTGTGTCATCCATATCGTGATTGGTTTATTGATCTCCTGTTTGTGTCATCCATGTTGTGATTGGTTTATTGATCTCCTGTTTGTGTCATCCATGTTGTGATTGGTTTATTGATCTCATGTTTGTGTCATCAATGTTGTGACTTGGTTTATTGATCTCATTTTTGTGTCATCAATGTTGTGACTGGTTTATTGATCTCATGTTTGGGTCATCAATGTTGTGACTGGTTTATTGATCTCCTGTTTGTGTCATCAATGTTGTGACTGGTTTATTGATCTCATTTTTGTGTCATCAATGTTGTGACTGGTTTATTGATCTCATGTTTGGGTCATCAATGTTGTGACTGGTTTATTGATCTCATGTTTGTGTCATCAATGTTGTGACTGGTTTATTGATCTCCTGTTTGTGTCATCAATGTTGTGACTGGTTTATTGATCTCATTTTTGTGTCATCAATGTTGTGACTGGTTTATTGATCTCATGTTTGTGTCATCAATGTTGTGACTGGTTTTATTGATCTCATTTTTGTGTCATCAATGTTGTGACTGGTTTATTGATCTCATGTTTGTGTCATCAATGTTGTGACTGGTTTATTGATCTCATTTTTGTGTCATCAATGTTGTGACTGGTTTATTGATCTCATGTTTGTGTCATCAATGTTGTGACTGGTTTATTGATCTCATTTTTGTGTCATCAATGTTGTGACTGGTTTATTGATCTCATGTTTGTGTCATCCATGTCGTGATTGGTTTATTGATCTCATGTTTGTGTCATCCATGTCGTGATTGGTTTATTGATCTCATGTTTGTGTCATCCATGTCGTGATTGGTTTATTGATCTCATGTTTGTGTCATCCATGTCGTGATTGGTTTATTGATCTCATGTTTGTATCATCCATGTCGTGATTGGTTTATTGATCTCATGTTTGTATCATCCATGTCGTGATTGGTTTATTGATCTCATGTTTGTATCATCCATGTCGTGATTGGTTTATTGATCTCATGTTTGTGTCATCCATGTCGTGATTGGTTTATTGATCTCATGTTTGTGTCATCCATGTCGTGATTGGTTTATTGATCTCATGTTTGTATCATCCATGATCGTGATTGGTTTATTGATCTCATGTTTGTATCATCCATGTCGTGATTGGTTTATTGATCTCATGTTTGTGTCATCCATGTCGTGATTGGTTTATTGATCTCATGTTTGTATCATCAATGTTGTGACTGGTTTATTGATCTCATGTTTGTGTCATCAATGTTGTGACTGGTTTATTGATCTCATGTTTGTGTCATCAATGTTGTGACTTGTTTATTGATCTCATGTTTGTAGTCATCAATGTTGTGACTGGTTTATTGATCTCATGTTTGTGTCATCAATGTTGTGACTGGTTTATTGATCTCATGTTTGTGTCATCAATGTTGTGACTGGTTTATTGATCTCATGTTTGTGTCATCAATGTTGTGACTGGTTTATTGATCTCATGTTTGTGTCATCAATGTTGTGACTGGTTTATTGATCTCATGTTTGTGTCATCAATGTTGTGACTGGTTTATTGATCTCATGTTTGTGTCATCAATGTTGTGACTGGTTTATTGATCTCATGTTTGTATCATCAATGTTGTGATGTGACTGGTTTATTGATCTCATGTTTGTATCATCAATGTTGTGACTGGTTTATTGATCTCATGTTTGTATCATCAATGTTGTGATGTGACTGGTTTATTGATCTCATGTTTGTATCATCAATGTTGTGACTGGTTTATTGATCTCATGTTTGTGTCATCAATGTTGTGACTGGTTTATTGATCTCATGTTTGTGTCATCAATGTTGTGACTGGTTTATTGATCTCATGTTTGTGTCATCAATGTTGTGACTGGTTTATTGATCTCATGTTTGTGTCATCAATGTTGTGACTGGTTTATTGATCTCATGTTTGTGTCATCAATGTTGTGACTGGTTTATTGATCTCATGTTTGTGTCATCAATGTTGTGACTGGTTTATTGATCTCATGTTTGTGTCATCAATGTTGTGACTGGTTTATTGATCTCATGTTTGTGTCATCAATGTTGTGACTGGTTTATTGATCTCATGTTTGTGTCATCAATGTTGTGACTGGTTTATTGATCTCATGTTTGTGTCATCAATGTTGTGACTGGTTTATTGATCTCATGTTTGTGTCATCAATGTTGTGACTGGTTTATTGATCTCATGTTTGTGTCATCAATGTTGTGACTGGTTTATTGATCTCATGTTTGTGTCATCCATGTCGTGACTGGTTTATTGATCTCATGTTTGTGTCATCCATGTTGTGACTGGTTTATTGATCTAATGTTTGTGTCATCAATGTTGTGACTGGTTTATTGATCTCATGTTTGTGTCATCAATGTTGTGACTGGTTTATTGATCTCATGTTTGTGTCATCAATGTTGTGACTGGTTTATTGATCTCATGTTTGTGTCATCAATGTTGTGACTGGTTTATTGATCTCCTGTTTGTGTCATCAATGTTGTGACTGGTTTATTGATCTCATGTTTGTGTCATCAATGTTGTGACTGGTTTATTGATCTCCTGTTTGTGTCATCCATGTCGTGATTGGATTATTGATCTCATGTCTGCGTCATTCATGTCATGATTTGTTTATTGATCTCCTGTCTGTGTCATATATTTCGTGATTGCTTTATTGATCTCATGTGTGTGTCATCCATGTTGTGGTTGGTTTATTGATTCCATGTGTGTGTCACCCATGTCGTGATTGGTTTATTGATCTCCTGTCTGTGTCATATATTTCTTGATTGCTTTATTGATCTCATGTGTGTGTCATCCATGTTGTGGTTGGTTTATTGATCTCCTGTCTGTGTCATATATTTCGTGATTGCTTTATTGATCCCATGTGTGTGTCACCCATGTCGTGATTGGTTTATTGATCTCCTGTCTGTGTCATATATTTCGTGATTGCTTTATTGATCTCATGTGTGTACCATCCATGTCGTGATTGGTTTATTGATCTTGTGTTTGTGCAATCCATGTCGTGATTGGTTTATTGATCTCATCATTCTTGATGGACAAACAACAGAACTCAGTGCTCCATAACTTCAAACCCACTGGACGAAATGAATGGTCATCATCATTCTTGATGGACTAACAACAGAACTCACTGCTCCATACATTCAACCCCACTGGATGAAATGAATGGTCATCATCATTCTTAATGGACAAACAACAGAACCCACTCCACCATACCTTCAACGCCACTGGATGAAATGAATGGTCATCATCATCCTTGATGGACAAACAACATACAACAATATCTATCCAGCAGTATATGTCAAATGCTCCTTTACAAGAATTAGCTGCATATCCTTTACAATACATAGCAGTCAACCCCAGCATTTTCTACTGTTTGTGATTCCTGGTAAGTTTACGTTCTGTAGCTTACCTTTACTTTCTGAACGACCGGCACTCATACTATTGTAGGGACACCAACGCAAGGCGGCCTGCTTCCAAATAGCCGGCAGGTGTATTTCGAACACGGTATGTGGAATTACGAAGAGCTTTCGTAACCAATTCGCCACAACGCCTTTAGTTGTTTAAAAAGAAAAGTCCTTTACTGACTAATTGACACACATGTCCAGGCCACAACAATACACGATGAAGGCGCCCATTTAAAGAAGCTCATTTCAGACTCGTTTTCTGACAAAAGAATTCAGGAACTTACTAATAAAAGAACAAGTACATCAACAGGCTGTCTCAAAACTAAAGATGGCAAAATCATAATAGAAAAAGTTCAGATTCTACATGTATGGAAAGATTATGTGAAACACCTTTATGATGATAACAGAGAGGAACAGTATGATATTAGATTTAATAATGAAGAACCGCCAATTTTTAAGATGGAGGTTAGAAATGTTCTTAAGCATATGAAAGCTGGCAAGGCCCCCGGTGCAGATAACATCACAACAGAAATGATTAAAGCTTTAGAAGAATTTGGACTAGAGCAAGTCACCAGACTGCTGAACACATTATATGATACTGGAGATATACCTTCTTAATTATGTAACTCTGTATTTATTGCAATCCCAAAGAAATCAGGAGCCTTGGAATGTGATCAACATAGAACAATTAGTATAATGAGTCACATCACACAAATTGTGTTACGAATTATCATGCAAAGAGTGAGGAAGAAAATAAAACCTGAAATAGGGGAAGAACAATGTGGGTTTGTAGAAGGAAATGGTACAGTAAATGCTGTGTATATGCTGCGAATAGTTATTGAACGAGCTATAGAAGTAAACAAGGATATACATCTTTGCTTTATTGACTACACAAAGGCTTTTCATAGAGTTAGACATGTCAACATGGTAGATATGCTTGCAGATCTACAAAGTGATGGGAAAGACATTAGACTTATAAAAAACATATATTGGAAACAACAAGCTGCCATAAGGATTGATAATGAAGTGGGACAATCATCATCAATCATTGGCACCTTTCCGTCTTGACAGACGATAATTTGGTACATTGTGCTTCAAAAAGGCTTAATAATTACGACCCATGGCGGTGGCGAGTGTGGCTGGTAAGGCCAATTCTTGCTGCAAATGTTTGCCCACAGTAGATGCATGTGAAAACATGGTCATTTCCACCATTGTGCACCATCTTTCGTCTCTCACGCTGTGTGTGCTTTATCTCCAATCATTTTCTCATTTGTCTTTATTCCATTTCTGATAGTTGTCCTCCATGCAACACGTTCAGCGGCAACTTGCTCTCAATGTGCATTATCAATGCCTGTATCAATCATGTCCCGCTTACACACATCTTTGTATCGTAGTAGAGGCCGACTCTGAGATCTCCTACCCGTCTGTAATTCACCAACAACAAAAAAATTTCACCACGAAGACTGAGCATGGAATACACCGTCACACAACCTGATCTTTCCCATACTTCAGTATTTGTGATTTTGTCTTGCCACTTAATACCAAGTATTCTTCGCAGACACCGCGTATGAAAGCCATTTAAACGTTTCTCTTGGCGTGAGTAAGTTGTCCAGGTTTCACTACCATAAAGAAGAGTACTAAGGACACAGGCTTGGTAGACGAGGACTTTTGTTTTGGCAGTAAGCTTCCTGTTCTCCCAGACTCTTTTTGCTAACATGTTCATTGTTGTTGCTGCCTTGACAATCCTGATGTTGATTTCCTGATCGAGGGATAATTTGCTATTTACCTCTGATCCTAGATAAGTAAAATGGTCTACTATCTCCAGTTCGGTGTCGTCAATAAAGATTGATGGTACACCATGTGCACCTTGTGACATAATCTGTGTCTTCTTTTTGTTCTGAGCATTATAGAGGCCACCATCTGAGCGTGAATGAATGTATATACCGTTATCCTGATCACGAAAGGCATATTTCAGTAGAAGTGAAAAGTATATCACAAAGAGGGTGGAGGATAGTACACAACCTTGCTTAACTCCACTCTTGATTTCAAACTCTTCTGAAGTTGAGCCATCAAACTTGATTATACCCTTCATGCCTGTGTGGAACGTTCCACAATGGACAGAAGAGTTGGTGGGCAGCCAATCTTCTTTAGTGCTTTGAACAGACCCTCACGACTGACCAAATCGAATGCCTTTGTGAGATCGATGAAGGCAATAAACAGTTGCTGATTTTGTTCCCGGCATTTTTCTTGCATCTGTCGCAATGAGAATATCATATCAATAGTAGACCGGTTCTGACGGAAGCCGCACTGTGATTCGGGGTAGACTTGATCTCCCAGGACTTGAAGTCTGCGCAGAACAATTCTGGCAAATACTTTCCCAACAATACACAGAAGTGAGATACCCCTATAGTTGTCGCAGTCGCTCCGATCGACCTTGTTCTCGTACAGTGTTATGATGCTTGAATCTTTGAAATCCTGTGGGACTTGTCCTTCTCGCCAGCATAGCTTTATTAGCTGGTGGATCTGTAGAGTGAGTGTGTCTTACCCACTCCGGTTAACCTCTATTGGAATCCCATCCTTACCTGGAGCCTTGCCAGATGCAAGTTCATTTATAGCACACTTAACTTCTGTTATGGTGGGAAGTGTGTCCAGGTGGTCAAGAGTTGGTAGAGCCTCTATGGCGTTAAGGGCATCATCCGCTAGTTTGGTCTCACTTGAGTAAAGCTCCAAATAGTGCTCTACCCATCTGTCCATCTGCTGTTTCTTATCAGTGATGATTTCTCCAGTCAAGGGTTTCAATGGTGCACTTCTTTTGATCATTGGACCACAGGCTTTCTTTATCCCTTCATACATGCTTCTGATGTTTCCCTTATCACTTGCGATTTGAATGGACTCACATAACTTGATCCAATAGTCATTCGCACACTGCCTGGCAGCCTTTTGTACATCCTTCCTCGCTTGCTTCAGGTCACTCAGAGTGTTACGCGTTGGTCTTTCCTTGTTTCTTAAGAGAGCTATCTTCTTTTTATCAATCAAGGGCTGCAGTATCTGGCTGTTTGCCGCAAACCAGTCCTGCCTCTTATGATCCACAGTGCCGTAAACCCCTACCGCTGTTTTATAAATAGTTTCCTTAAGTTTACTCCATTTATCATTTACTATACAATTTTCTGATGTGTCAGTGAAAACGTCTTCAAGTTGCTGTTGAAATTCAAAGAACTTTCCAGGATCGTGAGTGTTAATAATATTAATCCTGGGGCTAGATTTGTGTTTAGCTGTGTAGATTCTCTTTGGTCTCAGTCTAACCCTTGCAACAACCAAAGAATGATCTGTATCACAATCAGCACTGTGGTAACGTCGAGTTAATGATGTATGGTTCAGATGTTGTCTCTGTGTGATAATGAAGTCCAGCTGATGCCAATGGAAGGATCTTGGATGTTTCCATGTGACCTTATGCAGCTCTTTTGTTTTAAAAAAGGAGTTTGTAATACATAGGTCATTTCTAGTGCAATGCTCCAGCAGCCTTTTCGCATTATCATTCATGCGACCGATGTTGTATTTTCCAAGGCACACTGGCCATGAACTCGGGTCCTTGCCCACCCGAGCATTGAAATCACCGAGCATATAAATGTATTCGGATTTTGGAACTGCCTTGATCACAGAGTCTAGCTGCTCATAGAACGTATCCTTCACATCATCAGAGGAAGCGAGTGTCGGTGCATATGCAGTGATAATTGTGGCAAATCCACAAGAGGTTGCCAAGCGCAGTGATAATAATCTTTTATTACCTCCAGCTGAGATATCAATCATTCCCAGTAGCGAATTCTTCACTGCAAAGCACACACCATGTTGCCTTTTTTCTGCCTGCCCTCTACCCTTCCAAAAAATGGTGTAATTGTTTTCCTTGAGTGACCCTTCCTCAGCGAGGCGAGTCTCCTGCAGGCCAGCAATATCAATGTTAAGACAATTGAGTGCAGCATCAATCACAGCCGTTTTTCTCACATCGTCAATATTTGTCAAGTCAGTGGAAAATCCTGGACACATAGTCCTTACGTTCCAGGTTGCAAGCCGTAGCTTGAGGTTTCTATTATTCTTTTTATTAGTACCTGATGCATTGGTTTTACAGCCTTCGATTGAGATTTTGTCCTAGCCCCAAGCACCCATTGAAGCAGGAAGGCTGTGGCGGATCAGCACCCAATTGGCCGGGGGCTGCCCAGCGGGCGGTAGCTGATCAGTGACACCTGTAGGTGTCTCCCACCGTCAGAGACAACGCGTGGCGCCCCATGTCTACGCCAACTGACAAGGACTTATAACCCGTAACAGTTGCCTCTCGCTTTGATTCCGAGACCGGTTAAGACCAGGGATGGAGTTATTGCCTCTCCATAGCATAAAGCCTGGGCTAAAATAAAGAAACCATGTGTTGCCCATGCAGCATGATCCCTCTCTCGGTCTGCCTAGTTCACTCCAGAGGAAAGTTAACACCTATACATCTGGAACAAGACAAGCTGCAGAAGCTGCCGGATCAGCAAAGCAATGCTCTAACTGTCCGCCTGTCGGAGCTTCGATCCTAGACCAGCTGCCAACCAAGGCTTAGGGCCTGGTCTGCCCTGCCATGACATTTTGTCTTTAAGTTGCATTTCCTCGCACCAGGGTAAGGCTTGTACCCTCCCAATTGCGCTCTTCCGCCCGAAGCCGTTGGCACAATGTGGGGTGTCTGGTTTGGTAAGCGCCGCCCAACGTTCGGCGCTAACAGAAAGCAGGTAGTACCGTCTACTGTTATACGGTAGCTCAGTCATATCTGACTAAGACCTGACTAGTGAAGTGGGACAATATCAACCTATTAAGAGAGGTGTTAGGCAGTGATGTGTAATGTCTCCAGATCTTTTTTCCCTATACAGTGAAAATATTTTCAGAAATGTAGAAGATATAAATGGAATCATCATTGGAGGACGAAACATCAATAACATTAGATATGCAGATGATACAGTATTGATTGCAGACAATTCGCAGGAAGTGCAACAATTAGTAGATGCGGTTGTTGTACACAGTGAGCAGCTGGGGTTAGTGTAACAGAGCACCATCTCTGTTAGTGGGTTAATAGGTGGTGTGCAAAAGACTAGGCACGGTTGAGCATCCCTTTGAAAGGTAACTAGGGACGCTCAAGCTGTGACGCGGGGTTAGATATCGACAGTTACCATCGGAGTTTGAAGTCAACAAGACCTATTTTGTACGATCGATGGTCACTTGATATTCTACGATGTATTTGACTAAATAAACGATTGAAAACTCCAACCAACGTATTGTCTCTGCTATACAATGTACCAACACTGTTAAATTAGAATTAAATTGTAAAAAGGCACAGGTTATGGTCGTCACTAGGAAGAACGAAATACCACAATGTAATATACAAGTAAATGTGAATATTCTTCAACAAGTGAATGGGTACAATTATCTCGGTATAGTCATAACATCTGATGGGAGATGCCTTGAAGAGATTAGAACAAAAATCGCCATGGCGAAAGTAGCCTTTAGCAAGATGAAAAACATTCAGACCAATAACAAGATGTCAGTTGAAACGAGAAAAAGATTGTTGAGGGGATACATAGAGCTTGTTCTTTTGTACGGATGTGAAACTTGGACAATGAGCAGTCAAGCTAAACTACATCTGATGGCTGCAGAAATGTGGTTTCTGAGGAAAATGCAAAGAATACCATGGACAGACAGAAAAACCAATGACCAAGTACTACAGGAGACAAATGACAATCGTAAATTGATTAGAGAAATTAGACGCAGTCAAAATGTTTTAGACATGTTATGAGAAGAAATGGATTGGAGAACTTAGTGACAACTGGCAAGATCGAAGGGAACAGACCAAGGGGAAGACCGAGAAGTAAATACCTGGATGGTTTGGCCACATGGCATGGACGAGACAGGAACACTGAGCTGATACACGACTCTGGTGATCGAGTGAAATGGCGAGTCATGACGCTTTCCGGCATGGCACATGATTGATTTTCTGACAATCCATGATATCGACTTATTATTTACATCTCATCTCATCTCATCTCATCATGTTCCTCTTGTACCTTGCGGTGTCGAGGTGAAGTATAAACATCGTAAGAGCCCGATTATGGGCTTCATATATTGATATTCCCCATTATTGTTTACAATGACGCATTATTCGTTGGAAATAAATAGCTGACTGCTACAAATTGTTTCACAACTTACCAATTCTGTTGTAGAGCTGCACTCTCTTGATCAACTGTGGTCGAGAGAATTCGATGCTCCACGTTGCAGAGTCCTCATATAGAGATGTGTGTGTGCAGCTTTGGCCCGTTTTGTGATATGAGTTTGTATTCCCATCTACTGCATTATCGGCATAGTGCCACCCGAAAGTACTACTTTGTTCAACATTTCCTAATAAGGCTACGTTTCGACCTGCATGGGATGAAAGGACAAGATTTTGGTCAAAGTATTCCTTTAAAAGTTAGTTGCATAGCCTCTACAGGACGCCGCAGTTATCCCCAGCATTTGTGTCTGTGATGTCTTGGCAAGTTCACGCTCAGTAGCTTGCCATTACTTTCTGAACGACCGGTATACATACCATTGTAGTAAACGAACATTCAAATACGAATAAAATTAGCGGAACTGCGGTAAAGCTGTGGAAATGTAAACAATATAACATAACACAAAGTAATGCAGCTTTACAGAAAAGAATTACGAACAATACAAGGATGTTGCGGCGAATAGACTTCATCAGCAAAAAGATACATACACAAAATACAACAAACAATCACGGAGAAAACCCTCCAGTGACTACATTAAGGCATAAGAACGGGATTAGAAGAAGAACAAGATGAAAAAATATAATAACTATGAAGAGAAAATGAAAATTTTACCCAAGCAAAAACAATGTTTGCTACTTATCTCAGAATCTGAGAGAGGCAGGGCAGATGATAAATGTATTTAAAGTCGAGAGGATCGACTTCATTGCCCCGGGTTTTATCCCATATGGCTCGGTCTCTTTTGGCATGGCGGCCTGCCGAAAGTATCGCACAAAGCACGAACTCCATAGCTCCGGCCACCACACCAGGAGTCTCCGAAAAAAATGCACTCATGAACCGAAAGACGTAGCCCAGAATAGAACCCACAACCTTCGGAGCGCAAGGCAGACGGCTTGACTACTTCGCAACGGAGATTCCTGTTATCGTAGACGATAACTATAGTTAGCAACAGAGAGGGAGTGACAACTGAGAGGATAAGGAAGCAAAGGAGGGGGAAATACCACCAGTCAAACGAAACGTTGCTGGGTATTGAGGCCATGTGGTGATATGCAACCCATTAAGAAGATGAGACAGTTTTCTATGTTTATGCATATTTTTCTTCAACAGAGCATGATTGGATGGTAGTGAACTGAACACAGGAACCCCCCCCCCCCCCCCCCCGGTGATCTATGCTGTTGAAGTGGGTAGAGACCGGTTTAGTGGTACTGTTGCAGATACCCTGCAGGTGTTTGCATAATCTGTCTGCTAAACTGAGGCCGATCTCACCAATATACTTTATATCACATCGTTTTTAGATGATGGCATAAATTATGTTACTACTCATGATAAAAATTCTTCCTGGATGTGAAAACTACTGTTAGGGAAAGGTACCATTGCTGTGTGGAGCACATATGGGCAAGTCTCACAACGAGGTCTTAGTGTCAAAGACTTAGTTATATAGGAATGAAGACCACCCGGAAAGAGTGGTCTACCTCAAGTAGAATAGAGGTAACCCAGTGCCCCTACATGAGGGCAGGGTAGGTGTAAGGAATAAATAAGAAGGGGAACTATTCAATAGTTCCCTCATGGGACACGGAGGTGTCAACCAGAGAGTTAGCACTCTGGTCACGGCAGAATCACGCCAACGTGATAGACACAGAGAACTAGACTCAAGAGAGACCAGTACTCCAAGCGTGCTGTATGATGCAGCACGCAAAAGGCGAAGTACGCACAAGGTCACTCCGCGTGCCGTGTAATCAGCACGCGGAGAATTCCTAAGACGGGACACAGACTTCGTAGTGAACGCATCGCTTAGCGTCGATGCTTATTTCGTTAGCCGAGTAGATAGATTAGCAATAGGGTTAGGAAACGACTAGTGATAGGCAATTCTGTGCATTTATTCGTGTGTGATTTGTTAGCGACTGTTTGTTGTACATTGATGTGATGCAGAGAGCCAGTGGCAATAAAATGTATGATCAATACCTCTCGTACGACTAACAAGTTTTTGTGTGTGGTGCGAGAGATGTTATCCCGGGATGCCTGTGACAGCGGTTGCTGACAGGCTAGGATAAAGTGGTGTCAGAAGTGTGGCTTGGACAATTGTTCAAGCCAAAACACTCACCCACGGCTCTAAAGTAGAATTACGGCTAGATAATCACAGGGTTTAATTTATGATAGTCATAATGACGTGTGCAGACAAAGCAAAGTGCGAGCTGTGCCCATCGTGACCAAGTTATGTTTATTTATGCTTACTGAATTATTTTGTGCTTATGAACATGCTTTCTTTTGATTTGTAAGTATTATTATTATAGTTTTGTATCATTTATTTCTACAATTACTTATTTATTTACTACTATTTGTCAAATATGATTCACGGCGGAGCGATACACAAAATGAGCCGAGAACAATATTGATTTTTCCAATCTAAAAATAGCGCTGCGCCGGTGACGTTTCGCGACGAACAAACAGCTGCGTTACGCCATTTGCAATCAGCGTCTGATTGTTGACATATCGCAAAGCGGCTGCTCGCCTGAATCGTTGACTTATATCAAATATTATTTGTTTATATCAGTTATTTATTGAATATATTTATTTAGTTGAACAGTATTATTACCTTTATATTTATTTCAAAGCATTTATTTAATTATTTATATATTTTTTCTATTGCTTACCGTCGCGATGGCACTACTTTTGCTATGCAAATGAGACGCAGTCTGCACAACACTTCCATAGATTAAACAGTTACACTTAGGGAAGGCAGAAGACGATAGAACGAAGACAGGACAGTGACATTTATTATTAATTAAACCATATTGTATTGTCCTGTGGCATGTAATTGTACAAAATTGTCTAAAATTATATATCGTTTACAAGTGATTAATTGTTGATGCTCTTGATAACCAGGCACAACAACAGCTGGTCATAAGCATAACGCAAGCTGTGTGTGGTATTGCCAGACGAGTGGACTTGAGGTGCCAAACGAGTGTACATGATTGATCTGGAATGTTAAGATGAGTATACCCAAATGATTTTGCATGCAATATGATTAATAATGCATCTCTTTTTCAGCGTGTGATGTATTAGCATATTTTTGGTGATCTGTTTTTCAGGTTATAATCTTAAAGTATATTTTTTGTACTCAGAGATTTAAAAACCTAACATATCTAATATAAATAAGTGAGTAAATATTTGAGTGCCTATCAACTCTATCTAATTTCCCAACAACATGGCAACTTTAGCTGACTTCATAAAAGCAGGCAAGGAATTATAATACACAGGAAAGGAATTAGAACAATATGCTGATCAAAAATTTAGGGAAGCAAAAGATGCTGAGAGAGATGAACGTGCACGAGAAAGACAACATCAGAAGGAGATTGTAGAACTAGCTGAGATAACAAAACAAAAGCAATTAGAACAAGATAAGGAGATGAAGCAGAAACAATTAGAGCATGAAAAGGAGATTTTAGAACTAGCTGAGATAACAAAACAAAAAGAATTAGAAATAAAACAGAAACAATTAGAACATTGTAAGGATATTAAACAAAAAGAAATAGAATTAAAGCAAAAGCAATTATAACAGGAGAAAGAACTGAAGCAAAAAGAGATAGATGAAATGGCAAGAGTTAAGGAAAAAACAAATACAGGTTGAATCAGAGACACAGTTAAAGATGAAAGGTATGGATGTAGATTCACACTTAGAGATCTCCGCTACAAAACTAAAGAGTCAGCAAGAAGAGAATAAATTTAATAAGTACAAGAACATTATAAAGCCATTCTGTAAAGGAGATTCCATATCAGCCTGGACAGAAAATGTCGAATATCAACTAAAATACCACGAAGTACCAATCGATATGTGGGCCATGATCTACATGAAGAACTTAAGTGGGGAGCCCCTTAAGGTGATAGAATCAATACCAACTGAGCTTAGATCTAACTATCAGCACATCCATGATAGGATAATGCAACATTTCTTACTTGATGCCCCTGGGTATCAAGTACAGTTTTCCAATTTAAAACCTAAGCCAAGCGAGACCTTTATCGATTATCTCTCAAATGTCCAAAGCGTACTAAATAGATGGCTTAGTGCATCAAAAATAGGAAAAGATTTTGAAAAACTTAAAAAGTTAATAGCCATGGATAAAGTCATATCCACAATACCATCTCCTTTCGCTAAATTCCTGCAGCAGTCAGGCATCGAGACCATAGAACAATTTGAAAAGAAAGGCTCTGCATATTTTTCTTCAAATAGAGATATTTTTAAGACATCAAATAGCGACTCTGAAATAGTTTCTTTTGTTAAGGACCACCCTAAAAGCTTTCAGAGCAATAAAAAACCATTTCATAGAGTCGACAAGAAAGATTAAAAAAAGTGTCGAAATGTGTCTATTGTCAACTCTTTCATGATACTTATTCTATGTGTGATACATCACCAAACTATCTGACACATCTTGAGATGGTCATTAAGAAACAGCAAAACAAGAGAACTGCATACAGGCGTGCAGTCAAATGCTTCTTCTGTTCTAGCTACGGGCATTATTCGAATAAGTGCCTGGGCCGCCAAAGAATGAAGGCCAATAATGCAGTTTTGATTGATACATCCTCTGATAGTGGTAGTGAGACTGAGTGTGAGGTCGAGAATGTATTACCATTCAACCAATGTGAAGAAGTGTGTTGTGTAAACGATATTTTAAACTTTGATAATTGTGAGCAATGTCACCAATTTCATGCAGACGGCAAACTTACATGTGGACATATTGTAACATCCTCCTTTGAGAATGCAAACGCAGCTGTAGCCTCCAGAGGCAATCTATTGTTTCACTCTGCATTGGTCAATGATAAGCCATGCCGGTGTTTGCTTGACAGTGGGAGCTCTATTATTGGTATTAAAAAGGAACTTGTTAATCCAAAGGATTATACTGGTGACTCTGTAAAATGCCGTACTTTTTCTGGTAATATAGAAACCTATCCTCTGGCAAGAGCCCGTATAAACACCCCGTTCCTTTCTGGTACCTTTACGTGTGCATTATTAGACAACCCTTGTACCGATTTAATTCTTGGGTGTCTACCCCAGCTAAGGCACTGTACAGATGAAGAAATATCTGTCTGGGAGGAGAAGAATGGATTAACTCCAGTGAACAGTTCAGATATCCTCAGACATCACAGTCCTAACAAAAGTGCTAGACCCATAATACTTGAAACTGATCAAGACGTAATGGTGCTACGACCAGACAGACATAATAAAATGGTAACTTCGTGGCAAGGGCCATTCAAGGTGATACAAAAACTTTCGGATGTCGAATATGAAATATCGATAAACGGACACTTAAAGATATTTCATATCAACATGTTGAAACCCTATTTTTCACGACAAGAGACAGAATTAGAGACAGACAAACACAATGCACCCACACCTATGGATCAGACGACAGACGTACACAACGCAACTACACTAGTTAGCGAGACTGGCAAATCCGACGAGATGCATACACTTTAATGAGATTACAGAAAACGCACTTAGCACCACAACCGTACTGAATCAGGTAGACGACGACGGGATGGAACTACCTGTTCCAATTGTAGACAAGACTGCGACATTAGATTCTATACGGTTAGAACAGGAACTGACAGAAGAACAACGACGACAGCTAATAGAATTAGTGACTGAATATAAGGACATATTTTCCGACATTCCAGGTAGGACGGACAGGATCGAGCACTCCATCCTTCTTTCGGACTCTAAGCCTATCAAATGCAGGCCGTACTCTATCCCACTTAGCTATAGAGAAAATCTAAATAAGGAAATTCTTAATTTAGAAGCTTTTGGAATCATTCAAAAATCTACATCTGAGTACTCCTTTCCAATCGTCCTGGTCAAGAAAAAAGACTCCACAATTCGTCTTTGTGTGGACTATAGAAAACTCAACAATGTCACTAAGATCGACGCAGAACCAATTCCTTCCTGCGAAGATCTTATTCTGGATATGTCCACCTCCAAAATCTTTTCTAAATTAGACCTTACTAAGGGATATTGGCAGGTCCCTATGCAGACTCAATCTATCCATCTTACTGCATTCTCAACACCTCTAGGTCTTTACGAGTGGCGATTTCTTCCTTTCGGACTTCGTAATGCTCCTGCCACTTTCGTACGCTTAACTAGAGATTTACTACATGGAGTGACGAATACAGTGACATATATAGATGATATTTGTGTCCATACAGATGACTGGACAACACACTTACTGAAACTCAGACATGTCTTCGATAGGTTGCGACTCTTCGGTCTCACTGTCAAACCGAGCAAAGTCGAATTGGGCCTACAAGAAATTGATTTTTGGGTCATGTCATTTCACAAGGACAACTGAAAACTGACAATAGAATTATTACCAAAATTATGAACCTGACCATGCCTACAACAAAAAAGCAGGTCAGGAGCCTTTTGGGTTTAGTAAATTATTATAGCAAGTTCATACCGAACTTAGCTGAAATTACAAGTGTATTTTCAAATGTTTTAAAAGCATCAGTAAAATTGGATGTCAAAGATGCATTATTAATTTCTGCATTGTCAAAATTGAAAATCCTATTTAGTAATGTACCGATCCTCCGTTTGCCTAATCCTGGGCTCGTTTATTATCTTAGGACAGATGCCAGCAGGATTTCCATCGCTGCAGTACTAGGCCAGTTTTATGATGGCATCTTCCATCCGATTTGCTACGTGAGCCGCAAGATCACACCGGCTGAGTCCAGATATTCCATATCAGAGTTGGAAGCCCTAAGCGTCATCTATGCGGTGAGGAAGTTGCATCGATTTCTAGCGGGTAATCACTTCGTAGTCCAGACCGATAACTCCCCTATCACGGTCATACAAAGTTGGGTGCATCGCAACGACCGCATCTACAGATGGTCATTAATATTACAGAATTATACTTTTAGTATAGAACATATTAAGGGTAGGGACAACATCCTTGCTGATACCCTTAGTCGACCATCTGAGGTAGAAATACCTGATATTCCACACGAATAGGTAGTTTAAGAAATGTTAATTTAATACACTGAAAATATCCTGTGTAGAATATACTATAGAATACATAGACATCAGGATCAGAACTGTGTGCTAAGAACAGTGAACTACCATGTGTCCGTAGACAGCAGAATAAGAACTGTGCGCCAAGAACAAGGAAATCACCGTGTGTACATAGACAGCTCGTTACTTACTATGCTCCATTTGTGCTCCGGTGAATCACCTGTGTTAATCACATGAGAACAGTGTCAGAACATTGTATAATAACAGACACGAAGATACTTGGCTACGACACCAGCGGAATCGACGAGTGTAAGAATACCCATAAGACACAAGTATGACTGTGTAGTGTAGTAAGCATACCCAGGATAAGTGTATATATATATATATATATATATATATATATATATATATATATAAACTATGCCAACGAAAGCAATTTCTATACGTTATGGCAACCACTAACCTGAGGTAAATAAATACCATGTATATATATATATTCATTGTGATATGTAATATAACAATTTTAAGATAGTAGTAAATTATAGTTAAATTAGTTACTTTAATAGAGAATTAGATTAGATTTAGGGAATACAATAGATTTTTTTTTTGTAGTTTAGATAAATCATTAATTTACCCACTTACTAACATAAAATTAGATTAGAATAGTACTTTAAACTTAATAACAGCAAAATAAAGATTAGTATAAAAAGCTTAAGATAAGAACAACACCATGTAGTCATTTAATTCCATTTTATTTCATTCCATCTTTATGAACACTTTAACAACCTCATCATTCAGGACTAAAATTAATTTATATTTTATAGGATAAAAGGATTATACACATGAACATACATCATTTATACCATGTACATTAAAAATATCCATTAGATTTTTTCATTTAAACATTAAAATCAGTATTTAGAATTTTTTTTTGACATTTCACATTACCCATTTTCATAAAGATATATAACTCATCTCACATCATTTTCATTTTTGTAGATAGGTAGATTACTTCCCTTAAGTTAGGTTAAGTTTGTACAACAAAATAGAATATAGATAGTGATAGAATTAGTATAGTAGTTCAATAGAATATGGGGTTTAATAATATCAGGGTACAGACTATCAACCCTATTTCATCCATGTAAATATTTTGTAAATACATGACTCGTGCAGTAAGTTACGCACAGTCATGAAGCTCAACTATTTTTATATTGAGCCAAACTTGTACAGTGTCACTTCAAGGTTTTTAAATAATTGTGAGAGTGAAAGATGTGTGACAGAAGTGTGAAAGGGAGAGAAAATGGTAAATATACAATGGAGAGTGAGGGCAGCCAGCGGATTTTTTCTATCGCTCAGCGCGACTTTTTATTATTTGTCTGCGTCAAGCGTTTGCTGTCAATATTTAAATGTGCTGTCTCAAATGTATTGTGTGTAGTTTAGAGTAAACCTTAGAGAAAGTATTTTAAGTCTCATAAGACGGAAACGTAGTCACGAATTAGTGTTATACACTTGTTTGTGGCCACATTTAACCGAATTATGGCACTTGAAAACCTACTTACATACACATGGATAGACAGACACACATGTTAGATGTTAAACTAGAGTAATAGGTAGATTCAAACACGCAAACAACCAGGAAAACAAACAGGTAAATCACATACATTTTTTATAACAAAGGGATATAACTCCTGGTCAGGGGACACAATAGACAACGAAACACTAACTTAACAGTGGAAGATAACTTTACACGCGGAAGCGAGATAGGTAAAGCCTGTCGCACACAGCTTGTGCAAAGGTTGTTTAATATTATATGGGGGACATGAAGCAATTCATGTGTTGACCCTAAGAAAGTCAACTTTGTATGGGTAGTGAGTTAATTTACTATTTGAGGGCAGGTCTTATAAGACAATGGTCCGGTTCAGATAAACCTCTGATTAATATAATATTGCGATTGAGAAGAGGGCTCACGCCAACCAGACAAGTTTGTGGCGATCACCAGTAACCAAGTAAAGTGATACTACACTGTGACAATAGTCAGTAGAAGTCTAATGAGGGTCCCAGAACCAAGTTATCAGTAGTCTTTGACAAAAATTAGATACACTAATTTTTTAGAATCCTCTTGCGTCACAACCATGAGTCAAAGTTTGTAACGCAACACAGGAGGGGAGGGTGTGTGTCAAAGACTTAGTTAGAGAGGAATGAAGACCACCCTGAAAGAGTGGTCTACCTCAAGTAGAATAGAGGTAACCCAGTGCCCCTACATGAGGGCAGGGTAGGTGTAAGGAATAAATAAGAAGGGGAACTATTCAATAGTTCCCTCATGGGACACGGAGGTGTCAACCAGAGAGTTAGCACTCTGGTCACGGCAGAATCACGCCAACGTGATAGACACAGAGAACTAGACTCAAGAGAGACCAGTACTCCAAGCGTGCTGTATGATGCAGCACGCAAAAGCCGAAGTACGCACAAGGTCACTCCGCGTGCCAGTGTAATCAGCACGCGGAGAATTCCCCAGACGGGACACAGACTTCGTAGTGAACGCATCGCTTAGCGTCGATGCTTATTTCGTTAGCCGAGTAGATAGATTAGCAATAGGGTTAGGAACCGACTAGTGATAGGCAATTATGTGCATTTATTCGTGTGTGATTTGTTAGCGACTGTTTGTTGTACATTGATGTGATGCAGAGAGCCAGTGGCAATAAAATGTAGTGATCAATACCTCTCGTACGACTAACAAGTTTTTTTTTGTTTTGTGCGAGAGAAGTTATCCCGGGATGCCTGTGACAGCGGTTGCTGACACTTAGGCAAGCCTTTTTTACCCAGCTGGGATTGTGGAGACCCCTCTACTCTATGATGAACTAGTACATCTTAAGGTTACGGTCCCGTCTGTAAGCCACTAAGGATTTTTCTGAAAATAACGCGCTAGTACTAGGGTCAGCTTGAAGGATAGGCTGATGTCGAAAGAGGATATTTTTCACTTAAATGTTGTGAGTGTGACAAAACGGCAATTCATGTGTGCCTCGTCGGGCGAGATTCCACTTTATTCGGCGTCATCAGGGACTTTCCCGGTTATAATTATATCGGGGATAGCCCAGCAGGATTTGTCCATCTGGAAGGTTCAAGAAACACCTGGATTCGGATGACCAGGGTTGTTTAGCGCAGCACTAATTTCACGTGCGGCTAGAACCTAGAATTCCAGTGTGGAAAATAGAGTTTCTCGTGGAGTTGAAACACTTCGTGAAGCACTTATTTCTCGGGCGCATTCGGACGCACGAAGGAGAAATGCGGCTGTCACAGCTCATTCGCTTACTACATCTCGTGTGAGAAGGTACTGCGTTTGTGTGGCAGTTGAACCTTTCCTTCACACTCAACCAAGTTGCAGCTGACTGTCGAAATCTCACGGCCTGCTGGCTTAGACAGTAATTGAAGCTGACTGGACGCAGTTCACCGATTCAGGTACTAACTTTATTAATTAATTTAACATTGTAAATTGAGCATAAATTGCGATCGTTCAGAGCTAATTAAATATGCGGGCGACTTTGCATCGCTAATGAAGTGACCGATCGATAAGCAAGTTGAGAACGAGGGTAGCGCACAGCTGGGTGTGTATTTGTGTTTACAAGCCGTCGTGAACCGCTGATGTTTGTCAACTGCTTAGAAATAAGTCCGTTAAATCAGCAAATTGTGTTCAAATGTTATTGATTGATTATAGTTAGTAGTTGCAGGTACTATGTTTACTGGACTGTAGTAGGGAACAGTAAACTGTTGTATAGAATGCACCTAATTAATGTCAGTCAGTAAGTACCGCTAGCCGAGCGCTGAAATTAGACAGGTAAGTTGGTAGATGAAGAGTGAGTTAGTGAATCACTGATGTGATAGGGAAATAGAGCACTTAGTGATTAACACTAAGAAGTGATGTAACTATTTTGTGTGTGAACTAAATAGTGAATTCATTCGAGGAACTGGGAATTCATACTAAGGTAAGTTCTTCAGTAGTGCTTGAGAGATATACGATGTTGTTATCACGTATATACTAGGTCATTTTGAGTACTACTTCTATGAATAATGTACCGACCGCCGAAGTGGTTCGACGCGAGATAACACGGCGTTACCGTCGCGATGTACACATGCGTTCTTCGTGCTATTCTTTCCTGTCCTGTTCCTATTCATACTTGCGTGGGTACGTCAGTGCTGATGTGAGGAAAGTATGGAGGAACAAATGGAGGACGAATGAGATTCGGGGACGAATGGGATATGGGGACTGCGTGTGAGTTATTCTTGCATGAGACTGGTATAACCAGGCCAGCCATGAAGTTCGGCCACGGCCAAGGCTAATCCTCTTGGAAAGGCAGAACTGGAGAGAACCTTGAACAGGCGGGGAGCATGTTTTTCCTAGAAAGACTTCTTGACTCTAAGGAAGAGTCTAACAAGAAGAGTTTCGCTATAGAGTGGGCAGGAGGTCCCACTAGAGAAATGGAGTGTGTAGATATGTTACATGATCATGTATTGTTACTATATCCCAAGTGATGGTGCATTGATCGGTGTTTGTTTATGATTAGATGTATCATGTAAAGGGGGGGGGGGGGTCCAGGGACACCTTACCTTGATATTTAGTTCTAGTTAACTCTTGAACAACTACAGAATGACTTAGCGATAACCTTTCTGTGAATAGGGATAGGTGAAACGTTAGATCAGACTCGCCATTCTTGATTCTTAATCTGTTTGACGGGCTATTCTCTGAAGGGCCAGCTGACATTGGACTGAGACATATGCTTTCATAATATCAACATAGAGATGTTGCTCTACTTAGTTGTATAACTGGGTAGCCATACTGAAGGTTGATTGGTTAGGGATTGATGCATATGAGCCAATGTTGTGGGCCGAATACTTTCACCGATCGCTCTTACTTTCAGGTGTTGCCTGTTAGAACCAGCCTATGATTAAGTTGTTTGCCGGAAACCACTACGTGATCCATGGCGAAGGGTCACTATACCTACCTACCACGCCTGACTGTGCTACAATCTGCCAGAGGGAGAATCACCAAGAATGACTAAACTCACCACGTGATTCTAGAGCCCTGCAGCAGCACTAGTGGAACTAGATGGTTTGTTTTTCTATATTAGAACTGTGATTAAGACTATTTCAGCAAAGTGTTCGTCTACCTGAGCAATCTTGCCGGGGTATACAGAAGATTGATGTACTAAGGAATTATGATGGCAGGCTCACTCCTGAGAGACTTACCAAGGAGGGGTAGGCAGAGCTCTGGGAGCTCATCAATTCCAAGTCAATGTGTTTCCGCCTAAACGTCGGAGAGTCCAGGCAAAGATTGGCCCACACCAAAGGGCTGTAACTACGTCGGCACTAGTGTTCGGCCATGACTAGACCCACACCCGCTTGCGTATTTTATTACTAGAACTCGTGAAGGTAGACTGGTCAACTCATCCTTGGCCGTATGAACCTTGTGTACTGAATATGAATTAGTTCTTACCAAATAATTCGAACAACCGAGTCATACAGAAATATAGACAATATGGTCTGTTACCAAGCTCAACCATGTTTCAAGATTTATGTGCTTGACTCCGAGGGAGTCTGAACATGAGTGACTTTGTAGTGTATTGAAATCATCTACAAGAACATTGGTGTATTTCTGGTGACTGTGTTGAACTTGTTGCAGTACTGATTCATTGCCCAATCAGGGGTAAACGCTTCTACTACGGGACCATTAGATTGGTCATTTGTTACTTCTAGGAACATCAAGAGATCAACTGGGGTCGCCTCAAGGAGGAGGGTCTCCTAACCAGGCTGTACGTCGAGAACTGTGAAAGGTGGTCACAGCGACTCATTGGGACAGTGCAGACGAGAAGTTCATCCAGCAGTCTGTGGTCCGAAGAGGTAGTTCCTCTGACATCTGATCTTAGCTCTGGGGACGGAGTGGTCTCCAAAGGTTCCAGTCATCAGTCTGGAAGAGAGCCGGGTGAGTGTCGGACCGACTGGACGGAACGTCTGCCTCAAACCTGCACGTCAGCCTATTGATGATACAAGTAGCATTTCTGTCTCTACCCTATCCTCTGCTATTGTAAATAGTTTATACTATCAGGGTGTTCATTTCCTACCTATTGTCTTTAGGGTAGAATAAACTTTGTTAATGTTGACTGATTCTTTGTACAGTGATTGAGTGTGGTCTCGGACGATGCCTCGGTGTTCATTGTCCCAAGGGAGGAGGTAGATAGTGGGGGTCTAGAATCTGGAGGGGTTTGTAGACATATTTAAACCATTTGAGGTCAACCACAGAGATAACAGTGTATCTACCTGTCCAACCCCTGGGGTTAGAATACACGGTAGTGCTAAGGACCCCTTGGGCTTGGTTAACTCTCAATACCCAAGGCGAACCTGTCACAGTGAGGACGGTAGGTGAGAGAAAGTATCGGTAGGAGGATTTGTGGTTTAGGCGTGGAGAGTGAAAGCCTCCGCACTGTTAATAGGAAGAGCGCGTCGGAAAGCTGACGATAAAACATGACCAGGATAGCCACGGGGCAGGAAGAAGTCCAACATTTCGTGGGCCCTGTGGCAAAAATCCTCATTATGTTGGCACAATCGTCGTAGACTCAGAAGTTATGAGTAAGGAATTGCGTCTTTACAGGAAGGAGGATGAGAAGAGGTGTAGAGTAGGAAGGCGTGAGAATCGGTCGGTTTATAGTAGACCATCGTAGTGTGACTATGCAATCTCATGGAAACAGTTAGGTTTAAGAAGTTGACAGAAGACGAGTGTCAGCGTCTAGCGGTATTAGAAAGTTCAATACAGGTAGATAGTACGAGCATAGATGAGACATAAACATATGATTCAATAAGATATGATTTATTATTCTAGGATATAATCACACAACCTCCCCCGATGGTGTTTCCACCTTGTCGTGGTGGGGGGGAGGGGGGGGGGGCTTCAGTTTCTCAATGACCCTGAGAGCTATGCCGGCGGTAGCGTAGCTACCAGCAGGGCCTCCCAAGCCGGACAGGTCAAAGGGTAGAGAACAGACAAAGAGAAACACCCTGGTTCCTCCAGGTTGGGGGTTGAAGCGTGGGGTTAACATCCCCACCTTTGTAAAAACCATTTTTGTTACGAAACAGATACATGAGCCTCGAATTCGGACTGACTTATCTGGACAACGACCTTGGAACGTTAAAGGACTTTTGAGATTTGGAACATGGAATGTACGGACACTATATCGAGCTGGAGCGGCCGAAGAACTAACCCGGGAGCTGGTTGAATATCAAATGGATATAACAGCAATTCAAGAAATAAGGTGGCCAGGAGAGGGTACTTTAGAGCAAAATGGAATGATTATAATATATGGAGGAAACACCCAAAATAAACATGAATTAGGAACAGGATTTGTCATCAAAAAAGAGTTATGGGGGAACGTTTTAAACTTTAAACCTGTTAATGACAGGATTAGTAAATTACGAATAAAAGGTAATGGAAAAATATAACGATGATTAATGTACATGCACCTACTGAAGAGAAAGAAGATGATATTAAAGAAGACTTTTATAATGATCTGAAAGATGTCATAGAAGAAACCCCCAAACAGGACATCCTGATTGTGCTGGGAGACTTCAATGCAAAAATAGGTAGAGAGAAAACTAATAAAAAAGTGGCCGGTATGGAAAGCCTACATACAACTTCAAATGATAATGGATGGAGAGTCATCAACCTGGCAGAAGCCAAAGGACTGCAGATTAGCAGTACCAGACTACAAAGAAAGGATATACACAAACAAACTTGGAAATCATGTGACAAGAGAACCTATAATCAAATAGATCACATTTTAATTAACAACAGAAATGCATCAAACATACAGCAAGTTAGAAGTTATAGAGGAGCTGAGTGCCACAGTGACCACTTCCTCGTTGGAGCAAAATTTAAAATAAAACTTAAGAGAGCTTTCTATACTAAATTACAAAGATTACACCCAACATATAACAGAGAAAAACTACAAGACATTACAGTCAAAGAGAAATTTACAGATGAAATAAAATGTAAACTTGAAACTCTGCAAAACCCTTTGGAGGAAAGCGTTGACCAAACTTGGTTGAACATCAAGAATACAATTCAATCTACCGCAGAATAATGTCTCGGTGTGTTAACCACGCATAGAAAGAACAGATGGTTCAATCGAAAATGTGAAGAAGCAGTCATTAGGAAGAAGAATGCCAGACATTTATGGTTAAATGACATCAACAACATCCAAAAGGAAGAGCATTATAGAAATGAATGTAAAGAGGCTACAAAAATAGTCCGACAGCAGAAGCGAGAATATATGAGTAATATAATCAAAGATACGGAAACTAATCACCAGAAAAATGAATCCAAAAAGTTTTTTTAAAGAACTGAAGTCAATGAAACGAGGGCACCAACAAAACACATATGGTTTAAAAGACAAAAATGGGAATATGATAAATACCAATGAGGAAATGTGCAACACATGGAAAGAATATTTTGTTGAATTACTAAATTGTGAAGCTCCAAGTAACACTTTCCCACAGGAAGAGGTTCTAACATGTGAACCACAAATTGAAGAACCTACATTTGAAGAAATCCTATATGTAATCACACGACTTAAAAACAATAAGGCAACTGGGACTGATGGAATTGCTGCTGAATTTATAAAGGCAGGTGGCCATGCATTACATCTAAAGCTATACGAACTAATAATAAAAATCTGGAGGACAGAAGAATTACCCCATGACTGGAAAGAGTCATTATTGATACCTATCTTTAAGAAAGGAGACAAGTTCCAATGTGAAAATTATAGAGGAATATCACTACTGTCCACAAGCTATAAGATACTATCCGCAGTATTACTAAATAGACTAAAACCATATTCAGAAGACATATTAGGTGACTACCAGGCGGGTTTTAGACAAAACAGATCAACAATAGATCAGATATTTATCTTACGACAAATAGCCGAGAAAAATTGGGAATACAAAAGAGATCTCCATAACATTTTTGTGTGTTTTAAAAAGGCTTATGATAGTGTCCATAGGAATAGTCTATGGAATGCTATGCAGGAATTTGGAATACCAAGGAAGTTAATCAACATGACCAGACTATGCATGGAAGATACTTATAATATAGTAACATATAAAGGCAGGAAATCAGACCCTTTCCAAATAACATCTGGCTTGAAACAGGGTGATGCACTATCGCCGCTACTCTTCAATCTGGCTCTAGAGAAAGTTGTAAGGAAGGTAAAGGAGGACTGTGATATTGGAGGAACATCCAAGCTGCTTGGTTATGCAGATGATATAGATATTATAGGGGAAAATGAACAAAAGACATTGGAAATATTGACTCACTTAAAGGAAAAAGCCCAACAGATGGGGCTGGTTATCAACCAAGATAAGACAGAATATATGGTAATTTCAAGAGAAGGAATGGCTAAAAACTCTGGCCACATACAAATAGATAATATGACCATTAAAAGAACGGAAACATACAAATACCTGGGTACAATCTTCAACTGCTCCAACATCATAAGGGAAGAAATACAAACTAGAATCAACTTCTGGAAATAAGATATACTATGCACTACAACATCTACTGAAATCAAATGCGTTATCTCGTAACACCAAAATCACAATATACAAAACACTGATCAGACCAGTTGTGCTGTATGGCTCTGAAACCTGGAGTACAACGAAAGGAGACGAAGCCTTATTACAAACCTTTGGACCCATTAGGGATACACAAAGTGGAGAGTGGAAAAGAAGAAGTAACAAAGACATTTATGATCTGTTTAAGTCCCCGCTAATCACTGGTATCATGAAAGCTAATAGACTACAATGGCTGGGGCATATAGAAAGAATGGAAGATAATAGGGAAACAAAACTCGCTTACACTCAGGAAATAAATGACCGTAGACCCCGAGGTAGACCAAGAAGACGGTGGAGAGATAATACATGTACAGACCTACAAGCACTTGGAATCAACGACTGGCAAGAGAAGGTCAACCAGAGAGACGAATGGAGACGGATTGTATCTGCAGCAAAGCACCTCAATGGCTCGGAACGCTGAAGAAGAAGAAGAAGAAGAAGAAGAAGAAGAAGAAGAAGAAGAAGAAGAAGAAGAAGAAGAAGAAGAAGAAGAAGAAGAAGAAGAAGAAGAATCACACAACAATGTCTCATGCATCGTTACAGTGTTTGTTCTCGGACTAATTCAATATACAGCAACAATGTAGCAATGCAATATTACGATACAAGCCACTACGCTCTCGTATTACAGCCACACACACAAGCACAAAGTCAAACGGCTCAGCTATCTAACGGCCCTGAAGTCCTATGTATAGTCTATCCTGTCACACTCTCAGCCATGCATCCTCTCTCTGTCATGTCCAAAGCCCGTTTGGCTTCTCCTCGACTGCCGGTGGTCACGAGGTGTTTGCCCCTCGTGCAACCCGTGGGAAGTCATATGTCTCGCATACTCCTGGTTGAGGCTATGCGTACTGCGTAGTTCTATTCAGGGTGACCCTGTCCTTGACGGGTACAGTCCTGGCTCTACTGTCCTCAGCATCTAGACTGTTCTCTTTCCTCCGTACTCACCCCATATCCCTACCTCTAACGTATGTCCTCTCCTCTGTCCCCTACAGGACCTTGACATACTTCCCCTCCTCCACTCCTGTGTGGTGTATTCTTTTAATTAGTCTGTACTAATTCTGTCAAGGGCCTAAGGGAAGCAATTATTACTGTCATGATATCTAAGGGCCAAGGGTAGTAATATAGTAACTGGGAAGTTTCCGATATCTATTGAAGCACTAGCAACTAATGCTATACGTAGTAACATCTTGGGTGGTTGTCAAAGAGTCTATACTCTCGTCAATCTTAAATAAGGGGCTATCCAGACCGAAGTAACGAAACGTCTCACATTGTGAACATTCGTTTATAAATGCGTCCTTCTCAGACATCCAAAATGATGCCATGAACAATGGCTCTTTTTATAGAGACTCATAAAGTAAATATCCTTGGTCCCATTAAGATTGCATGCAACCCATTGTCCCCAATTGTGTATGTATAACATTTTGTTTTTACTCCCGTATGTTGGCAGTGAATGTACTAGACATATTTTGTTTCCATACAAAATTACTTAAGTCCCATGTTATCCTGTAAGTGTTGAGTAATCTCCCGTGATTGTCCTATTAAAGTGTATGGGATATGAGTTAGATAGTAGAACAAAAATTGGAAAAGAAGTCTACGAATTTTCCGAGATCCGTTAATGTCATATTAGTGATATCAATGTACCGCCTGCAGGCCATACGCGAAATTGTCGCTAATACGCCCATGACTAGTATGTCAGGTGGTAATGGATTATGAAATATGGATCCGGATCCATCTGATGACGTAGTTTTTTACTATATAAAAAGTCATGATCCATCGTGATGACGTCAAAAAGCGGATCCATCGGCGACCACATTTTCAAGGGATGCAACCCATGAATAAATAATCGAACATATTTTTGCACTGTTACTTCCCTTTTTGTGTGATAAATTTTATATCTTATAACAATTTTATATTTGCTGGTATTATTTATTGTAGCGGGGTGGGGCTTCAAAAAAACTATCATCATACTAGTGATGCTGTTAAGGTACAGTGCCCTTCCTCCTCGGTTTCTTTTTTTCGTCTTCTTTCTTTATCTGTACTAATCGGGCATAAAAACTATCATCATTCCATTGGTGCTGTATAAGGCTTAGGGTTAAAGTGCAATTCCTCGGGGTGGTCTAGGGGCGGGCCGGCGTGGGGATGGGGCTCAGGGGTGGAGCATGGGATGTCGGCGTGTGGGGTAGGGCTAGGTGGTTCGAACCTCGAGTCATGACAGGTGTCTTATGATAACCTTAATAAGTAAGAATGTAAATATGGCGGTTATTAGTGATCTGTAGAGGGTCGTAGTGGTGTAAACACTATCATCATATGGGTTACAAATGAAAAATTTCAAAAGTAAAAATGGCCGATATTATTGATTATAGCGGGTATAGCTTAGTGAGATTCGTTGATAAGGGGTGGGTACCAGTTATTAGTGGTCCGTAGAGGTCGTAGTATTGTAAACACTATCATCATACGGATTACAAATGAAAACCTTAAAAAGTGAAGATGGTCGGTGTTATTGATTCTAGGTGGTATAACTTAGTGAAAGTCGTTGGTGAAGGGTGGATAGCAGGTATTAGTGGTCCGTAGAGTGTCATAGTGGTGTAAACACTATCATCACATGGTTACAAATGATAACCTTAAAAAAGTAAAAATAACCGATAATATTGATTGCAGGGGGTATAGCTTAGTGAAATTCATTGGTAAGGGGTTGGTAGCAGGTATTAGTGGTCCTTAGTGTCATAGTGGTGTAAGCACTGTCATCACATGGTTACAAATGAAAACCTTAAAAAAGTAAAAATGACCGATAATATTGATTGCAGTGGGTATAGCTTAGTGAAAATCATTGGTAAGGGGTGGGTAGTGTTATTAGTGGTCCGAAGAGTGTCGAAGTGGCCTATTCACTATCATCACATAGGCTACAAATTAAAACATTAAAAAGTAAAAATGGCTGATATTATTGATTGTGGCGGGTATGGCTTAGTGAGATTCGTGGGTAAGGGGTTTATGAGTGAAGGAAAGGTTAGATAGGTGCTTCTGATCATTGGTAAGGGTGGTCGAGTGGCGGGGTGGTAGATAAATACGGCCGTTCCTTAATAATAGCCGGAGGGTATTGCTCATATTAAAGTCTAAAGATTGAATGCATAGGTGGCTGATCTGAGGGTGGTCGACTGGGTGACTCATCTCGGGGCTATGTCGGCGGGGGTGAACGTACATGAACGTGTTCAGACATGTCTTTGAGGAAAATCGGAGGATGACTCAGAGCGTACTGACAGCATAACGATACACCCGAGACACTTGGTTAATGGTCACATCGGATCAAATGTCGCTCTGCTTCCGGGTGCCTGTGTAATGGCGACAATCAGGCCACGTGGGCAAAAGTTACAGCCTGTCACCGCATACAGTCACATGTGGCAATGGCAAAACTAGACCGCATGCTCGCTGACTAAAGCCGATCAAAAATGGCGTTGCGTTCGATCACACATGGGTAATGGTCACATCCGATGAAATATGGCGCTGCTTCCGGTCGCCATTGTAATGACTACAACCAGACCACATACTCACTGGCTACAAGGGGTCAATGATGGCCCGCATCCGATCACATGTGGTAATGGAGAAAACAGACCACGTGGCTAAAATTGATCAAAGATGGCGCTGTATCCGGTCACGTGTCTTATGGGATACAACCGAAACACGTGACTAATGACTCAACCGGTCAAAGATGGAGTCGCACCCGGTTACATGACCAGACAGTGCATAATATTCTGCTGAGTCATTCTACGTCAGCAAATAGCGTGTATAAAACGGCCAGCATTCGTCGAATAGAAGTACCGGTCTCTGTGAGCAGCAACCAGAGCACCAGGTGCCAAATCTCTAATGGTAAGTTGGCTTTTTTGATACATCTTTCACATTTTCGTTGTGTTTCTCCAAGTAGGCATACAGTTAAACTAACAATACTAGTATAATAAAGAGATATATGGTGCTGATCGCATATAACTGGAGTATGTGCTCTGCTGGCTGCGACACCAATCAACACATGCAGATGGCTGATTCATTAAGCCTGAATGTTTGTATACATGTGGTCTAGTCTGAGATGCAGAATAATGACTTGTCCTGATCTGTCCATAACATGGTAGTCACCTTGAGCAAGTACTGTGGCTTTCTAGCTGAGTTCGTCATTCATTTCTTTTGGTGGTATGTAACGGGTGGATCAGACTTATCTTATTGCACTCCTTCCGTAACCAATCGAGCAGCGCTGGCGTGTCCGGGTACTCCACAGTGGGATAACAACCATTGTATGGTGACCTTATTCCTACTGCTAAGATCAGATAGTAGCGTCCTTAATACCGACAATGTCCCACAACGAGCGACTCGAGCACTGATTTTTGCATTTGCCAATAGCAACTAATGATACAACCGAGACACGAGTGTAATGACCAGGTAGGTAATAAAAAAAACAGCGGTAATGGAAGAAACCAACGTGGAAACTAACCAACAAAGTAGCCCAGAGGGGGAAGGAAATTCGTTCTGGTGCATGTGTGGTCGGCGAGTGCCGCGACTAGAGATTGTCTTCTTCTGTCAACTGGTCGTTATATACACAGTCATTGGCGTATCACTATGTAACCTGTCTCGAGACAACGTCGACGCGGTCAAGTTGTGGATCGCTCTTCTAAGCAGCTGTCTGGGTTACATGCTACCAAACCCTAAAATATGAGCTTCTATGTGACATTACCGAGTAATGCCACGCCGAACATGTTTCCCAAGAACACACCAGGTCACTATTTTGTCAAGTTACCGCAGACTGTTGAGGTGAGTCAACATTTCGAAGTGGGTCTGGCAGAAATTCAATTCCCCAACTACTACTGCAATGTGCTAGAGAATGAAGTATGGCTAAGATACATCCCACCAAACGGTAGAGTGATAAGAAAGGCATGTCCCCCGGGCCTGTACAGTTCACCAGGTTCGTTTATAGCTGCACTGAATCGACTAATGAAAGATCGAATGGTGGACGATCAACTCTGTGTTCTATTCCATTTCGACAATGCATCAAAGAAAGTCACCGTGAAAATACTCGTATCCGGGGCCACTATTACATTTAGTGAAAAGTTGCAAGAGATACTAGATACAATTGAAGGTGAAGGGGCTATAGGCCTGAATAACGACCTGCAAAATATCTATGTCTACTGCGTTCTCATTGCGGCGAGACCAGTCGGAGACGTTATGGTCCCACTACTAACGACAGTTCCTACCATGAATCATCGCTCGACATGTTTCGCGCCTACGACAAACCTCACTACTTACCGCTTGAGTCGCTACTCCTTCAACATGGTGGAAATACTTCTAACCACTGATACGGGCACAAAGGTCTCATTCACTACCGGGACTTGAGTACTGAAGTTACATTTTCAAGTTCTGAAGAGATCAGACCTAGAATAATGGTGAAATACGTGGCGTTACGTCGAAACCCCAGACTGTCCGAAGACATGATGTACCCGACACTCAGATGATTATCTTTCACATTTTCGTTGTGTTTCTCCAAGTAGGCATACGGTTAACCTAACAATACTAGTATAATACAAGGGATATATGGTGCTAGACGCATATATCTGAAGAGACAAGCCATGTGAGTATTAAAACACCTACATAAAAACAAGATGGTTGTAATATACTTACATTCACGTTTTCAATAGCTGACCAGTCCTCAATATGAAGAAAACTACAGTGGGTGTGAGGAATTTGTATATGTATAGCACTGTTATTCTGACTTCACAGACTGTAGCTCACAGTGACTACAACGCAAGTAACACGGCGCCCTCTACGCTACCTATTTCGTCATGGTTAGAGGTCAAGGGGTGAACATGACCCGCATTCCCCAACCCAGCTCAAGCATACAACGGGTCAAAGAGCGGGTAGTAGATCGCTTAGTCGCACCATACGGAAAGCCGCTGTCAGCGTAATCTGAACCACTTGACCTAAGAAACTGGCTGAAACCGGTTTTACGCTTAGCTCAACAACTAGTATATAAACCCGAGGCTGACAATTAACAATTAAATTTCTACATGAAACATTCAATTTGGAAACATAAAAAGAAATTTTATTGTTAATTTTTTGTACAATTTTATTGTTGAAATTTTTTTTTTTCTTTTTTTAAATCATAGTGACCTAAGATACAATTAATTTTCTGAAAATACAGCTGTTGTCTGCATAGGGGACAGACGAATATCTCTAGTAGGTTGGGGATGTAAAATGACAACGTGAGATATTTTTCCCCCTTTGGTTAAGGAATTTTCCTACTTTTTAAAAGTTTGGCTGAAATTTGGCTAAAATGTTTCATATTTTGTTAACAAAATTTCCTACTTTTTATCAGTTTTGGATGAAATATTTCTTCACTTGTCCAAAAATTATCACATTTGGTTAACAAAGTTTCCTACTTTTTATAAGTTTCGATGAACTTTAGCCAAACGTTTCACATTTGGTTAACAAAGTTTCCTACTTTTTATGAGTTTGTTTGAAATTTGGTCAAACTTTTCACATCTGGACAACAAAATTTACTACTTTTCACAAGTTTGGGTGAGATATTTATAAGTTTGGTTAAACTCTGGTCACAGTTTTTCACATTTGGTCAACAAACTTTCCTACATTTTATGGATTTGATTGAAATTTGGCCAAACTTTTCACATTTTGGTTAACAAAGTTTCCTACTTTTTATGAGTTTTGTTTGAAATTTGACCAAACTTTTCACATTTGGTTACCAAAGTTTCCTACTTTTTACGAGGTTGTCTGAAATTTGGCCAAACTTTTCACATTTGGTTAACAAAGTTTCCTACTTTTCATAGGTTTGGGTGAAATTTGGCCAAACTTTTCACATCTGGACAACAAAGTTTCCTACTTTTGATAAGTTTTGGGTGAGATATTTATAAGTTTGTTTGAACTGTGGCAAAAGTTTTTCACATTTGGTCAACAAAATTCCGTACTTTTTATGGATTTAGTTGAAATTTGGCCAAACATTTCACATTTGGTTACCAAAGTTTCCTACTTGTTATGAGTTTGTTTAAAATTTGGCCAAACTTTTTACATTTGGTTTACAAATTTTCCTACTTTTCACAGGTTTGGGTGAAATCTGGCCACCTTTTCACATCTGGACAACAAAATTTCCTACTTTTCATAAGTTTGGGTGAAATTTGGTCAAACTTTTCACGTTTGGTTAACAAAGTTTCCTACTTGTTGATGAGTGTGGTTAAACTTTGGCCAAACATTTCGCCTGTTGGTTAACAAATGTTCCTACTTTTCATAAATTTGGTTGAACTTTGGCTAACATTTTTTTCATATTTTTTTAACAAAAGTGTCCTACTTTTTATAAGTTTGGTTGAAATTTGGTCGCACTTCTCACATTTGTTTAACACATTTTCTTACTTCGTCAAGATTTTTGTCACTTGGTTAACAAATTTTCCTACTTTTCATAAATGTGGTTGAAATGTGGCCAAATATTTTTCCTTTTGGGTAACAGATGTTCCTACTTTTTGCAAAGTTTCCTACTTTTCATAATTTTGGTTTAGATATTTCAGACTGTGGTCAACAGTTTTTCCTACTTTGGTTAACCCGTTTCCTTAGTTTTGCTGAAATATTTCTTGAATTTGTCATCAATATGTATCATTCTCTCATCACATGCCAACTATATACACCGTAAACACTAAAACATTCAACAACCAAGACGTAATTATAATATATGCTTGTTTATTTTACAGTATTTCAGTACATTTTACAGTATTTCAGTACATTTTACAAGAATAAAAAATGCATAATGCCATTATACGAAATGGATGATGTGGTATGCGCTGGTATACATAGTATCATCACAAATTTTATTTTCACAAACAGAGCTATACACATTGTATGTTGTTTCTGGGTTTCTTCACACCATTGTCTGAGTAGGTTGGTTTTTCCGGCTGGTAGCCTGGTATGTATATGTCACTTGGCAAGTAGTCACAAGACTGGTCTCCTGCTTGGTGGGCTGACATTTGAGTATTGTGGACAACTGGGGAATCAATCATCTGAGTGTCGGGCACACCAAACATCTGGCTATTGGGCTCATCACACATCTGGTTGCATGGGTCATCACACATCTGACTGTAGCTGGGTTGAAAAATGGCGGTATAGTATGCGAATACTTGGTGGTTTCGGTTAGTTCCTAGTTTAACTTGAGCACTGACTTGAGTATTTTGGACTTGATTGCTTCTGGTCGTGCCTTGTTTGACATGAGCACTGACTTGAATGTTTTGGTTACTGACTTGCTTGTCTCTGTTAGTGCATTGTTTGACTTCGTTACTGGCTTGGTTAACTTGGTTGTGTCTGTGAAAGTCAGCTAGGATCTCGCGATGCATTGCGCTCATCTGTTCATATTCTTGTCGAGTAAGTGTCATACCCGTCTTAGTCGGGAATTTCTTGTCGGATTCACCGTAAAATCCTCGGATGTGTAACGTGCTCGTCCCTCTGTAGGATGAGACAAACACGGCCTTATAACCACCGCCCATTGGTCTAATAGTCTCACCACTACGAGTCATCTAGACCCAGTTAGCAGGCACTGTCTTGTAGGTCTGTAGTCATCTTCGGATCACAATGCTTGAGTGTTACCAGCCTCGGGTTTATATACTAGTTTTTTAGCTATGCGTAAAACTGGTTTCAGCCAGTTTCTTAGGTCAAGCGGTTCAGATTACGCTGACGCGGCTTTCCGTATGGCGCGACTAAGCGTTCTACTACCCGCTCTTTGACCCGATGTATACTCGAGCTGGGTTGGGGAATGCGGGTCATGTTCACCCCATGACCTCTAACCAAGATGAAATAGATAGCGTAGAGGGCGCCGTGTTACTTGCGTTGTAGTCACTGTGATCTACAGTCTGTGAAGTCAGAATAACAGTGATATATATATATATATATATATATATATATATATATATATATATATATATATATATATATATATATATATATATATATATATATATATATTATTGTGGCAAAACGCCAGTGGCCCATGTCCTCATGCCTTCTTTGGGTTTGGGAAAACAGTGGGAAATGGCTTTCGGGAAATCTCAGTTCTCTTATCCGATCAATTCCCCTGAAAGATAGTTCTCTTGGGTACTTTTACCACCCGATCTTCTTAAGAGAACTATTGGAAATCTGATTTTTCTTCGGGAAAACCCGATGGGGCGCCTTGCACCAAATACACACTAGTTCAACTTCTGAGGAAAACAATGTCCGTTTAAACAACTCCCATATGTAGACTGCATCATGTCAATTCGACACTTTAAAGAGTGAGACAGATGAAGTGCAGCATCCTACTGGTGGATTGGAAAGGTGAGCTTGGGTTTTAATTAGTCCTGCCAGACCATGGCCTATAAATCTATGTTGTCTCAACTGGTGAGACGAATTGGCGAAAAGGCAGTGACGCCATATTTTGAGTTGGCCAATCTAGCTAAGCGTCTTGTTCTTAGCATCGCCTGGGAACGAATCTGAGCAATATATTTCCCCAGATTATTTCACTTGTTCTTGGCAGCAGATGGGCGGGTGCTATCTTTCTTCTTACGGCCGGAACTCGGCATAGTATTGTCTGTAATTTGAGTATAAACACGAAATATATACGGTATACCGGAAGGAGGGCAGAGCTCCGTGGGGACGGGTTCCACCCATCTATCTTCTTGAGCCGGAAGCGGGTATCCACTGTGCTATCTCTTTCATCTTTTAGCAGATGGGATGGCCAGGTGGACTGACTAGTTACTGGTCGATAAGATGAGGTAAGGGATATAAATAGACCTCTATTTCTCACTGAGAGAACCTGAACTCATCTAGATCTACGTGTTATGTGAGGCACTGCCGGTACATTGCGGCGACAGCTCAGACGAGAGCAGCGGCCGGAAGGGGTGGTTTCTTCTTTCCTATTCTTGCTAGGGATGGGGAACTACACTGCGTGCCATACAGACCCACTACTATAATATTAGTTAAGGGGGGAAACACACATAATTACGCACACAACACCACAAATGCTGTGTCGTGAGAAAGAGAGGGTTTGCAAGTGAGAGGGAAGCCGGGAAACGAATGTGCCCAGTAATAATAAAGGCAGGGTATGAGAGTGGAGAGTGAATGTTGTATGCAAGGAGTTCCTAAGGTAGCCAACAGGACGTCTACAAGCTGAAGGTCTAATCAAGCAGGAACGTGGCCAATCCAGGGGCTACCTGACATGTCAGGCCCATTCACTCGGGCCTCTTATCTAATTTATTGGGTAAGGAACATGTTTGACAAATTTAGTAACTGAGGCCCTATTGGTCCTCAGGATTGTGGTACTTGAGTCAGCCTAGTCGCTCACTAATCTCTGTCGTCTCCAGTGTCCTCCTGGAATTGAAAGGAGCAGAAGGGATCTGCAAGGCCACGATATAATCACCTTAAGCAAGTCTCAGGTGAACCATGGACGGTCGGGCCGACCCCAGGCCAACTACTCTACTCAATAGATTGAGGTCCGATTAGTACTGGACTAGCGGCATTATTCAGTTTCAGCTCAGTGCAAATCCCATCGCCAACATTGGAGTGGCTGACCCTATGTTCATGCCTGGACTGACACCTCATTCTCGGTCCTACCCATCCGTGTCAGTGACATTGAAAGACCCATACCCATTCCACATTCATGAACTATTCCCATTATTTGAAATCATACCCAACCTTGTGCCAAATGAACATTGAATTGACTATGTAGAGAAGTCCTCGCAAACCCGGGACTTTGGTTCTACAGCAGCCTGTTGTTCGTACAACCGATCGGGAAGGAGGAAACTAACTAAGGACATAATCGGTGAGGCAAATGTCGACTGACGGGACTTTGTAGTACTATTCGGTCTATGATGGAAAGCCATGAGGCTCTGTGCCTGAACTGAACTCTGTGTCCCTGTTTTGTCTGTAGTGAACTATCTGTTTTAACTGCCTTGATGTTATCATGTGCTGTCCTTTATTAAGTTATTAAAATTACGTTATGGTTTACTCTGACAATCTCCATGTTATCTATGAGTCAACCAGAAAGACACTTCAGGGAATAGGCCCCGAGGTCGAAAGAGAGAGTGACAGTGAGTCCAGGGAACGGAGGAGGGTTGGCAAGCAAAGACCTATCCCAGCCAGAACGATAGAATATTATTGAAGCATTGTGACAGGGGTATTTGGGACCCTCCACGTAACTTGTTACACACACACACACACACACACACACACATATATATATATATATATATATATATATATATATATATATATATATATATATATATATATATATGGTCTCCTCACACCCACTGTAGTTTTCTTTATATTGAGGACTGGTCGGCTATTGAAGACATGAATGTAGGTATATTACAACCATCTTGTTTTTATGTAGGTATTTTAATACTCATATGGCTTGTCTCTTCAGATATATGCGTCTAGCACCATATATCCCTTGTATTATACTAGTATTGTTAGGTTAACCGTATGCCTACTTGGAGAAACACAACGAAAATGTGAAAGATAATCATCTGAGTGTCGGGTACATCATGTCTTCGGGCAGTCTGGGGTTTCAACGTAACGCCACGTATTTCACCATTATTCTAGGTCTGATCTCTTCCGAACTCGAAAATGTAATGTCAGCACTGAAGTCCCGGTAGTGAAAGATACCTTTGTGCCCGTATCAGTGGTTAGAAGTATTTCCACCATGTTGAAGGAGTAGCGACTCAGCGGTATGTAGTGAGGTTTGTCGTAATCGCGAAACACTGAGGTCGGGCGCTGATTCATGGTAGGAAACGTAGTTAGTAGTGGGACCATGACGTCACCGACTGGTCTCGCCGCAATGAGATCGCAGTAGACATAGACATTTTGCACTTCGTTATTCAGGTCTATCGCCCCTTCACCTTCAGTTGTATCTAGTATCTCTTGCAACTTCTCACTAAATGTAATAGTGGACCCGGGTTCGAGTATTTTCACGATGACTTTCTTTGATACATTGTCGAAATGGAATAGAACACAGAGTTGATCGTCCACCATCCGATCTTTCATTAGTCGATTCAGTGCAGCTATAAACGAATCTGGTAAACTGTACAGGCCCGGGGGACACGCCTTTCTTATCACTCTACCGTTTGGTGGGATGTATCTTAGCCATACTTCATTCTCTAGCACATTGCAGTAGTAGATGGGGAATTGAATTTCGGCCAGACCCACTTCGAAATGTTGACTCACCTCAATAGTCTGCGGTAACTTGACGAAATAGTGTCCTGGTGTGTTCTTGGGAAACATGTTCGGCGAAGCATTACTCGTTAATGTCACATAGAAGCTCATATTTTAGGGTTTGGTAGCATGTAACCCAGACATCTGCTTAGAAGAGCGATCCACAATCGTGTCGACGTTGCCTCGAGACAGCTTAAATAGTTATACGCCAATGACTGTGTATATAACGACCAGTTGACAGAAGAAGACAATCTCTAGTCGCGGCACTCGCCGACCACACATGCACCAGAACGAATTTCTTTCCCCCTCTGGGCTATTTTGTGGGTTAGTTTCCATTTTTGTTTCTTTCCATTAATGCTGTTTTTTACCTACTCTGTCATTACACTCGTGTCTCGGTTGTATCATTAGTTGCTATTGGCAAATGCAAAAATCAGTGCTCGAGACACTCGTTGTGGGACATTGTCGGTACTAAGGACACTATTTCCTTAACTTAGCAGTAGGCATAAGGTCACCATACAATGGTTGTTATCCCACTGTGGAGTACCCGGACACGCCAGCGCTGCTCGATTGGTTACGGAAGGAGTGCAATAAGATAAGTCTGATCCACCCGTTACATACCACCAAAATAAATGAATGACGAATTCAGCCAGAAAGCCACAGTACTTGCTCAAGGTGACTACCATGTTATGGACAGATCAGGACAAGTCATTATTCTGCATCTCAGACTAGGCCACATGTATACAAACATTCAGGCTTAATGAATCAGCCATGTGCATGTGTTGATTGGTGTCGCAGCCAGCAGAGCACATACTCCAGTTATATACAATTAGCACCATATATCTCTTTATTATACTAGTATTGTTAGGTTAACTGTATGCCTACTTGGAGAAACACAACGAAAATGTGAAAGATGTATCAAAAAAGTCAACTTACCATTAGAGACTTGGCACATGGTGCTCTGGTTGCTGCTCACAGGGACCGGTATTTCTATTCGACGAATGCTGGCCGTCTTATACACGCTATTTGCTGACGTAGAATGACTCAGCAGAATATTATGCACTGTCTGGTCATGTAACCGGGTGCGACTCCATCTTTGACCGGTTGAGTCATTAGTCACGTGTTTCGGTTGTATCCCTTAAGACACGTGACCGGATACAGCGCCATCTTTGATCAATTTTAGCCACGTGGTCTGTTTTCTCCATTACCACATGTGATCGGATGCGGGCCATCATTGACCCCTTGTAGCCAGTGAGTATGTGGTCTGGTTGTAGTCATTACACAGACGACCGGAAGCAGCGCCATATTTCATCGGATGTGACATTACCCATGTGTGATCGGATGCAGCGCCATCTTTGATCGGCTTTAGACAGCGAGCATGTGGTCTGGGTTTGCCATTGCAACATGTGATCGGATGCGGTGACAGGTTGTAACTATTGCCCACGTGGTCTGGTTGTCGCCATTACACAGGCACCCGGAAGCAGAGCCATATTTTATCCAATTTGACCATTAACCAAGTGTCTCGGATGTATCGTTATGCTGTCAATATGCTCTGAGTCATCCTCTGGTTTTCCCCAAAGACATGTCTGAACACGTTCACGTACGTTCATCCCCGCCGACATAGCCCCGAGATGTTCACCCAGTCGACCACTTTCAGACCAGCCACCTATTCGTTCAATCTTTAGAATTTATTATGAGCATTACCCTCCGGCTATTATTAAGGAACGGCCGTATTTATCTACCACCCCGCCACTCGAACACCCTTACCAATGATCAGAGGCACCTTTCTAACCTTCCTTCCACTCACAAACCCCTTACCAACTAATCTCACTAAGCTATACCCGCTACAATAAATATTATCGGTCATTTTTACGTTTTGATTGATTGATTGATTGATTGATCTAGGAACCGACATCACAGCATTCGGGACATTCCCATAAGCGCTCCGTCTCCATCCTCAGCAGCCAGCGAAGAGTTCCAACACTAATAGTTCCAGTAGCAATCTGATTATATGTCCGTCTCGCCTTTCCTCCGAGCGCCGAGCGTCGGCCAGAACCCCTCGTCACACCACGTTGTCTCATTCTTACCAGACCATGGTGCTCCAACTGCTCCTCCGAGGTGTACACGTGCTCCCACAAGGCCGCAACCACGTCTTTTACGTTTTAATGTTTTTATTTGTAACCTGTGTGATGATAGTGTATAGGTCACTACGACACTCTACAGATCACTAATATCCACTACCCACCCCTTACCATCGAATTTCACTAAGCTATACCCACTGCAATCAATATTATCGGTCATTTTTACTTTTTTAAGGTTTTCATTTGTAACCTTGTGATGATAGTGTTTACAACACTATGACACTGTACGGACCACTAATACCTACTACCCATCCCTTACCGTCTAATTTCACTAAGTTATACCACCTACAAGCAATAGCACCGACCATCTTTACTTTTTAAGGTTTTTATTTGTCACTTGTATTGATGTTAGTGTATAGGTCACTACGAAACACTACAGAGCACTAATAGCCGCTACCCACCCCTTACCAACGACTTTCACTAAGTTATACCACCTACAATCAATAACACCGACCATCTTCACTTTTTAAGGTTTTAATTTGTAACCCGTATGATGATAGTGTTTACAATACTACGACCTCTACGGACCACTAATAACCGCTACCCACCCCTTATCAACGAATTTCACTAAGCTATACCCGCTATAATCAATAATATCGGCCATTTTTACTTTTTAAGGTTTTCATTTATAACCTTATGATGATAGTGAATAAGCCACTGTGACCCTCTACTGACCACTAATAACCGCTACCCACCCCTTACCATCGAGTTTCACTAAGATATACCCACTAAAATCAATAATATCAGTCATTTTTACTTTTGAAGGTTTTCATTTGTAACCCGTATGATGATAGTGTTTACAACACTACGACCCTCTACAGATCACTAATAACCGCCATATCTACATTCTTACTTATTAAGGTTTTCATATGACACCTGTCATGGCTCGAGGTTCGAACCACCCAGCCCTACCCCATACGCCGACACCTCACCCTCCACCCATGAGCCCATCCCCACGCCGGCCCGCCTCTAGACCATCCCGAGGAATTGCACTTTAACCCTAAGCCTTATACAGCACCAATGGAATGATGATGGTTTTTATGCCCTACCCTGCACATATAAAGAAAGAAAACGAAAAAAAAGAAACCGAGGAGGAAGGGCACTGCACCTTAACAGCATCACTAGTGTGATGATAGTTTTTTAAGCCCCACCCCGCTATAGATATAAAAATTTAAAGATATAAAATTTATCACCCAAAAAGGGAAGTAACAGTGCAAAAATATGTTCGATTATTTATTCATGGGTTGCATTCCTTGAAAATGTGGTCGCCGATGGATCCGCTTTTTGACGTCATCACGATGGATCATGACTTTTTATATAGTAAAAAAACTACGTCATCAGATGGATCCGGATCGATATTTCATAATCCATTACCACCTGACGTACTACTCCCATGGCTGACACGATGGTTTAATTGGCAATTGATGATATATTGGCATCAACAATACTTAGGTTGATACCCATGGTCTTATACCTCATGGACGAGATCACAACCCAAATGAGACTGGTGGGCGCACAGAGCGTTCGTTCTGCCAGATACACTGAGCTACAAGTAATTGGAGAGGTTTCGCTGTGGTGCAAATATTATATCCTTTTGACCTTGCGGTCGAACTTCTGTACCAATGCCTTTCTGCCTGGCGATGCTGTGATCTTCTCATTGTAGCTATTGTTATTATTACTTTAAGTTCTGTTTAAGTTCTTCCACTCTGCACAGTTCATAACAGCTACTGTCTAGAACAACCTCAACGCGTCTTGAATAACACAACACTAACGCATTAGTTTTTCACAATATATTCCTCGAAACATTACGATGTACATTGTCAGTTTGCGTTACAACCGTACCACAATGTTAGACGAATATACACTACATTTATAAACACTCTAGTAGCGGTGAAGTTGTTGGCCATGCTACTTGAACCAAAGAACCAGGTCCAGACCTGACCGTGGCTCCAGCCCAACTGATTGATGGTGACGCTTTGTCCTTTCCACAAAGCATTCCAAGCGCTTTTCAAACTTTTGTGGCCACGCTCGTACAGACCGCACTTTACCCAAACAATACCATTAACTGTTCTTCTATAAACTCGATCATGGCACTGTATAGTTCTGGGACTCTGCCATTATATATTTGTCATATCTGATGCTCAATATGGCCCATAAAGAGGCAGGTAGCTCGGGCCCATTTTTGTAGCCCATGGCGATCCCACTGATCTGATTGAAGTACTGGCCATAAACTCAAATAAATTGAGAGTAATAACCAGTACTGCCTGACGTAGAATGAGATCAGTGGCACCGATAGGATTTTGGGGCCTATCGAAGGAGAACTTAAAAGCTAAGAGGGTATCATAATGTGGAATAAAAGTGTGCAATGACGCCGCATACAAGGGGAAGACATTGTACTGGTTAACCGACTAGACAGTTATGGATTCGAACGTCGCTATCGCGTGGTTGGTGTCCTTAAGATATGTTGGGAGATCAACTACCAGCGATTGAAAAATGCTGTCTAAGAACTCGGATATGCGCTAGTGGGGCATGAAGGCTGATACAATAGGTCTTCCTGGATTATCCGGTATGTGTATTTTGGGCAACATGTAAAACATCGGTTTACCCAAGCAGCTGTCGTGAATATATAAGATTTGGCTGCCGTGGGAAGAAGCCCTTGATAGATAAGCGTGGTGGTGGCCAGTTTGAACTTATGGTTGTTGTCGACCGTCCTATCTATGGGGCGTGAATGGAATAAAGTCCCATTATCGAGTTGTTGGTGCCCTTCTGTAATGTAGAGATTCTTACACCACACCACGACAGTAGTTACAAATGGACGGTTAGTAATTTAGGTCCGTTCGTAGGTCCGCTGCTAGTAAAATTCTTATATGCGAGTTATACCGCCCTTTGCGGAACGGTACAAAACTGACCTACAGTGACCTACTTTTTCTTCAATTCCAGCGGTCTTTGGTACTTCCGGTCCATACGTGTCGCAGCCGGCTATCTCTTTGTGTGTGTGTGTGTGTGTGTGTGTGTGTGTGTGTGTGTGTGTGTGTGTGTGTGTGTGTGTGTGTGACTGATCACTATACAGACTTACAATGTTATCACAACAACGGTAAACTTGTAAAAGTAAATGAGACCTGATTTGCCTTTAATTACAAGTGTGTGATTCCATTCGGAGAGTTTGACATAAATATTACATATGTGTGAAAGTTAGTAGTAGGGGATGATGTTATCCAAACCCATTTCTGGAGAGCCTCTGAACCCAAAATAATTTCTTATATCGCTTATGTGTCGACACAACAAGCCTTAAGAAGCTGGAATTTCACAGCTCACACGTTAGGATACATAATTCCTTCCGGTTTTGTAAATGTAAAAAGATGAACTTTAATTATTAAAAGTAATGTTTTTTTTAAATGTATTTTTGATGTGTAAAGTGAAAAGTAAAGATGGTGGCATGGGTTAGGAGGTCTATCATTAACAATTTCGAAGTATATTTACGGATCTGCTCGTCAGAAGACCTTGGGTTTCCCATTACATACCTAAAGAAAAGTGACCAATTATATATTATAATGGTGGTTATTATTGTCTGTAGTGGATGGGCCTCAAACACTATCATTACACCAATGGCGATGTGATAGGGACACAGTACTCATCCTCGGGCTGTGTGATGGTGTACAGCCAGTCGCACAGTCACTTGTCTAATGAATACATCCGGACACGTGCTTGATGTCTACAACAGGACCGACAAATAAAAAAGTATATTATGCAATTAGTCACTATCGTTGAATGAAAAAATTAAACTTTCAACAATAAAATTTCACAAAAACTAAAAGTAAAATTTCTACATGAAACATTTAAATTGGAAACAATAAAGAGAAATTTAATTTTTATTTTTGTGAAATTTTATTGTTAATTTTTTTTTTTTTCATTCATCGATAGTGACTTATTGCATAAGATCCTTTTAATTTTCTTAAATATAGTATTTGTTTGCATAGGGAACAACTAATTATCTCCAGTAGGTTGATAAATTTGCCCGGTCAACAGAAAACAAAGAGAATGTTAGTGTTAAGTAGTATGAAACGTGTAAAATCGGTTAGAAGGTGTGGTAAATGGTATTCAAGGGGTCAATGAGGTAGACGTGGGTTTAAGAAAGGCCTACTTCATAAGTAGAGAATGTTAGTTGGTTGGAGACTTGACGGTATTGAGGATGTCAAATGACAGAGTGAGATAATGGTGGGAAAATGGTCAATATTTTTCCCATTTGGTTAACAAATTTTCCTTTGTGATCAACATTTTCCGCATTTGGCTAACAAATTTTCCAACTTTTTATTAGCTTGGACGAGATATTTATATTAATTGATTGATTGATTGATAAGTTTGCCCAATATTTTTCCCGTTTGCTTAACAAATTTTCCTAATTTTTACAAGTTTGGATGCGCTATTTCTTTATTTGAACAATATTTTTCACCTTTGCTTAACAAACTGTCCCACTTTTCATAAGTTTGGACGAGATATCTATAAGTTTGACCAATATTTCTCCCGTTTGGTTAATACATTTTCCTGCATTTTATAAGATTAGTTGAAATATTTCTTTACGTTGACCATATTTTTCCAATTCGACTAACAAATTTTTCCTACATTTTATATGTTTGGCTGAGCTATTCACAAGTTTGGATGAAATATTTTGTTACTTGCCCAATATTTTTTTTCCCATTTGGTTAACTAATTTTCCTAATTTTCATAAGTTTCGATGAGATATTTCATTACTTAAACAATATGTTTTCACCTTTGGTTAACAATTTATCCAACTTCTCACAAGTTTGGACAAGATATTTATAGGTTTGACCAATGTTTTTCCTATTTGGTTAACATATTTTCCTACTGTATATAAGTTTGATTGAAATATTTCTTTTCGTTGCCTATATTCTTTTCCCATTTGACAAACAAAATTTTCCTACTTTTTATACGTTTGAACTAGATATTTCATACTTGATCGATATTTTTTCCCATTTGTCTAACAAACTTCTCCTACCTTTTAACAGTTCGGATGCGATATTTCTTCACTTGAACAATATTCTGTCACCTTTGGTTAACAAAATCTCCTAATTTTTATAAATTTTATCGAGATATTTCCTATTTTGGTCAACATTTATTTCCATTTGGTTAACAAATGTTCCTACTTTTTATAAATTTGGCTGAAATATTTCCTTACTTTGCCATATTTTCCCCCCATTTAACTAACACAATTTCCCTACTTTTTATAAGTTTGACCGAGATATTTGTAAGTTTGGCCAATATTATTTCCATTTGGCTACCAAATTATCCTAGTCTTTATAAGATTGAACGAGGTAGTCGTAAATTTGACCGATATTTTTCCCATTTGATTGACACATTTTCTTAGTTTTTATCAGCTGGATGCGATATTTCTTTACATGAAGAATATTTTGCCATAGGTTGTACAAAATTTCTTAATTTTCATAAGTTTGGACGAGAAATGTTCTATTTTGGTCAAGAATTTTTTTTTCCATTTGTGTACAACATGTTCCTACTGTTTATAAGTTTGGACGTTATAATTCCTTACTTGGCCAATATTTTTTCATTCTTTGGTTAACAAAGTTTCCTACATTTCATAAGTTTGGACGAAGTATTTATAAGATTGGCAAACATTTTAGGTGACATTGGTAGGTATTTTTTTCACATTTTATTAATAAATTTACCTACTTTTCCTAAGTTTGGACGAGATATTTCTTTACTTGTCAAATATTTTTCACGTTTTGTTAACAAACTTTCCTACTTTTTTATAAGTTTGGCCGAGCTATTCGCCAGTTTGGATGAAATATGGTTTTACTAACCCACTATTTTTCCAATTTGTTTAACAAGTTTTCCTACTTTTTATAAGTTTGGATGCGATACTTCTTTGCTAGAACACATTTTATTTCACTTTTGCTTAACAAACATTCCTACTTTTCATAAGTTTGGACGAGATGTTTATAGGTTTGACCAATATTTTTCTCATTTGGTTAAAACATTTTCCTACTTTTTATAACTTTAGTTGAAATATTTCTTTACGTTGCTCATAGTTTTTCCTATTTGACTAACAATTTTTCCTACATTTTATAAATTAGAACGAGATATTTCCTACTTGGACGATATTTTTCCCATTTGCTTAATATATGTTTCCTAACTTTTATAAGTTTGGATGCAATATTTCTTTACTTGAATCTGGGACCTCCAGCACTCGATACGGACACCATACTCGAGACCACTCAGCCACTTTATTTCCAGCTATAATCCAGGTTGAGGATGTATATTGCATTACAACGCTTGCAGATTTCTGACATAGGAATTAGGAATGCTTACTTCTTCTGTTCATATCTGATGACAATATTTATGTAGTGATGCTTACATCAACTGTTAATAACTGATGATAATTTATATGTAGTGATGATTAACTCAGTTGTTAAAATTTGATGATAATCTATATGTAGTGACCCTAAATCAATTGTTGGTATTTTACGATAATCTATATGTAATGATGCTTAACTGAACTGTTAATATCTTATCATAAACTATATGTAGTGACACTTAACTCAACTGTTAATATTTTAAAATAATCCATATGTAGTAATGCTTACCTCCACTGTTAATATTTTATGAATATATATATATATATATATATATATATATATATATATATATATATATATATATATATATATATATATATATATATATATATATATAGTTATGCTTAACTCAACTGCTAATATATAACAATAATCTATATATAGTGTTGCTTAACTCAACTGTTAATTTTTGATAATAATCTATATGTAGTGAATCTTTACTGAACTGTTCATATTTTATGATAATCTATACGTAGTAATGCTTACCTCCACTGACGTAGACTGAACACAGGGCTTGAACCCCGCGTCCTCTCAGTTTGATAGCATTGATTGGCACATGTAGATCACAGTATACGTCCAGACTTGACCCATTCACTGTAGCGTTTCTGGGGTTATTACAGTCGTGACGCTGAGGTCCGTTACTGGTGAACTCAACAGTGATGTCATGAATCGCGTCTAGCATTAAGAAAACACAAAACATCGTACAGTCACATTTGTATATCGCGTTTAGAATGTTTGAGGGAAAATTATGCCAAAACAATTCTTGTTCAGAACTTGTCCTCTGCCACTTCGAGAATTGGCATATTTGATAATCATGTTATATATCAACTATCACCAATACTGAAACATCTAAATATTCTTATGTCCGAGAAACGACAGCTAATAAATGACATATTCTCACCAACCCAATGTTTCCAATGTCAAAATTGGACATTATATAACTCACACTTATACAAAATCAAGTTCTGCTTGAGGAGAGCTGCCAACTTAACTATAAGAAATTATGTTTAGTTTAGTTTATGTTTAGTCGTTGGATCAACATCACGGCACACGGTTTAACCCATAAGTGCTCCGCTTTCCTCCTAACTCAAACCTGAGTCTGGAGAAACTCAGCTCAATGCACGAACTCCGTTGCATCGGCGAGGATCCTGAAGTATTTTGGGTAGATTTTTAACTCGAAATTTTGCCCGGCAGCGCCAGTTAGGTTACTCTTTTTCGATTTCCAACTGCCAAGGGATTTTTTACGTGCGCAACAATACACACGGGCGTCAGATCTCACTACCCAGTGACCAGGGGAAATTTTATTACTGGAAGTCCATGTGGATTTTTTAAATAAATGTCCGGTCCTCACCGGGGCCTGAACCCAGGACCTCCAGCACTCGAGGCGGACACCATTACTCGAGACCACTCAGCCCTCTACACGTGCACACATTAGAAATGATGTTATCAGACAGAAAGTGGGATCAACACCTTTTGCTACATATATTGAAAGACAGAAGAACTAGTAGAAATGTATCATTCCCATATTTTTAGGTTGTTCACTTCTTCACTGAAAGGTGCAGAGATCTTGTGTGACAAGGCCAGAACTACACTCATACGCCCATACACTCCCAACCGCGCGTTCACATGCATGCACACATTAGACATGCTCATGTAAGACGTGCACACATTAGACGCGCACACATTAGACGCACACACAACACATACACACTCATATGCAGACTCGATTTGTAGCACCAAGGCAAGTGAGATTCATAACAGGGGACTGAACCGTATATTCTACTGGTGTACACAGTTGTCTGTCCCTACAAGATACAGTGGAGTCTGGATAAGTAGAAGTGGCAGAGGCCGAAGGAATTTGTTCTACGTATCAGAAATTTTACTTATCAAGACTGCACACATATTTACACTAATTTACACTAATACATGTTTACCATGCAGTAGCATTGAGTAAAATGATTGTACCACTTAGGAAACACAGGTAGTGAACAAATAAATTGCAATACAATATCAGAAATGTTGAAATATTTAGTTTTGAAAATTTCCAAATTAATTAAAGAAAAAGTCTGGGGTTCTGCTTTGCTTCTTGACTTGTGAAAAATGTCTTCCCGTTGCCTGTTTAAAGGCACAAAATGGTGAGACTGCATCATCTGAACATCCATTCTGCATCATGTAAATGTAAATTTTGTCAATCCATGCCAAAATATCTGACTGCGATACAGGTTGTGCTTGCAGCCCACAGTAATCCTCATCATCAGAGTGACGGCTGGAAGGGTCTTTTGGTTGAATGACTGGCATACATAGCCCTATAATATCAGTGCTTGAAAGAGTGGCACTAGTAGAAACATCATTGTCAATGTTCACAAACTCCTCTGGATCAATATTCAGCTCTTTATACAATCTAGCAAGTAATGGCACCATTGAAATGTCAGTAACATTGCTCTCACTGCTCGCCGATGGTGTGGAATTCTCATTTACAGAGACATCTACTGCAGGTAAGAAGCCAGCCTGTCTAAAGCAGTTGGCAATAGTTGCTGGTAAAACTCTCTCCCGTGAAGAATTTTAACATAAGAATAGCATCAAGAAGGGTTATCTTGAAATCATCACAAATGAAGTCAGCATCCATTTGACCCACAAGTTTTGTCAACATTGTGGATCTATAAAGAACTTTCAGATTTTGAATGATACCTTGATCTCACGGCTGATGTGTTGATGTGGCATTAGGTGGCAGAAACAAAAGCTCTGTTGCCTTCAGATTGTTAATTTTTGTAAGGGCAACAATTAAAAGAACTTTTCTTTGTTTACACACCATTGAATAATCAAATTCTTGTAGCCACTCATTAAACAGTTCTGATGTCATCCATGCCTTTGAATGCTCTGTAATTCACACACAATGTTTTCAGGCCTTTGAAACAACGAGGATTTTTAAATTTTCCAATCACAAATAAAGGCCATTTTTCACTACTATCCATATTGGAACACACAACCGCTGTTATTCTTTCTTTTGATTATTTTCCCCCATGACACTTTTCATTTTTGAAAGAAAATGTTTTATCAGGTAGCAATCTCCAAAATAATCCAGTTTCATCGGCATTAAATACATCCGCAGAATTATATTTAGCTAAAGCAGGTCTGAGCAAGTCTTCTATCCATGAGTGAGTCTTTGCTTCGTCGACTGACTGTTTCTCTCCACACATATTCTTGTACGTGATGCAGTGTCGTTTTTTTGAAACGATCTAACCAGCCAGCGCTACAATTCCATCTGTCTGTCTGACCTCAAAGACGTGCAAATTCTTCTGCTTTCGCAATAAGTAAAGGCCCATTTACTGGTACATTTGCCGATCTAATCACAGTGAACCATTTTAAAAGGGCAGCATCAACGAAATCGCACGCAGCAATTCTTCTAGCTCTCTGCCTATCACTGTCGATTTGACATTCGAAAAACAATTGTTTGTACCGGTCTTTATGCTTTAAAATGCCGGAAAGTGTCGATGTTGGAATACCAAATTCTCTAGCTATATCCACTTTCTTCTTCCCACTATGTTCACCCTCTTTCAGCAGCTAAATCTTTCTTTTTAAAGTCAAAGTTAAAAGCTTTCGTCCACTAGCAGCCATTGTTGACATGCAGTAACATATTACGTTCGAGATTGTTCTCTGGGCTGACTAAAAATACACATTCTATCGCGAAAATGTTTTTTTTTTGTTTTTTTTTTTTTTTTTTGGGGGGGGGGGGGGGGGGGTGTGAAATGAACAGTTTGACTTAAACGTGGACATTTATATAGTCGGTAATTCATTTTTATGTTCGACTAATCCGAAAATTCGAGTTAACCGAATTCGACTTATCAGGAATTTTTATACAAAGATAAAGAAGGATCTTGGCAGGGACCAAGCCAATAACGTCGACTTAACGAAATTCTAGTTATCCGAGTTCGACTTACGTGGACTCGACTGTATAGTGAAATTTATAGAAACACTTGGACATTAATGTGGTTTCTAGAATGGATGTTAGACAACGACAACTCATCCATAGTATGTTTACACTTGGCACTTTCTATCCGTTAACAGTATTACCATCCCAGAAAGCGTATACATAATTCCATCACTACGTACAGACTATCATTAAATATTAACATTTAAGTTAAGCATCACTACATATAGATAATCATCCATTGGAAGTCTCCGTGGGGAAGTAGTCAAGTCGTCTGACTCGGGTGCCAAAAGCTGTGGGTTCTATTCCGTTCCACGTCCTTCGTTTCATGGAGACCCCTTGGGGTCGTCGATTGAGCTACAGAGTTCGTGATTTATGCGACGCTTTCGGCAGTTCGCTACAGAAAGAGATTTTGCCCTATCGGATAAAAAGCCGGTGCAATGAAGTCGATCCTGTCGACTTTTAAGCGACTTTTTTAAAGATTATCATAACATATTAACGGTTGACTTCAGCATGACTACATATATTTTATATATGGTGTCACAGGTGCAATATTGCGTTTAGTTCGGCATTGTACATAATGCGCGTGGAGTAATGAACATCGGCTAACTTGGACAAACAGACGCACATGTGTGCATACGGAGCGCCTTCTTCTTATAGTCCATGCAATGTGGTTTTGGTGATCATGTCCTTCTCAACCTTCTGTCTCATGTGCTGCCAATCATTTCTAATAGCGAATTTCTTCCATACCATGTCAAACTGTTCAACAGTTTCTCTCTTGGTTTCCTCCTGCTTCTCTATCTCCTAAACTTCCAATTGTGACGAATTACTCCAGCCTTCCCTTTCTGGTGTTCTCATGACATATCCAAAGAATGTGAACTTTCTTCACACAACAAAGATAAAGATAAGTAACTTTTATATTTATATTTTCATATTTTTATTCATTTATTAGAATATCGTGGATCAAGGAGAAAGACACAAAAATACTGAGTTTCTATCAAATCTGAACATGATAGAAAACAGGCTCATAAATAATGTCATGTCTCGAAAACTGAAACACTTTGCCCACATTAAACGTCACTGTGGTTTGAAAGAACAAACAACAGTGATGGAAGGCCTGGTTCCTGGTGGAATAGACAGGGCTTGTCCAGCACGAAGGACACAGAAGCTTGTAGACACTGTGTGTATAATGATGCATGAGACGGGAGAACTAGCAGACACTGTGTGTATGATGGTGCATGAGGCGGGAGAACTAGCAGACTGTGTGTATAATAGGTGCATGAGGCGGGAGAACTGGCAGACACTATGTGTATAATGGTGCATGAGGTGGGAGAACTGGTAGACACTATGTGTACAATGGTGCATGCGGCGGGAGAACTGGCAGACACTCTGTGTATAATGGTGCATGAGGCGGGAGAACTGGCAGACACTCTGTGTATAATGGTGCATGAGGCGGGAGAACTAACAGGAGATCGCGAGGCTTTTCAGCTAAACTTGATGAGAGCCACGCTCTGTAAAGGACCTGAAGATGATGATGATAAAAAAGGTTATTAACAAGCGTGTGTACCTGGTTTGTTGACGTGTAACCGCAGCCATGTGAACTGGAAAGACTCATTCCATCTTAGGTAGATGACAATAATTTTAAATGGGGTCCGCAGACACGACTCGTCATCGCCGTCTGTTAGTGCTGATAATGTGGTTCCATTTGCGAATGTTGCCACTGCGGAGGTATTGGCCATATCCACTGTCAGAGGTGAAATCAACTGTTACTCACTACAGATTGTCATTATACACAAGTGATATTGGTTAGTTGCATGAATAATTAACAGTACACGGGTAAAGTACGAGGTAGGTGAGTAAGAGTATCGTAAAGTAAAGTAAAGTAAAGCAAAACAAAGCAGAGCAGAGTAGAGTAGAGTAGAGTAGAGTAGAGTAGAGTAGAGTAGAGTAGAGTAGAGTAGAGTAGAGTAGAGTAGAGTAGAGTAGAGTAGAGTAGAGTAGAGCAGAGTAGAGTAGAGTAAAGTAGAGTAGAGTAGAGTAGAGTAGAGTAGAGTAGAGTAGAGTAGAGTGGAGTAGACTAGAGTAGAGTAGAGTAGAGTAGAGTAGAGTAGAGTAGAGTAGAGTAGAGTAGAGTAGAGTAGAGTAGAGCAAAAATTACACAACCGCCTTTATTTCCCATGAATGTTCTTGGTCCCTATTATAGGCTGTGTAGTCCTGGAAGTCCAGTTAATGTTGTAAATCCTAGTATCGCAAAACTGAGTTCAGCGCTGCTAGTAGTAATGTGTATGGACTATGATTGAGTTAAAAGCGAGCGAGCGAAAGAAAACAAATAATAACAGCCTGGCTCAGGTGGGGATTGACCGCAACGCAATCAATGATCAATGACGGGACAGGTTAGAGCACTATCTAATATGCCACAGAGGCAGTGAAAGTATTTGATTTTGTATTGTGTTTTACTTTAACTTAAGCGTAAATTAAGCGATTACGTATAGCCTCCAAGGTCTTAGTCAGATATGACTGTGCTACCGTATAACAGTAGACGGTACTACCTGCTTTCTGTTAGCGCCGAACGTTAGGCGGCGATTACCAAACCCAACACCCCACATTGTGCCAACGGCTTCGGGCGGAGGAGCGCAATTGGGAGGGTACAAGCCTTACCCTGGTGCGAGGAAATGCACCCTAAAGACAAAATGTCATGGCAGGGCAAACCAGGCCCTAAGCCTTGGTTGGCGGCTGGTCTAGGATTGAAGCTCCGACAGGCGGACAGTTAGAGCATTGCTTTTCTGATCCGGCAGCTTCTGCAGCTTGTCTTGTTCCAGACGTAGAGGTGTTGCCTTTCCTCTCGAGTGAACTAGGCAGGCCGAGAGAGGGATCATGTTGCATGGGCAACATATGATCTCTATATTTTAGCCCAGGCTTTGTGCTATGGAGAGGCAATAACTCCATCCCTGGTCTTAACCGGTCTCGGAATTAAAGCGAGAGGCAACTGTTACGGGTTATAAGTTCCTGACAGTTCGCGTAGACATGGGGCGCCAGGCGTTGCCTCTGTCGGTGGGAGACACCTACAGGTGTCACTGATCAGCTACCGCCCGCCTCAAGCTGGGCAGCCCCCGGCCAATTGGGTGCTGATCCGCCACAACCTGCCTTCTTCAATAGGTGCTTGGGGCTGGGACAAAATCTGAATCGGCAGGCTATAAAACCAATACACCAGATACTTATAAAAAGATAAATAGAAACCTCAAGCTACGGCTTGCAACCTGGAACGTGAGAACCATGTGTCCAGGATTTTCCACCGACTTGACCATTATTAACGATGTGAGAAAAACGGCTGTGATTGATGCCGAACTCAATCGTCTTAACATTTATATTGCTGGCCTGCAGGAGACTCGTTTCGCTGAGGAAGGGTCACTCGGGGAAATCAATTACACCTTTTTTTTTGGGGGAAGGGTAGAGGGCAGGCAGAAAAAAGGCAACACGGTGTGGGCTTTGCAGTGAAGAATTCGCTACTGGGAATGATTGAAATTCTAGCAGGAGGAAATGAAAGACAATTATCATTGCGCTTGGCAACCTCTTGTGGCTTTGCCGCCATTATTACTGCATATGCACCGACACTCGATTCCTCTGATGATATGAAGGATTCGTTCTATGAGGAGTTAGACTCCGAGATCATGGCAGTTCCAAAATCTGACTACATTTATATGCTCGGTGATGTCAATGCTCGTGTGGGCAAGGACTCGAATTCATGGCCAGTGTGCCTTAGAAAATAGAACATCGGACGCATGAATGAAAATGGGCAAAGGCTGCTGGAGCATTGCACCAGAATTGATTGATTAATTGATTGATTTAGGAATCGACATCACAGCATTCGGGGCATTCCCATAAGCGCTCCGTCACCACCCTCAGCAGCCAGCGAAGAGTTCCAACACCAATAGTACCAGTAGCAATCTGATTATATGTCCGTCTCGCCTTTCCTCTGAGCGTTAAGCCTCGGCCAGATCCCCTCGTCACTCCTCGCTGTCTCATTCTTGCCAGACCATGGTAAACCATTTGCTCCTCCGAAGTGTACACGTGCTCCCACAAGGCCGCAACCACGTCTGCCTTGTCATGTATCAATACTCCACCAAGTTCTGCAGAGCCAGCCAATCTGTCCGCCTGTTCATTTCCCAGCACACCGGCATGCCCCGGAGAAAAGATCCAGGCGATGCTTGTCACCCGTGACCTCCGAAGCGAAGCAAGCCACTCCGCACGAAGCTTGCCTGTCCTCACCTTCGTCAGCATGCTTTCTGAGTCAGTTACAATCACGATGTGTGTGTGTGTGTGTGTGTGTGTGTGTGTGTGTGTGTGTGTGTGTCGTATTCTCCATCCAGCGGAGAGCCACAGTGACTGCCTCCACCTCCATTCTTAAGCTGGATGTTGTGGTATCATATGCCAGGCTCTCCTGCACCAAACGTCGACCATTAGCTTTGGCTATGAACCCCCAGCCACTTCTCTCACCTCTTGACACCGAACCATCTGTGTAGATAATCACATCACCCGAGTGAGCATTGTTCTGAATTAGTTGCTGGATTTCCACTTCCGTGGCCCCTGCTGGCCATTCCCTGCACTCACGGCTTAATGTGATTATAACTCTGCACAAGTCTGACCGCTCCGCTGGCACCCTGACCCACTCCTCTCCACGCCTAATGTTCTCCAAGGGGCACACCTGTCTGATCGTATCCTCCGCCTGAGCCATCCATGATTTCCCTCTTATCAGTCGCTGACCCTTAACTGCGTCCAGCGCCTCATGCAGTGGGTGGTCTGTGTCTGCAGCTACTCTGAGGTATGCCTTCGCCTGCATCACCTTGAGCCTACCAGCAACAGTCGGCAGACCAAGGATGTAACGCATACACACTACTGGGGTGTCTCTGGTGCATCCCAGAATGACCCGCATAGCTTCGTTCTGTATGCGTTCTAACTTCACCAGCTGACTCTCTGAGACAGTGAGCAGTCCTAATCCATAATCAATTACTGAGAGGATCAAGTGCTGGTATAGTGTGAAAAGCATTCTCTGCTCTGTGTCCATTGCAGCCATAGTTTTAAGTGCACTGAGTCCCTTTTGAGATCTTGTCACAGCCGTATCCACATGGTCCTTGAAGGATAGGCTCCTGTCAAATGTGATCCCCAGATAATTCAGTTTGTTCTCTCTGCTGACATTTCTACCATCTATAGCGAGGCTTGGGACATCAGCTCTCACAATCCTGTTGTCCAGAGAGCACCACAAAACAGCCGCCTTTTCCGGGTGGATGACAGCACTCATTTCTGTGCACCAGTCAATCACTTTATCTACTGTCGCCTGTAACTCCTGGGCTGTTTGCTCCCTATCTCTCCCTTGCCTATATGCAAGAATATCATCTGCAAATGTTAGTATTCTTCCAACCTCTGGTGCTTCTAGGTTTGCAATCTTGCTCGTATGCACATTAAAGAGCACCGGTGAGACTGCAAATCCCCGTGGCAGTCCCGGGGTTAAAATATGTGGCTCTGAGGTCCATGCACCCAGACGGAGAGCAACCCGACGAGAATGTAGGACGGCTGCTATCCAGTTCACCAACCAGGGATTGACCCCCTTCTCCATCAGTGCGGTCATCAAAATATCATATCGAACTCTATTGTACGCATCCTCGAGATCAAGCGCTGCCGCCATCGTTTCCTGTCTACTCTGGAACCCCTCATAAACGTCAAAGGCAAAAGTGGCTGCATTTGACCAGGTATCTTTTCCTGGCCTGTAGCTCCCCAGGCCTCTTGGAAGAAGCTTCCCCCTTTCCAAAAACTCATGCAGGTTGACAGCGACTATCTTCTCTAGAACCTTCCCAAATGTATTTTGAAGGGTGATGATTCTAAAGCCGCTAAGCTTTGAATGATCCTTGAATAGTTTTGGGAGAGGGATGAGATAGCTGTGCACCCAATCCTGCGGTACTGATGCTGTCCTAATGCTCTGGTTAAAGCAGTCGGTCATCTCCTCCAGGTCTGCATCGCTCAAACCCTTCATGTGGCCATACCTGACCCCATCGGGCCCTGGTGCAAAGTCTTTTGCCTTTTTAAAAATGTGTTTAACATCTTCCACCCGTATTATGTCTTCATACTGCATATTCTTCGTGGTGCCAAATAACTCCTCTCTCCCTGGTGTCCGCATAATTATGATTGGTCTGCTCTAAAATTCTCTGGAGAAACTCCTCCCCTTTCTCTTTGTCTGTTGTCACGCCCACGCCATCATCTCTATAAATTGTTCCCGCTGTCAGAGGCCGATCTTTTCTCTGCATTTGCCTGTGCAGTTTCCAGAATTTTCGCAGTGTTTTATCACCTCCAATCTCCTTCATGAAACATTCCCATTTTGCCTTTTTGCCCTCTGCAGCACAGCGTTTGAAAGCCTCTACCTTGTCTTTCTTGACATTTTCCGCTGTGTCCACTTCCTCTCGTGAGCTTCGAGGTGTCTGTCGCACTTTCTTTAGCTGCTTCACTGCAGCTCTCTTTGATTTCCAAGCATGGTATACTTCTGGGGTCCACCATGGGGGCTGCAAATAAGGAGTTTTAACAGTCCTGTTGCATGCCCCTTGACTGAGGCTTCCAAGAAGGCAATCGGTCCACTCATACCGGAAGGTCTTGGTGCTCTCCCAGCTTTAACTTTCCTGGGTTTAGAGATAAGGACTGAGCATGACATGTGATCACTCCCATGGTCATTCAAAACAGTCCACTTTACATCAAGGACTGATGACTGCGAGACAAGTGCCAAGTCAATAGCTGTGTCTGCATCACCAGGCCTCATTGCCATTCTAGTCGGCCTACCATCATTTATGCAGACCACATCGGAGTCCACCATGGCATCCGCAAGGGCAATTCCCTGTCGGTTTTCTCCACTAATGTCCCAATCTCTGTTCTCTTGCATTGAAGTCACCACATATGAGTAGCCTATCACCTGGTAATTCCTCCAGTTCCAAGCCAGTCCCAGTGTTCCTTTCAGACAAAACAGTGCCTTGATTGCACCAGAAATGACCTATGTATTACAAATTCCATTTTGAAAACAAAAGAGCTGCATAAGGTCACATGGAAACATCCAAGATCCGGCCATTGGCACCAGCTGGACTTCATCATCACACGGAGACAACATCTGAACCATATGTCATTGACTCGAAGTTATCACAGTGCTAACTGTGATACGGATCACTCTTTGGTTATTGCAAGGGTTAGACTGAGACCAAAGAGAATCTACACAGCTAAGCACACATCTAGCCCCAGGATTAATATTATTAACACTCACGATCCAGAAAAGTGCTTTCAGTTTCAACAGCAACTTGAAGACACTTTCACTGATACACCAGAAAATTGTACAGTAAATGAAAAGTGGGGTCAACTTAAGGAAACTCATTATAAAACTGCCGTAAGGGTTTACGGCACTGTGGATCATAAGAGGCAGGACTGGTTTGCGGCAAACAGCGAGACTCTGCAGCCCTTGATTGATAAGAAGAAGATAGCTCTCTTAAGAAACAAGGAAAGACCAAGGCGTAACACTCCGAGTGAGCTAAAGCAAGCTAGGAAGGATGTGCAAAAGGCTGCCAGGCAGTGTGCAAGTTATGTGAGTCCATTCAAATCGCAAATGATAAGGGAAACCAGAAGCATGTATGAAGGAATAAAGAAAGCCTGTGGTCCAGTGATCAAAAGAAGTGCACCATTGAAAACCTTGACAGGAGAAATCATAACTGATAAGAAACAGCAGATGGACAGATGGCTAGAGCACTATATGGAGCTTTACTCAAGTGAGACCAAACTAGCGGATGATGCCCTCAACGGCATACAGGCTCTACCAACTCTTGACGACCTGGACACACTTCCCACCATAACATAAGTTAAGTGTGCTATAAATGAACTTGCATCTGGCAATGCTCCAGGTAAGGATGGGATTCCAATAGAGGTTATCAGGAGTGGGCAAAACACACTCATGCTACAGATCCACCAGCTAATAGAGCTATGCTGGCGAGAAGGACAAGTCCCACAGGATTTCAAAGATTCAAGCATCATAACACTGTACAAGAACAAGGGCGATCGGAGCGACTGCAACAACTATAGGGGTATCTCACTTCTGTGTATTGTTGGAAAAGTATTTGCCAGAATTGTTCTGCGCAGACTTCAAGTCCTAGGAGATCAAGTCTACCCCGAATCACAGTGTGGCTTTCGACAGAACCGGTCTACCATTGATATGATATTCTCATTGCGACAAATGAGAGAAAATGCCGTGAACAGAATCAACCACTGTTGGTTGCCTTCATCTACCTCACAAAGGCATTTGATTTGGTCAGTCGTGAGGGTCTGTTCAAGGCACTAAAGAAGATTGGCTGCCCACCAACTCTTCTGTCCATTGTGGAATCGTTCCACACAGGCATGAAGGGTATAATCAAGTTTGATGGTGCAACTTCAGAAGAGTTTGAAATCAAGAGTGGAGTTAAGCAAGGTTGTGTACTAGCTCCCACCCTCTTTGGAATATACTTTTCACTTCTACTGAAATATGCCTTTCGTGATCAGGATGGTGGTATATACATTCACTCACGCTCAGATGGCGGCCTCTACAATGCTCAGAGATTGAAGGCCAAGACCAAAATTAGGAGGGTACTGATCAGAGAGTTGCTTTTTGCAGATGATGCTGCAGTTACGACCCACTCTGAGGAAGAATTGCAATGTCTACTATCTGCATTCTCCAATGCTTGTTCTGAATTTGGTTTAATAATTAACAAAATGAAAACACAGATTATGTCACAAGGTGCACATGGGGTACCATCAATCTTTATTGACGACGCCGAACTAGAGATGGTAGACCATTTTACATATCTAGGATCAGTGGTAAATAGCAAATTATCCCTAGATCAGGAAATCATCATCCGGATTGGTAAGGCAGCAACAACAATGAACAGGTTAAGAAAAAGAGTCTGGGAGAACAGGAAGCTTACTGCCAAAACAAAAGTCCTTGTCTATCAAGCCTGTGTCCTTGTTACTCTTCTTTATGGCAGTGAAACCTGGACAACTTACTCACACAAGAGAAACGTTTGAACAGCTTTCATATGCGGTGTCTGCGAAGAATTCTTGGTATTAAGTGGCAAGACAAAATCGCAAATACTGAAGTATTGGAAAGATCAGGTTGTGTGACGGTTTATTCCATGCTCAGTCTTCGTAGACTTAGATGGATAGGACATCTTAGGAGGATGGATGATGGTAGAATACCAAAGGACATCTTTTTGGTGAATTACAGATGGGTAAGAGATCTCAGGGTCGGCCTCTACTACGATACAAAGATGTGTGTAAGCGGGACATGATTGATACAGGCATTGATAATGCACAGTGGGAGCAAGTCGCCGCTGAACGTGTTGCATGGAGGACACAGATCAGAAATGGAATAAAGACAAAGGAGAAAATTATTGCAGATAAGTCACACACCGAGCGTGTGAGACGTAAGATGGTGCATGATGGTGGAAATGACCACGTGTTCACATGCACCCACTGTGAACGGACATTTACAGCGCGAATTGGCCTTATCAGTCACATTCGCTACTGCCATAGGTAAAAGTTATTATGCCTTTTTAAAGCACAAAGTATCGTCTGTCAAGACGGCAAGGTGCCAATGAATAGCCTCCAAATTGCCGACTTCAAATGTTTCTACAACAGGCGACATCTGGGAATGGCGATTCTCATTCGCGACAGAATGGTGGCGTCAGATCTAGACATGTCCAATTGGGACAGTGACGATATACAAATACAGGCGGTAAGAGTTCAATCCAGTCTACCATTCGTGCTGGTTAATGTTTATGCCCGCAACGCGAGTATGGATTCCCAGAAGTGGCAGTGCTTAAGTGACATATTAGGTCAAGAGAGAAATGTTATTTTCTGTGGTGACGTCAACGCTAAAGGAAGATCATGGGGAAACATTTCCTCCAACACACAAGGGGAGGGGCTCGAGACTGCACTTGAAACCATTGACAGGGTTTGTATAAACAGTGGCTGTGTCACCAGGACAGAAAGCCGTCCAGGGGATGAGGACAGTGCTATTGATCTGGCGCTGGTTTCTCCTTCACTCACTACAGTGTGTAGATGGGGTGTCCTAGGACACCATGGCAGCGACCACCACCCTTGCAGCATATTGGTGGAGAAAGGCAGAACCAGGCAGCACAAGTTAACGGTCAAGACTTTCCAGTATGACAGTACAGGGCAAGATGTGGTGAGTAAAATAAGACGTGACAAGCGCAGAAAGCTTCAGGGCAGGAAAAAAAGCTGGAAGCAGCCACCGTGGTGGAATCTTGAGGTGGAGAAGGCGTGGTTGGATAAACGTGGTGCTGTAAGGAGATGGCAAAATGCCAAGAAGAACAGAGCTGGCCATCCCAGTCCCTGCATGCACTTAGAAAGAGAGATGCACACAAAAGTAAGCTATTTCAATAAACTGGTCAGGGAGATTAAAAGTGAAAAATGAGCAGAGGTGTGTCAAAGAGTAAGCACAGACAAGTCACTGAAATTGTTCTGGTGACTACATAAAAGCATGAGCGGGGTAGTCAAGAATAAGAGCATTTCTGACTTCCAAGGTGCTGACCTCATCTGGCAGAGGACTGACGAGGACAAGGGCAAAGCCCTCTTTGAACGCTATCTAGAGCAGAGCAACCAGACAGACATGAGAGGCCGAAATCTTGCCAAGGAGGTTACGTCAGACAGGTGCAAGGCCCAGAACACTTCGGATGAAGACACAGTGACAGTGAAAGAAATCAAGGCTGTGCTTCGACGATAAAAAAACAGCGCTCCAGGGCCAGATGGCATAAGATACAACGACATCAATAGGTGTACCGACAACGAGCTAGAGGAACTAGCAGACATGTAGAACAACAGTATAGGGAGTGCTAGCATCAAGGAGGAATGGTTACACAGCTATCTTATTCCCTTGCCGAAGCCTGGCAAAGACCACACAAAAATTCAGGGATATCGAGTTATAACCATGCAGAATACAATAGGCAAGCTGCTGGAGAAGTTAATTGCCAGGAAAATATCAAGCCAGCTAGAGAGGCAAGGTGTTTTCCCACCTACCCTGGGTGGGTACCGTCCAAAAAGAGAAACCTGGACCAATGCAGCAGTTTTTGCCCATGATGTCTATGAAGGTTTCCACTCAGGCATTGAAACCTTTGCTGCAGCGATTGATCTTGAGGACGCGTACAACAGAGTACCATTGGATTTTTTAATGCTTCAGCTTCTTGAACTCAAAATAAGTCCATTCCTCCTTAGTTGGATCGCTGCAGCCCTCTTCCAAAGGAAAGCAGTTTTTAGATGTGGCAGTTGGACGTCGGAACCAACAACAATATATCCTGGCCTACCACAGGGATCACCATTATCTCCGGTACTGTTCAACGCCTACACTGTGAGAATCACCAGTGAGCAGATCACTGGACCTGGTAGGACATTGTCATATGCCGACGATGTTTTAGTGTATCGCCAGGGTAAGGATAGAGATCAGGTTGCTGTGGAACTACAAACCGAACTCAATCGCATAAGTTCTTGGTGAGATGAGGCTGGGGCAATGGTCAACCCAACAAAGGCAACAGTGACTTGGTTCTCGTTGAATAATCATATTGTCAACACTCCAACACCAACTGTAAATATGTGTTCAGAGACGGTGGAAAGAACGCAGGCAATGAATTACCTGGGGATACGGTTTGATCGAAGCCTTGCTTATAATGAGCACATAGACCAGGTGATAACAAAGGCCAAGCGGGGGTTGGCTGCGATGCGGGTGATGGCGGCAGCAAACTGTGAGCAGCGCCATCTATGTCTTCTATACGAAGGGCTGGTCATGTCTGTTTTTGAGTATGCGATGGCAATCCTGACTCTCAGCCGTAAGCAGATAGAAAGGATGGAAAGGATACAGAATGAAGCTATGCGCATTATTCTTGGATGTACAAGAGATACAGCATGCAGGGCGATGCGCTACCTTCTTGATTTTCCAACCATTGAAGACAGAATACAAGTCTGCAGAGCTCGCGCCTACCTCAGAGTTAACGCAAACACACAACATCCACTGCATAGTGAAATTATGAAGGTGAAGGGCAGCAGGTTAAAAAGAGGACGGTCGTGGATGGGTCAAGCCGAAGACATTCTTCAACAGGTGTGTTCACTTGAGGACTTAGAACCTGGCGAGGAGTGGGTACAAGTGCCAACAGATTTCTGCACATCCTTTTCAGTTTGCATCCAACTAGACAGAAAATGCAGACAAGAAAACCCGGCAGCTGTGGAGGCGGAAGTACAAGCGTTGATTTTCGAGAATTCGCTAGACGGTGATGCTGTCATTTACACAGATGGGTCGGTCGTCCGACATGTGAGAAGCTCATGGGCCTTTACGGCTCAGGCCGGAGGGAGAATTGTGAAGGAGGACTCTGGTGCCTTTGCTGAGACCACAAGTAGCCTGACTATGGAAGTCATGGCAGTAAGTAAAGCAATAACATGGCTCGAGACACAGACATTCACTAGGGCATGTTTCCTTAGCGACTTAATGAACATGCTCAAGATGATAGAGATGGGGGGGGATCCGAAGAGAATGGTTGCTGTCTCTGGAGCGGTCTCGGCTGGCAAAGATTAGTTTCATCTTCGTGCCAGGGCATGCGGGAGTACAAGGGAATGAGCGGGCTGACAAGCTCTCAGGTAACGCTACTGTGGAGGGCGGACGCGCCATGGACCAGGCTGACATTCTGAATGCTCTACGAGAAGTAAGACTTTTGCGAGAACCAAGTGATGACTGCCGGTCTCTCTGGCTGTGGGGTTACAACACTTTCTCTCTGTAATCCCGTTTATCACGCAGAGTCTCGTAGCGGAGCGAGAGCTGAGGCGGTTCGACCCCCGCTCGTGACTTGCGGGATACTGAGCCGGCCGCTCAGAAAGCAATGGCAAACTACTGAGCGTAATCTTGCCAAGAGATCAACATACAGCTGAAAGATGCTGGTGTTGACAGCTAAGTCCTGTAAAGGATATCTTCTTCTTCTTCAGCGTTCCGAGCCATTGAGGTTCTTTGCTGCAAATACAATCCGTCTCCATTCGTCTCTCTGGTGGACCTTCTCTTGCCAGTCGTTGATTCCAAGTGCTTGTAGGTCTGTACATGTATTATCTCTCCACCGCCTTCTTGGTCTACCTCGGGGTCTACGGTCATTTATTTCCTGAGTGTAAGCGAGTTTTGTTTCCCTATTATCTTCCATTCTTTCTATATGCCCCAGCCATTGTAGTCTATTAGCCTTCATGATACCAGTGATTAGCGGGGACTTAAACAGATCATAAATGTCTTTGTTACTTCTTCTTTTCCACTCTCCACTTTGTGTATCCCTAATGGGTCCAAAGATGCGTCTTAAAATTTTGTTCTCAAAGGTTTGTAACAAGGCTTCGTCTCCTTTCGTTGTACTCCAGGTTTCAGAGCCATACAGCACAACTGGTCTGATCAGTGTTTTGTATATTGTGATTTTGGTGTTACGAGATAGCGCCTTTGATTTTAGTAGATGTTGTAGTGCATAGTATATCTTATTTCCAGAGTTGATTCTAGTTTGTATTTCTTCCCTTATGATGTTGGAGCAGTTGAAGATTGTACCCAGGTATTTGTATGTTTCCGTTCTTTTAATGGTCATATTATCTATTTGTATGTGGCCAGAGTTTCTAGCCATTCCGTCTCTTGAAATTACCATATATTCTGTCTTATCTTGGTTGATAACCAGCCCCATCTGTTGGGCTTTTTCCTTTAAGTGAGTCAATATTTCCAATGTCTTTTGTTCACTTTGCCCTATAATATCTATATCATCTGCATAACCAAGCAGCTTGGATGTTCCTCCAATATCACATTCCTCCTTTACCTTCCTTACAACTTTCTCTAGAGCCAGATTGAAGAGTAGCGGCGATAGTGCATCACCCTGTTTCAAGCCAGATGTTATTTGGAAGGGGTCTGATTTCCTGCCTTTATATGTTACTATATTATAAGTATCTTCCATGCATAGTCTGGTCATGTTGATTAACTTCCTTGGTATTCCAAATTCCTGCATAGCATTCCATAGACTATTCCTATGGACACTATCATAAGCCTTTTTAAAATCCACAAAAATGTTATGGAGATCTCTTTTATATTCCCAATGTTTCTCGGCTATTTGTCGTAAGATAAATATCTGATCTATTGTTGATCTGTTTTGTCTAAAACCCGCCTGGTAGTCACCTAATATGTCTTCTGAATATGGTTTTAGTCTATTTAGTAATACTGCGGATAGTATCTTATAGCTTGTGGACAGTAGTGATATTCCTCTATAATTTCCACATTGGAACTTGTCTCCTTTCTTAAAGATAGGTATCAATAATGACTCTTTCCAGTCATGGGGTAATTCTTCTGTCCTCCAGATTGTTATTATTAGTTCGTATAGCTTTAGATGTAATGCATGGCCACCTGCCTTTATAAATTCAGCAGCAATTCCATCAGTCCCAGTTGCCTTATTGTTTTTAAGTCGTGTGATTACATATAGGATTTCTTCAAATGTAGGTTCTTCAATTTGTGGTTCGCATGTTAGAACCTCTTCTTGTGAGAAAATGTTACTTGGAGCTTCACAATTTAGTAATTCAATAAAATATTCTTTCCATGTGTTGCACATTTCCTCATTGGTATTTATCATATTCCCATTTTTGTCTTTTAAACCATATGTGTTTTGTTGGTGCCCTCGTTTCATTGACTTCAGTTCTTTAAAAAATTTTCTGGATTCATTTTTCTGGTGATTAGTTTCCATATCTTTGATTATATTACTCATATATTCTCGCTTCTGCTGTCTGACTATTTTTGTAGCCTCTTTACATTCATTTCTATAATGCTCTTCCTTTTGGATGTTATTGATGTCATTTAACCATACATGTCTGGCATTCTTCTTCCTAATGACTGCTTCTTCACATTTTTGATTGAACCATCTGTTCTTTCTATGCGTGGTTAACACACCGAGACATTCTTCTGCGGTAGACTGAATTGTATTCTTGATGTTCAACCAAGTTTGGTCAATGCTTTCCTCCAAAGGGTTTTGCAGAGTTTCAAGTTTACATTTTATTTCATCTGTAAATTTCTCTTTGACTGTAATGTCTTGCAGTTTTTCTCTGTTATATGTTGGGTGTAATCTTTGTAATTTAGTATAGAAAGCTCTCTTAAGTTTTATTTTAAATTTTGCTCCAACGAGGAAGTGGTCACTGTGGCACTCAGCTCCTCTATAACTTCTGACTTGCTGTATATTTGATGCATTTCTGTTGTTAATTAAAATGTGATCTATTTGATTATAGGTTCTCTTGTCACATGATTTCCAAGTTTGTTTGTGTATATCCTTTCTTTGTAGTCTGGTACTGCTAATCTGCAGTCCTTTGGCTTCTGCCAGGTTGATGACTCTCCATCCATTATCATTTGAAGTTGTATGTAGGCTCTCCATACCAGCCACTTTTTTATTAGTTTGCTCTCTACCTATTTTTGCATTGAAGTCTCCCAGCACAATCAGGATGTCCTGTTTGGGGGTTTCTTCTATGACATCTTCCAGATCATTATAAAAGTCTTCTTTAATATCATCTTCTTTCTCTTCAGTAGGTTGATATCGAGGCTCATGTATTTGTTTCGTAACAAAGAAAGGTTTTTACAAAGGTGGGGATGTTAACCCCACGCTTCAACCCCCAACCTGGAGGACCAGGGTGTTTCTCTTTGTCTGTTCTCTACCCTTTGACCTGTCCGGCTTGGGAGGCCCTGCTGGTAGCTACGCTACCGCCGGCATAGCTCTCAGGGTCATTGAGAAACTCAAGCTCCCCCACCACGACAAGGTGGAAACACCATCGGGGGAGCTGTAAAGGATATGCTAAAAAAAAAAAAAGTGATGACTGTGAATCTACAACCATGGCCAGACTGCCAGAACAGCAAATTAAAAGAGGTGTGGCCAAACACGAACACTACGCAGTAAGCCAAAGAAGATTGGTAAACCAACACAGAACTGGTGTCGTTAGCCGCTATACGCTGCGGGATTTGCTGAGGAGGGGATCCGAGCACTTATGGACTGAATGGTTCGATGTGCACTGAGGATGATCTGTCGACTAACTAACTAACTAACTAAGCCTCCAAATATGTACTTAACAAATAACTAAGGAAACAATTAACTCGTATTTGAATATTCAAAATAATGTATTCACCTTAGTGTATTTAGACACAAGACGCTAGAAACAATAGGTTGCACTATTTATTGCCTGACATATGTCGCTCCATGTCGTCACGTGCAGACTGCTGAGTTATATACCTGTTCATACTGTGGCTGTATGCGTTTTAACATTTCGAGTGGGTGAAGGTCTCAAATAGGACATGACAGAGTAGACAGAGGACAGACATAGGACATGGGAATGGTACTGGTATAGTAAACCTGCATACGCCCATGACAGTAAGTTAGAGACATGACTGTGCCCTTGAGTGACAGGACAGGTTCACCTTGGAGGGGATGACGCAGTACGCCTGCCCCAACAGGCGAGTGTAGGACAGACTTGACTGGCACGACCTCCACGGACTCCATGAGGGTCAAGTACCTCGTGACCACCTAACTGGGCAGGAAACGAGAGACGGGACTCGGAAGTGGATGAGAGAGGATGCGTGAATGTGCTTCTTTTTCTCTCTTCTTCAGCGTTCCGAGCCATTGAGGTTCTTTGTTGCAGATACAATCCGTCTCCATTCGTCTCTCTGGTTGACCTTCTCTTGCCAGTCGTTGATTCCAAGTGCTTGTAGGTCTGTATATATATTATCTCTCCGCCGTCTTCTTGGTCTACCTCGGGGTCTACGGTCATTTATTTCCTGAGTGTAAGCGAGTTTTGTTTCCCTATTAGTCTTCCATTCTTTCTATATGCCCCAGCCATTGTAGTCTATTAGCCTTCATGATACCAGTGATTAGCGGGGACTTAAACAGATCATAAATGTCTTTGTTACTTCTTCTTTTCCACTCTCCACTTTGTGTATCCCTAATGGGTCCAAAGATGCGTCTTAAAACTTTGTTCTCAAAGGTTTGTAGCAAGGCTTCGTCTCCTTTCGTTGTACTCCAGGTTTCAGAGCCATACAGCACAACTGGTCTGATCAGTGTTTTGTATATTGTGATTTTGGTGTTACGAGATAGCGCATTTGATTTTAGTAGATGTTGTAGTGCATAGTATATCTTATTTCCAGAATTGATTCTAGTTTGTATTTCTTCCCTTATGATGTTGGAGCAGTTGAAGATTGTACCCAGGTATTTGTATGTTTCCGTTCTTTTAATGGTCATATTATCTATTTGTATGTGGCCAGAGTTTTTAGCCATTCCTTCTCTTGAAATTACTATATATTCTGTCTTATCTTGGTTGATAACTTGCCCCATCTGTTGGGCTTTTTCCTTTAAGTGAGTCATTATTTCCAATGCCTTTTGTTCATTTTCCCCTATAATATCTATATCATCTGCATAACCAAGCAGCTTGGATGTTCCTCCAATATCACATTCCTCCTTTACCTTCCTTACAACTTTCTCTAGAGCCAGATTGAAGTGTAGCGGCGATAGTGCATCACCTTGTTTCAAGCCAGATGTTATTTGGAAAGGGTCTGATTTCCTACCTTTATATGTTACTATATTATAAGTATCTTCCATGCATGGTCTGGCATGTTGATTAACTTCCTTGGTATTCCAAATTCCTGCATAGCATTCCATAGACTATTCCTATGGACACTATTATAAGCCTTTTTTAAATCCACAAAAATGTTATGGAGATCTCTTTTATATTCCCAATTCTTCTCGGCTATTTGTTGCAAGATAAATATCTGATCTATTGTTGATCTGTTTTGTCTAAAACCCGCCTGGTAGTCACCTAATATGTTTTCTGAATATGGTTTTAGTCTATTTAGTAATACTGCGGAAAGTATCTTATAGCTTGTGGACAGTAGTGATCATCATCATCATCAAGTGCCGTGCCGGCTGGCGTAGGCGTTCATGGCTCTCCATAGATCTCGGTCTTTGGTTTTCTGGATCAACTCTGCTGCTGATATTCCTCCATGCCACCGTCTCAATCCATCCAGCATAATTTCTCTTGGTCTGCCTCTGCCTCTCTTCCCCTCGATCTTTCCAGTTGTTACGATGTTCTCCAATGCCTCTCTTCACATCACGTGACCGAAGAAAGATGTTTGTCTCTGTCTCATTGTTGTATATAATGTTCTAGTTTCATTAGCCTGTTTCAGGCAGTCGTCGTTAGTTACTCTGGCAGTCCAAGGAATTCGCAACATTCGTCTCAGGAACCTCATCTCTGTTGCTTCTAATTTCTTCTTAATTTGTTCATTTCAATAATGACTCTTTCCAGTCATGGGGTAATTCTTCTGTCCTCCAGATTTTTATTATTAGTTCGTATAGCTTTAGATGTAATGCATGGCCGCCTGCCTTTATAAATTTAGCAGCAATTCCATCAGCCCCTGTTGCCTTATTGTTTTTAAGTCGTGTGATTACATATAGGATTTCTTCAAATGCAGGTTCTTCAATTTGTGGTTCACACGTTAGAACCTCTTCCTGTGGGAAAGTGTTACTTGGAGCTGTGTGACTGTGCTAGGCAGAGATAAATAGACCATTTGACTTAGACTTAGACTTCGCGAGTGAGAACGAATGGAGCCGCTGCTAGCTGTGTGTTAGTGTGTCTGCTGAAGCACGATTATGTTATTCGCCGAGCGAGTATCTGGCGAGCGTAGTGCGAGAGCTGTGTGAGTTTTGTGAAATGATATTTGTAAAGATTATTATGATAATGTATGATCATTACAGATGTTCAGTGATATTTTCATGCCTTTCATGCCTCGTCTGTACTCGCATCAACTGCCTGTCTGAACCCTTGGTTATAAACCCTTAGAGACGTTGACAGAGTGCCCAGACACAAACCAACATAACCAGTCCGAGATAGGAATCACAAGACAAGAACTAGGGTGAATGAACCCACAAAAACCACGGACCTCAACAATAACCGATGCTGAGGAAGCAGGTTGAACGAGGCCGAATTTGGAATTTTTGTTTTGAAAATTGGAATTGGAATTGGACAGAGTGCCTTGGGGATAAAACATGCTCGACATTCGAACAATATCTATATATAACTCCGAAGTATACACCTGAAATATACCAGGCTGTCAAGGTGGTGGACCGACTAGTGACAGAAGAGGGGCAAGGACTAATAGGACATAGAGACAGGACCTCTATAAAGGTATAGACAGAATACAGACAGCACCCAAGCTAAGACGTAAGAACAGTAATTAGACTAGACTCGGGTGGGGACACCAATGTGTTATAGTTAGAACAACGGAGGGACCGACCCGAGAACAGGGGCGGGTACAATAGAGTCACGGAGAATACCGTGACGACGTAAACTAGAGTAGAACTTTAGAGAGTGACGAGTGCTAAGTAGACAGTGCTGCGTGCAAAGAGAACGGCACGCAGAGTTGCGAACCCCACGAGGAAGTTTGACCACGTGGGCAAGCGACAACCTGAGCGGCTTCAGACAAGGACATGGCGGCCGTCGGACTGGACGCAGTGTTGTTCTGAAGCCATTATCTAGTGTTGTGAATGCATGCGATATTTAACGAGAGAGTGACCATGTGTGATAATTTGCATTTATATATTGTGTAACGAGTGATGATTATTATGATGATGTGTCAGGCAGATAACGCATTATTTTGATTGTCAGGCTTGCCTGAAATAAATTCCGTATAAAAACATCTGTGCGAGCGAAGTTGTAATTTAGTTACGGATGATGTGGCCTGATTGCGAGTGAACACAAGACTGTGACAGGCTGCATTCTAATGGTGTCAGAAGTAACGGACTGAACACACACCCAAACGCACGGCTGAGTGGGGAGACAGTCAGTGAAATGAAAATATCTTACACCAACATTCTAATGGTGTCAGAAGCTACTGATTGAACACACACCCAAGCGCACGGCTGAGTGGAGAGACAGTCAGTGAAAAAAAAATATCTGACACCAACATTCTAATGGTGTCAGAAGTCACTGATTGAACGCATGCCCAAACGCACGGCTAAATCTGAAAACAGGCAGTGAAAGAAAGTCAACACTAACATTCTTTATGGCTAATCTAATGATTCCACGCACGCCTGATTCTGATTGTATACAGGAAAGTTGAGTAACAGGATTTTTGTGCGAGCTAATGTAAAATGCCACACACTAATGTGTTTACCCACGCCTGAAGATATTAGCAAAGTAGCGAGAACGAAAGATTATGAAGTGCGCGGAATGACCTTTGAGTGAATTGGTTACCGTCGCCAGCGTGTTAGCGTGTATTTATTGATTGAATTAATTTAGAGTAAATTCAAATGTATTGTTCTGATTCTACCATGTGTTGTCTAAGACGTTTCAGCTGAAGGTCAAGCCCGAAGACATACGACAGACAGAGACATTACGACATTTATAATTAAGAACATTCTAAAATTAATAAACCACATGTCAATTTTTCTGTCATCCTAAAGTAGCATCTTTATTTTTCATTTTGTCACTGTAAACTGATTATTATACAATTGACTATTATTGTATTTATAAGTGCGTGAAAGATAACGAATAACCATGTCGTCACTAAATGAACTAATAGAGGCAGTAAAAAACCTAAATTACACTGGGGGAAAATTAGAACAGTGGGTAGAAAAGAAATTTAAAGAATACACGGATAGACAAGCTGCAGCGGAAAAAGAGGAAAGAGACAGAAAAGCTGCAATGGATAAAGAGGAAAGAGACAGAAAAGCTGCAATGGATAAAGAGAGAAGAGACAGAAAAGCTGCAGCAGATAAAGAAGAAAAAGACAAAGAGAGAGATGAAAGGGCAAAAGAACAGTTGCACCAGAAGGAGCTTGCAGAGATAGCTGAAAGTGCTAAATTGAAACAACAAGAAATTGAATCCCGAAACACAGATTAAGATGAAAGAGCTCGAAATTGAGTCTCATGTTCAGATTGCTACAACTAAACTCAAAAGTAAAGAGGAAGAGAATAAGTTTGCCAAATATAAAGGGATTGTGAAGCCATTTTGCCAAGGCGATTCCATCTCAGCGTGGTCAGAAAATGTAGAATACCAGCTAAAAGTCCAGGAAATACCAAAAGAGCACTGGGAAATGATCTACATGAAGAATCTATCCGGGGAGCCTTTAAAGGTAATAGAATCCATTCCCCAAGAACTTAGGAATAACTATGAATATATTCACCAAAGGGTAATGCAGCATTTCCTGTTAGACGCCCCAGGGTATCAAATTCAATTCTCCAAGCTAAAGCCTAAGAGTAATCAAACATTCATTGACTACGTCTCAACAGTACAGGACGTGTATAACAAATGGCTTAAGGCATCTAAAATTAACAATAATTACGATAAACTTAGAGATCTCATGATCATGGACAAAATTATCTCAACCATCCCCAGTCCATTTGCTAAGTTTTTGCAACAATCAGATGTAGATTCCTCTCGAACAACTAGAGAAAACTAGGGTCTGCATATTTCTCATCGAATAGGGATGTTTTCAAATCTGTGATCGAAGAAAGTGAAATTGTAGCAGCTGCGATAGACAGACCACAGAAACCTTATAAATTTAAGGAAAAGCAAAGGGGCAACCTACGACAATGTCCATATTGTAGATTTCAACATCCAGAGTATGCTATGTGCGATAAAAATTATAAATACCCAGAGCACTTAGAGATGATGATAAAGAAACAGCAAACTAAGAGAGAAACCTTTAGACGTGCTGTAAAATGCTTCTTCTGCCATTGTTTTGGACACTATTCCTCTGCTTGTACTGGAAGAAAGAAGTTGAAGGCAGTGAATGCAGTGTTAGTTGAGACATCATCTGATAGCGAGAGTGATATGGAAGAGATGTGTGAAAATGGTGAAAATGTAGTAGCATCGATTGATGTATTGAATTACAGTAATTGCACATCATGCCATCAGTTTCATAATAACGGAATACTTAAATGTGGGCATGCAGTGCCGTGTTCGCTTGAAAACGCAAATGCAGCAGTAGCCTCCAGAGGCACTTTAGAGTTCCACCACGGAATAGTCAATGACACGCCATGTAAAGTTCTTCATGATAGTGGCAGTACATTAATCGGTTTGAAAAGTGAATTGGCCAAGCCAAAAGATTATACGGGAGAAACAGTTAACTGCCGCACATTTTCAGGCAGCATAGAAACTTACCCGTTATCAAAAGGTGACATAAACACCCATTTCTTGTCCGGCACATTTACTTGCGCGGTTTTAAAGAACCCATGTGCGGACTTGATAATTTGCTGTTTACCACAAGTGAAGAAACGTACCACTGAACAGATAGCAGCCTGGAGAGAAACCTACTGCAGTCAGGCTGAGTCAAAAACTAGGTAAAAACTAGTAAACAAGAATGACCTACAAAACAAAACAGTACACCTCAGTGCATCAGTGGTACAGGTGAACAACGACCACCACACAAAAGGTCATACAGACGGAGCGCGCCAAATCAAACATACCACCGTATTTGGAACAGCCTAATACAAGTGTAAACAGTGTACACTTTGAGCCGAATCAAGATGTTTTGTTACTATTACCAGATAAAAGTGACTTGTTATTGACCTCATGGCAAGGTCCGTTTAAAGTGGTGAGAAAGATTTCAGAAGTTGACTATGAGATATCCTTGAACAACAAACTCAAGATATTTCATATCAACATGTTAAAACCGTATTACAGAAGACAAGAACAGGAGACGGAAGACCAACACAACGCAACCACACCAGTAAACCAGACCCCAGACGAACTGATAACAAACATAACATTGAACCATGCAGAAGACGAACATATTACAGCAACAGTCAGCAACCAGACAGAAGAAGATGACTTTGAATTACCAATACCGACTATAGAAAGCACCACAACAACCAGCAACATACACCTAGAACCAAAGAGGTACAAAAGATGACAGACGAACAGAAACAGCAGACAATAGCAATGTTGACTGAATACAAACAAATTTTCTTAGACAAACCAGGTAGGACAGATAGGATACAACACTCCATTGTTCAGACATACATAGATGATATATGCATCCATACAAAACACTGGACAACACATCTACAAACTTTAAGACACCCATTTATTACACCCATCATTTAGTTAATTAGATTAAGTATATTGTTTAGTTCAGTAACATCCTTTATTTATTAAATAACATCTTTGTTTTACTTAATATCACAAATTAATAATTTAGTTAATTTATTTCCCTTTAGTATTTATTTAATTTAGTTTAGATTAATTCCCTTAGTTAATACTAATAGTATTAGATATCATCCCGTAAAATAAGAGTCATACTAGTAATCATCAGTCTAGTGACTGATCAAACCGATTATACATTACAATAGTTTGAGATAGTTAGACTTAGTTAGTTTCTGTTGTATTGCCGTAAGCAATACATTTAAACTTGTAAATAACAATGTGATATATGAAACAATTTATTTCGGCTCAATATTGTTTAACACGAGCCCATTTCTACGTCAATGACAAAACATTTTTAAAATTGACAAAGTATGAATAAGTGAATATGAGGACGAATGAAAGAAGTAAAATTATGAGTGTGAACAGTGATGCAATTTTTTTCGCACACATGTTTTTATAACTTGTCCGCGTCTTCTGTGTAAACCATATGAAGTGTGTATTTTTATGTGTGTTATAGCCACTATTGCATTACACGAATGGTTGTTTTCTAGAATCCCAGATCGGCGACGTACGTCATAAATTAAGCAAACTTTGTGACGAACATTAACCTACCTGTGATACTCGAAGACCTGGAATACATCAATTATAGACATATAGTTATATTTCTAAATGCAACACATATAAATTAAATTGTTACACGCAGACAAACAGGAATACAAACAGATAATTATACAAACAACAGTTAATTTCTAAGGGACGGAACACTGTATCAGGGGACACTACAGACTTAGAATAAGTGGAAGGGCGAGTTGAATATTTAGCCACAAGCGGAAGCGAGATAGGCAAGTATCAGCATACACACAAATAACAAGAGAAGTGAAAGTACATTTCACTGGAGCCATGAATTATATTCATGTATTGCATCCTTAACAGGAGCAATTTGTATTGGGGTATCGGTGAATCGGTATTTTGAGGGGCTTAGTTGGTTAACGCGCCCTGGTTCAACACAGCTCCAAAGAGTGTAATGTAATGACTCTTGCTTAGAGTGGAGATGTGTTAAGCTGATCTAAAACTAGTGGTTAGATACAGCAACTTGTGACCAGACTTACTTAGGGACAGAAGTGAACCTTAAGATATAGCAGTGAACCCCTTGACTAAAATAGATCAGACTAATTTTATATGTTGCGATGACATTGTGTCACACCTACTACATTAATCTGGTGACGCAATACGAGGGACGACGAGAGAATGTCAAGGTGTTGGACCGACTAGTGACAGAAGATGGGCAAGGACTAATAGGACATAGAGACAGGACCTCTATAAAGGTATAGACAGAATACAGACAGCACCCAAGCTAGGACGTAAGAACAGTAATTAGACTAGACTCGGGTGGGGACACTAATGTGTTATAGTTAGAACAACAGAGGGACCGACCCGAGAACAGGGGCGGGTACAATAGGTCACGGAGAATACCGTGACGACGTAAACTAGAGTAGAACTTTAGAGAGTGACGAGTGCTAAGTAGACAGTGCTGCGTGCAAAGAGAACGGCACGCAGAGTTGCGAACCCCACGAGGAAGTTTGACCACGTGGGCAAGCGACAACCTGAGCGGCTTCAGACAGGGACATGACGGCCTTCGGACTGGACGTAGTGTTGTTCTGAAGCCATTATCTATTGTTGTGAATGCATGCGATATTTAACGAGAGAGTGACCATGTGTGATAATGTGCATTTATATATTGTGTAACGAGTGATGATTATTATGATGATGTGTCAGGCAGATAACGCCTTATTTTGATTGTCAGGCTTGCCTGAAATAAACTCCGTATAAAAACATCTGTGCGAGCGAAGTTGTAATTGAGTTACGGATGATGTGGCCTGATTGCGAGTGAACACAAGACTGTGACACAGGCAATGGATTGTCCAACCACTTGTTTGTGCTTCTTGTGTTTAAATTACGAGTATTTGAGCATCCGCTTGTTCGTGTAGATTATTTGATCTGATGTGTGGCAAATCTAACCTCTAATTACCGTATTGATTGTTTGATCTGATGTGTGGCAAATCTAAACTCTAATTACCGTATTGATTGTTTGATCTGATGTGTGGCAAATCTAAACTCTAATTATCATATTGATTGTTTGATCTGATGTGTGGCAAATCTAAACTCTAATTACCGTATTGATGTTTTGATCTGATGTGTGGCAAATCTAAACTCTAAATTACCGTATTGATTGTTTGATCTGATGTGTGGCAAATCTAAACTCTAATTACCGTATTGATTGTTTGATCTGATGTGTGGCAAATCTAAACTCTATTTACCATATTGATTGTTTGATTTGATGTGTGGCAAATCTAAACTCTAATTACCGTATTGATTGTTTGATCTGATGTGTGGCAAATCTAAACTCTATTTACCATATTGATTGTTTGATTTGATGTGTGGCAAATCTAAACTCTAATTACCGTATTGATTGTTTTATCTGATGTGTGGCAAATCTAAACTCTAATTACCGTATTGATTGTTTGATCTGATGTGTGGCAAATCTAAACTCTAATTATCATATTGATTGTTTGATCTGATGTGTGGCAAATCTAAACTCTAATTACCGTATTGATGTTTTGATCTGATGTGTAGCAAATCTAAACTCTAATTACCGTATTGATTGTTTGATCCGATGTGTGGCAACTATAAACTCTAATTACCGTACTGATTGCTTGATCTGATGTGTGGCAAATCTAAACTCTAATTACCGTATTGACATGCTGGGCCGAACCATCCAGGTTCACACACTGTTCCGCCAGAACACTCGCCGTCTCCGTCGCATCTGTTACATGATGGGCAGTCGACCTTTGCTGTGCAGTGACATTTGTACTGACACCGATGTCCAAACCAACCTTGACGACATGCTGAAAGAATGTTTTAAACTGATTCAGTGGCCAACAAATCGTAGGTTTGGACCAAACACTGTCCACAATCAAAGGAACAAGTATTATAATGTATATTTCTGCTCACTGAGCATTGAAATTGCGAAAGATACACGAAACAAAACAAATAACACGATGACCCTAGTACGGCGATATATCCTCCATCTCTACAAATGGAAGATCATATTTGGCGATATATTCCTCATTGGACTCCCCCGATGGTGTTTCCACCTTGTCGTGGTGGGGGGAGTTGAGTTTCCCAATGACCCTGAGAGCTATGCCGGCGGTAGCGTAGCTACCAGCACGGCCTCCCAAGCCGGACAGGTCAAAGGGTAGAGAACAGACAAAGAGAAACACCCTAGTCCTCCAGGTTGGGGGTTGAAGCGTGGGGTTAACATCCCCACCTTTGTAAAAACCATTTTTGTTACGAAACAGAAACATGAGCCTCGAATTCGGACTGACTTATCTGGACAACGACCTTGGAACGTTAAAGGACGTTTCAGATTTGGAACATGGAATGTACGGACACTATATCGAATTGGAGCGGCCGAAGAACTAACCCGGGAGCTGGTTGAATATCAAATGGATATAATTCAAGAAATAAGGTTGCCAGGAGAGTGTACTTTAGAGCAAAATGGAATGATTATAATATATGGAGGAAACGCCCAAAATAAACATGAATTAGGAACAGGATTTGTCATTTAAAAAAAGAGTTATGGGGGAACGTTTTAAACTTTAAAGCTGTTAATGACAGGATTGGTAAATTACGAATAAAAGGTAAATGGAAAAATATAACGATGATTAATGTACATGCACCTACTGAAGAGAAAGAAGATGATATTAAAGAAGACTTTTATAATGATCTGGAAGATGTCATAGAAGAAACCCCCAAACAGGACATCCTAATTGTGCTGGGAGACTTCAATGCAAACATAGGTAGAGAGCAAACTAATAAAAAAAGTGGCCGGTATGGAAAGCCTACATACAAATTCAAATGATAATGGATGGAGAGTTATCAACCTGACAGAAGCCAAAGGACTGCAGATTAGCAGTACCAGACTACAAGGAAAGGATATACACAAACAAACTTGGAAATCATGTGACAAGAGAACCTATAATCAAATAGATCACATTTTAATTAACAACAGAAATGCATCAAACATACAGCAAGTTAGAAGTTATAGAGGAGCTGAGTGCCACAGTGACCACTTCCTCGTTGGAGCAAAATTTAAAATAAAACTTAAGCGAGCTTTCTATACTAAATTACACAGATTACACCCAACATATAACAGAGAAAAACTACAAGAAATTACAGTCAAAGAGAAATTTACAGATGAAATAAAATGTAAACTTGAAACTCTGCAAAACCCTTTGGAGGAAAGCGTTGACCAAACTTGGTTGAACATCAAGAATACAATTCAATCTACCGCAGAAGAATGTCTCGGTGTGTTAACCACGCATAGAAAGAACAGATGGTTCAATCAAAAATGTGAAGAAGCAGTCATTAGGAAAAAGAATGCCAGACATTTATGGTTAAATGACATCAACAACATCCAACAGGAAGAGCATTATAGGAATGAATGTAAAGAGGCTACAAAAATAGTCTGACAGCAGAAGCGAGAATATATGAGTAATATAATCAAAGATATGGAAACTAATCACCAGAAAAATGAATCCAGAAAGTTTTTTAAAGAACTGAAGTCAATGAAACGAGGGCACCAACAAAACACATATGGTTTAAAAGACAAAAATGGGAATATGATAAATACCAATGAGGAAATGTGCAACACATGGAAAGAATATTTTGTTGAATTACTAAACTGTGAAGCTCCAAGTAACACTTTTCCCACATGAAGCGGTTCTAACATGTGAACCACAAATTGAAGAACCTACATTTGAAGAAATCTTATATGTAATCACACGACTTAAAAACAATAAGGCAACTGGGACTGATGGAATTGCTGCTGAATTTATAAAGGCAGCTGGCCATGCATTACATCTAAAGCTATACGAACTAATAATAAAAATCTGGAGGACAGAAGAATTACCCCATGACTGGAAAGAGTCATTATTGATACCTATCTTTAAGAAAGGAGACAAGTTCCAATGTGAAAATTATAGAGGAATATCACTACTGTCCGTAAGCTATAAGATACTATCCGCAGTATTACTAAATAGACTAAAACCATATTCAGAAGACATATTAGGTGACTACCAGGCGGGTTTTAGACAAAACAGATCAACAATAGATCAGATATTTATCTTACGACAAATAGCCGAGAAAAATTGGGAATGTAAAAGAGATCTCCATAACATTTTTGTGGATTTTAAAAAAGCTTATGATAGTGTCCATAGGAATAGTCTATGGAATGCTATGCAGGAATTTGGAATACCAAGGAAGTTAATCAACATGACCAGACTATGCATGGAAGATACTTATAATATAGTAACATATAAAGGCAGGAAATCAGACCCTTTCCAAATAACATCTGGCTTGAAACAGGGTGATGCACTATCGCCGCTACTCTTCAATCTGGCTCTAGAGAAAGTTGTTAAGGAAGGTAAAGGAGGAATGTGATATTGGAGGAACATCCAAGCTGCTTGGTTATGCAGATTATATAGATATTATAGGGGAAAATGAACAAAAGACATTGGAAATATTGACTCACTTAGAGGAAAAAGCCCAACAGAATATTTGGTAATTTCAAGAGAAGAAATGTCTAAAAACTCTGGCCACATACAAATAGATAATATGACCATTAAAAGAACGGAAACATACAAATACCTGGGTACAATCTTCAACTGCTCCAACATCATAAGGGAAGAAATACAAACTAAAATCAACTCTGCACTACAACATCTACTAAAATCAAAGGCGCTATCTCGTAACACCAAAATCACAATATACAAAACACTGATCAGACCATTTGTGCTGTATGACTCTGAAACCTGGAGTAAAACGAAAGGAGACGAAGCCTTGTTACAAACCTTTGAGAACAAAATTTTAAGACGCATCTTTGGACCCATTAGGGATACACAAAGTGGAGAGTGGAAAAGAAGATGTAACAAAAACATTTATGATCTGTTTAAGTCCCCGCTAATCACTGGTATCATGAAGGCTAATAGACTACAATGGCTGGGGCGTATAGAAAGAATGGAAGATAATAGGGAAACAAAACTCAGGAAATAAATGACCGTAGACCCCGAGGTAGACCAAGAAGACGGTGGAGAGATAATACATATACTGACCTACAATCACTTGGAATCAACGACTGTCAAGAGAAGGTCCACCAGAGAGACGAATGGAGACGGATTGTATCTGCAGCAAAGAACTTCAATGGCTCGGAACGCTGAAGAAGAAGAAGAAGATTTCTCATTGGACAAATGGCACCAATACTACGCTCGATTCACAGGACGTGCTTTTGTGATTGCCTTGCGATTTTACGGGGTAGATGGTTCATTTCATAAGCCAGCCGGTGCTGTGATGCTGGGTTGAAGTCACGCGTACTGCATTCGACACTGTGGGCGAATTAGACGATCTAATCGATCTACTGTTCAATAAATTAAGGTGGCCGGTCCTTTGCTATAGCAACCGACTCCTGATCAGGACTTTCCCGTCACCCATGGCATTAGCTGACACCCCACCCCATAGCCACGCTACTCCACCACAGTTAAGCATTGCTGATACCCTACAGCTTGATGATCCCATCCCACCTATTCACCCGCTTAGCATAGGTCCCTAGCAACACAAATTATCTCCCTTAGCACGTGACATTTGAATTTTCAGTATCCATGTTGTGACGTCACACTGATTATTTAGTATAACTTAAAAAGTCGACAGGGTCGACTTCATTGCACCGGGTTTTATCCCATATGACTCGGTCTCTTTCCGCAGCACGGAAAGCGTCGCACAAAGTACGAACTCCGTAGCTTTTAGCGACGACCCACAGGAGTCTCCAAAACATTTAACTCGTAAACCGAAGGACGCGGCCCGGAATGGAACCCACGACCTTCGGAGCATGAGTCAAACGGCTTGACCACTTCGCCACAGAGTACTAAAGAACTGGATCTCACCGGACCGCATCGTTAAATCAGAGCGTTCTACTATACTACTGATAGTGAAGATTTGTTGTCACTTTATGAGAAGAAATAAACTAGAAAACTTAGTGACAACTGGCAATATTGACGGGAAAAGAGCAAGGGGAAAGTAGTGAGACAAATACCTGCATGGCTTGGCCACATGGCATGATCAAGACAAGAACATTGAGCTGGTCCAATACTAGCGATCGTGTGAGATGGCGAACCATAACCGTCCATACTTGTCTACATGGCACATGTTGAATGAATGACATTATCAATCAGACGTCTCTAAACTAACACGTATCGACATGGAACATGATGAATGGATGACATCATCAACCAGACCAACACGTATTGACATGGCACATTATGAATGGATGACATCATCAACCAAAAGTAATTTTATACCAAGAGCCTACCAGTTACTGCCATCGAATATGTGATAGCCACCAAGATGGCTGACAGCAAGACACACCTCCACGTCATAGCCCTGCAGACGGTCATCTTTGTATTGCTTCGCACGGGACAGCCGCCAATTATTGGCCTTGTAGCTTTATCTCTGCGATAGGAGGACACAATAACATTATAGAAAATTTATAAAGTAACTTCTCAAAATGTAATCATTATTAGGTAATTGTTTTCCCATTTTCTCCACCGTTTTTTGTCTTTCTCTGACTCTCCCTCTTTCTCTCTCTCTCTCTCTGTGTGTGTGTGTGCGTGCGTGTGTATGTGTGTGCGTGCGTGCGTGCGCGCGTGTGTGTGTGTGTGTGTGTGTGTGTGTGTGTTATATTAGATACTTGGGAAAGGTGTAGGGGAGGGGAAATTCCGTGAAAAGTTGTCGAAGCTGGATTAAAATTACCTCAACAAGGTCTTCAAATAGGAAATAAAAATAATAATGGTGACTAGATTAACACAATAAATCCGCATGCCTAACATCACATCATGTGCCTTCATCATGTGCCCTGTCAGCTGGCGTAGGCGTTCATGGCTCTCCACAGATCTCGGTCTTTTGTGTTCTGGATCAACTCTGCTGATGATATTCCTCCATGCCACCGTTTCAGTCACCACCCAGCATCATGTATCTTGGTCTGTCTCTTTTCCCGTTGATCTTTCCAGTTCTCACAATGTTCTCAAATGCCACTCTTATCAAAACAGACTGTTTGTCTCTTTCTTATTGTTGTATATAATGTTCTAGGATCATTAGCCTCTTTCAGACAACCATTGTTATTTACTCTGGCAGTCCAAGGATTGGCAACATACTCTCAGGAACCACATCTCTGCTGCTTCTAAGTACCTAACAGCGTATGCTGAAATATACGTTACTGACACAAACTAATCTGATGGGAGATACACATATACAAGTAAATGGGCATATTCGTAAGCAAGTTTATCAGTACAGTTATCTCAGAGCAGTCATAATATCTAATGGGAAATGCCTTGAAAAAATTAGAACAAGAATTGCCATTGCGAAGGTAGCCTTTTGGAAGATGAAAAACATACTGACCAATAAAAAGATATCAATTGAAACGAGAAAAAGAGTGTTGTATCTCATTACGTATTCTTTAATAGAGCCCAAATTTGGGAAATTTCATGTAAAATATAAGTTAGAATACTGTGTGCTGAAGTAGTGGGAATTTCAAAAATGTGGTGTTCATTTTGATGGTGTGTGCTTTACGATCTCTGTATAGTAATATTATAGATGTGAACGTCGTTGACTTTTTTCCCTTTCTTTTCTGGGGATAGATCGTTTGTGTCAACAACATAACGCCCACAAACAGTTATAACGAAAGATTTATGGTGTCGTTGCTAATAAAAAGCCAACAAGTGACGTGATCATGAACAGATAAGATATAAAACAGGGGTTTCTGGGAAAATATGTACAACCAGAAAAAAAAATCATCAAAGTACAAACACGAGAAAAACCGTTGTATTGTTGAAAGCTGGAACAATAAAAGGATAGTGTAGCAGACATTGTGGTATAGAAAGATGAAGATGGCAGCCATGGAAAATGGATCTTCGAATACCTAGATGATACAGAAACTATCCCAGGTGGATCACAGACTGCATGGCCATAAATGTTGTTATGTCTGTTTCATTGGAGCTCGTGAACAAGGGAGGTTTGAAGGTCTTACTGACGTGACATGGAAAAAAGGTGTGAAGACATCTATGAAAGACAGAGATATGTTTATGGTAGAAAGAAATCAAGTGGGTAGAGAGATGCATGCGTAGTCTGTAGAAGGGGTTGTTTAACAGGATACGATGGACTACTAATTTGAATATTTGTGTCGTGTAACAGAGGGAAAGTGGTGGGGTTGGTAATTATGTAGTGTTGATGTCCTTTCAGATAGAAGTTCAAGACACTCTTGACATATCTACAGAAGATACATAACAGGTCTCTAAGTAACTGGGTTGGGGGTGGTGTAATACTGGGTTATGTTAAGAAAAAAGATGACCCTTTGAAATAATATAATGTTGACGAAGACCTCTTTAATACGGATACGTTTACTGTTCGTAGGGAGGACACCTTTGACGAAGATAGTGTACTGTGAAGAAATGGATGTGATAGTAGTAATATGTTTATTTGTTTCATTAAGACTGTAGTTATTATATCACTGATAATGTGTTATGTGACTTCGTTGTTTCGTTGTGTGTTATAACAAAATAAAACGTAACAGTGTACCCTGTGACTATTAATTTTATGTTGATATAATGACAAAAAGAAATGTTTATGCTGGTGGCTATGTGAAACGTTGGTTGTAAAGAGGTGAGGTGTTTTTAAACACATCTGTCATTGATCTATGAGACGTTGTTATGGAGATTTTCCCATTTGGCTAACACATACAAATTTTTTCCGCTTTGGCTAACATATCTGACTGTTACAGTACACTTGTTTGTCTAACAAAGTTCCCTACTTTTCATACATGTGGGTGAGGTATTTCTGAATTTGACATAACTTTTCCCCGACTTTGTTCATGAATGTATCAAGTGTTTATGTACATGTCTGTATGTGTCTCTGTTCATCCTTCTCCGACAAGAAAAAGACAAGAAAAGGACGTCATAAAAAAGTTATCACATAAACGACAGGGCTATATTTCATCATTATGAATGGTCCGAATGTGTCGGGTATGGTTACAGTTATATCTGAAGTCTTTGTCGCACAAAGTACACCGGTAGCGGTCTGTTATTTGAGACGAGTTCGTAGTATGAGGATTCTGAACATATATGTGAGGTGTGTTCGTCTGATGTGGTGATGGTGATGTTGATGTTTCTGTGGGGTTTGCTGATGGTGTCGTCTCTGGTGGTGATGTTGTAGTGTTTGGTGTATTCATACGTGGGTGATGTTGTGTTCGTCTGTGTCGATTGTCTTTTCTGTTGATAAACTGGTATATGAATAAGTCACACACTTTCGTTCTTACAACCGCAAAAAAAACAAACAAAAAGTTCTGTTGTATACACAGTATGTTTCAGTGTTTTATCAGCTGCCGACGACACGAACAATGCTAAGCGACTCACACCAGCGTGTTTCACCGCTGTAGCTAGCCAAGTCAGCACGTGAACTGCTGTAGAGCAAGTGAGGAGACGCCGTCTATTTTATAAACTGGTTGTGTGTGTGTGTGTGTGTGTGTGTGTGTGTGTGTGTGTATGTGTGTGTGTGTATGTGTGTGTGTGTGTGTGTGTGTCTGTATTTCTCTGTATATAGAAGTGTAGGCGTTCGTGATTGTAGGTGTGTGTGTGTGTGTGTGTGTGTGTGTGTGGTTGTATTTCTCTGTATATAGAAGTGTAGGCGTTCGTGATTGTTGGTGTGTGTGTGTGTGTGTGTGTGGTTGTGTATAGTTGTGATTACAATAGTACTGATAGGGGATGGGTGTGTATGGTTGTCTTTGTGTCTGTACGCTTGTAGGTGTGTGGATGGGTATAGTTGTGGTGTGTCTGTCTTTGGATGTATATTTGTGTAGTCGATGTCTGTACGCTTGTATGTGTGTATGTACAAGTGTATCAAGTGTGTATGTGTGTAGTTGATGTCTGGTTGTACTTGTGTTCATATGTGTGTATGTCTGTAGGAGAAATGCCTGGAGGTTCGTAGCAAAAGCTAATGGTAGACGTTTGATGCAGGAGAGCCTGGCATATGATACCACAACATCTAGCTTTATAATGGAGGTGGAGGCGGTCAGTGCAGCTCTCCGCTGGATGGAAAATACGATACACACACACACACACACACACACACACACACACACATCGTGATTGTAACCGACTCAGAAAGCATGCTGAGGAAGGTGAGGAAAGGCATGCTTCGTGCAGAGTGGCTTGCCTCGCTTCGGAAGACACAGGTTGCAAGCATCGCCTGGACACTTGGTGGAATATTGATGCATGACAAGGCAGACGTGGTTGCGGCCTTGTGGGAGCACGTGTACACCTCGGAGGAGCAAATGGATCACCATTGTCTGGCAAGAATGAGGCAGCGAGGCGTGACGACGGGTTCTGGCCGACGCTCGACGCTTAGAGGAAAGGCGAGACAGACATATAATCAGATTGCTACTGGCACTATTGGTGTTGGAACTCTTCGCTGGCTGCTGAGGATGGGGACGGAGCGCTTATGCGAATGCCCAGAATGCTGTGATGTCGGTTCTTAAATCAATCAATCAATCAATTAATCAATCATTTAGTTATTTAGTTAGTTAGTTAGATATTTAGTTAGTTAGTTAGTTAGTTAGTTAGTTAGTTAGGTAGTTAGGTAGTCAGTTAGTTAGTTAGTTAGTTAATTAGTTAATTAGTTAGTTAGTTAGTTAGTAACTTAGTTAGATAGCTACTTAGTTAGTTAGTTAGTTAGTTAGTTAGTTAGTTAGTTAGTTAGTTAGTTAGTTAGTTAGGTAGTTAGGTAGTTAGGTAGTTAGGTAGTGTCTTGACACATGCCGACGCATCTCAACTCCAAGATATAAAGTTGCTCGTACTCAACAACCAAATACTAAACAGCGCTCACCTTGATGAAACAGACGCAAACCAGCCGACGGCAATTTCAGGCATTTATTACATGCTCTCGCATAATCAACAAAGAACGCTATTCCATATTATAACCTGCCCCTGAAGACGGGGACGGGTGGTTATACAGCCATTGCTTCCGGAAGGTCGCTCTTTTCCCAAGGATTTACCAGCCGCGTTTAACTCGTCTAAGGGTTATTCCTGTCCCGGTCCCATCACTGTATGAATGTGAGACAACAGACGATTTCCTCGCTCACTAAGAAGATTGCGACAAACCAGATCCTATCCTCTCCAACACGGAGCCTATAGAAAACACCGCTGTCCTGATGTCCTCTCCCGAAGCGTCTCTCGTTGCCGTGTTATGACGTCGTCCACATCGGCCTTAGTTTCTCATATGGTCATCTAGTTTTGTGACTTGTCTGGGAATATCCCTTTCTATTTGGTGGCGCGTGGCCGCCGTGTGGCATAATGCCCCCTCCCCGATAAAAAAAAAATGATATATCATTTTATTCTCCTATAAATATGTATATATATATATGTACAACTATGACCATCATTTTCTTTAATCCACAACCACATAGTTTCTAGGATCTACCACGTTACCAACCCTCAAAAAAAATTTAAAAGCTACATAATGGGCACGCCCACCTGTCCAATCCCTCCGTTGGACGTCGTGTGGCTGATCATGGGCAATCAAACCAACTAATAAACATATTAGTCCCTACCTTGTCGTAATGACAAGTGTGTCCTAGCTCTAGGTATTACCATGAGTTTCGGACGAGGGTAATAATGAAGTTTTTCCCAGTAACCATGTTATTTGTAGTTGATCCTTGTTGTTGTTCTCGTACCATATAATCATTTCTTTTTCCAACTCATCTTTATGGATAGGGTAGCCTTATCTGCTTTCCACCTTGAAAATTTCATCGATCCTTTTCTGATTGTATCTTATTCTTTGGCCCTTCTTGAAGTGATCCATATACCATAATATTAATTAATAATACACAACCTTATTAATGCAAATAACAATCAATAATTAATATCGTCGAATTAACCAATCCCCAATGGTAATTATTTTCTAAGTATTATTTAAATCCAACCATAAAATAATGAACAACTTATTAATAAACTATCACCATATATAATAAAGACAGTTAAGTTCACAACGAAATACTTGGTAATTTGATCACCGAATATACCATGTCCCAAGCATGCATCACGTGTAGTCTGATCATTTTCATCCTCACGCTGATTCTGTCGTGAATGTAAAATTAGTCACAAATGTACCTATTCGCCTCCATTCTATTTGTAATAATAATTTACCTATAAATTTGATTGTTATAACATTGATTCTCTAATAAGGCGCTATGTGCATATATCTTATCAACTTAATAACTTATGAAAGAACAGAACAATAAAATACAACCAATTAACCTATAACAAAGATCTGTCTTTCACCTATAATCGACTGAGAATGTTATCCGACAGAACCAGAAATTTCCTACCTAGTAAGTATCTAGAGAACTTCTCAATACTTTCAATTAAAGCTAGAGCCTCTAGTTCAGTAACAGCATAGTTTCTCCGAGTTTCAGATAGCTTCTTACTGAAGTAAAGAATAGGATGTAGTTTCCCTTCATGTAATTGAAGTAATACAGCTGAAATAGCATGTAAATTAGCATCCGTTTGTAAAACAAAGTCTTTTGAATTATTAGGTAATTTCACAATAGGATATGTACTAAATAGAGATTTTATTTGTTGTAACAATTTCTCATGATCCTCTGTCCAAACTATCTTTATAGGTCTGTAATACAGATATAGACATGTGAAAAATCATACATTTCAAAGATTTAAGACTTTCTAAGAAAATAACTCAGAATTATGTTCTAATATTATGACTCAACAAAAATAAATCCTTAAACCAATTCATCATCATGAACTATTAAGTTTCTCCAATAACAATATAGTTACTAACAATTATCTGAAGAATAGAGAACTAAACTATTTTCACACACCTAAGTGTGGAGATATGAGATAGTGTGAACACTTTGAACAAATATAGATTTAGATCTAAGAAATTTGGAATTCTAAGTAATAAGACTGTAAATGTGTCTGTAATGCATTTTGTGTTAATATGAACCTAACACTTTCATCCCATTTTATTTTTCTTTTATTCTTCTATTTTATTCTATTTCTTTCTCTCTTTCTTTCTTTCATACTTATGGTGTTTCCGTACTAAACGTATGTTAATATTTGTATTTTTCAACTTTGTTAAATTGAACACTGTCATAACTTTCATTCGTATATATAACGACAATGCAGTATATTTGATTAATTTGTAGCAGAAACAAGCCAAGCAAATAAAATATGCATTAATTAATGCATTGTAATTTTGTTTGTTATCATTGACTTGTGTGTAAATTTTCTTGAGTGATTGAATGACTGTATTTTTATTCGCAATATCATCAATATATGCCTTGTTTGTGAGACTGTGTTTGTGACTATGGATGTAACCTGAGATAAGGTCAATTTAAGCTAACTCAACATGTTTGTCATAAATATGGTTACAACATCCCATTTCATCTGTTGTTTGTAACTATTGTGTTTAACTTTTGTTCTATTTTTGTGTGCCACACTGTTGTTATTACCAGTCAGTTGAACTTTTAATGAATGTGTAATTCCTTCTTCTTGTGATACGTAGGTTTGTGTTGTTGTGAGTATCACATCAGGTTTGCGTTCTATAGTTTGAGCGTAATCTTTGACATCAGCGATGTTACCAATTATCAACCCAGCACATGGGTTTGGTAGTACTGCTGCGCACACTCGACCTTTATAGTATGGGCATTTTATGCTAACCCATGCAGTTTTGTACATTTCTATTGTACCCCCAAATGTCCTGCACTCAATACTTTTACCTGTATAATCACTTTCTCTTATGAGTTTGTGATTAACACCTGTAATATCGGACCCTGTGTCTCTAAAACAGGTTGTTGGTAAACCATTCACCAACGCTTGGTGTATCGTCAGAGTACCTTGACGAGTGTATGCTGCATTTGCTTCGTGAATATGTCTCTTATTGGCTGATGTAAGGTCATCATTACTATTATGACCTTCTTTACCTGTTTCGTTATTGTATGACTCTATAATGGCTGCGTGTGTGTCCTCTAGATCATCTGAATCGCTACTACAACTAGACAACACATATGCGATACTCGCTTCCTTCCAGGACTTTCTCATTGGACAAGACCTGCTTGTGGGTCCATATGCCCTACATGAGAAACATTTAATGCTTCTTTTAAACGAGTCATACTTACTTCTCTTCTTATCAATCATGTCCTTCAGATATGCGGTATAACCTGGATGTTTATCACACATCTCTAAATTTCCATGCGATAATCTACAATACTGACATCTGTTGAATTGGCCTTTCTTTGGTCTATCACCTTCTCTATTGTACGGACTATTTCTATTAGTACTACTACCAAACTTTCTAAACTTACTGTTTCCTCTTTGAAATTTTGCACTTGCTCCTATCACTAATTCAGGTTGTGTACAGTTAGCAAAAATATCCCTATGTGCATTGAAATAAGATTCAACCTTATTCTCCATTTCACTTAAACTTTTACATTTGTTTTCCATAAGAAATACTGACATAGGTTCTGGTATCGCAGATAATATTCTATCTCTGATAATTAAGTCTCTCACTTTCTCATAACTATCATTAATATCTGCAGCCTTACACCACTTATCAAAACTAGAAGACATTTCCGAAGCGAAATCCAGGAATGTTTGATTCGATTTCGGTGTAAGTGTTTTAAACTTTGTACGTAATCCAGATTCGTCTAATGAAAAATGTGACAGCACACGATCGCGCATATATTTGTAATTTGTACGTAAATCCTCAGGAATTAACTCGATCACTTTCAACGGCTCTAACGCGAGGTGACGGTGAAATAAAATCGGTACATCCTTCTCCGGTACCTTATAATACTTTACGAGCACCTTAAAATTCGTTATCCATGAACTAACAGAATCACCTTGTTGAAAATTCCTGAATAAACCTTGGTACTTTTTCACAGGATCGTTCTGCTTAGCCAGCATTTTCTCTCGTTCGATTTCAGCTCCACGTTCCATCTCCAGAGTCTTGACCTTTAAGCTACCTTCGAGTTCTTTGTCCTTCCAGAGCCCCCACATTGTCTTGACACATGCCGACGCATCTCAACTCCAAGACATAAAGTTGCTCGTACTCAACAACCAAGTACTAAACAGCGCTCACCTTGATGAAACAGACGCAAACCAGCCGACGGCAATTTCAGGCATTTATTACATGCTCTCGCAGAATCAACAAAGAACGCTATTCCATATTATAACCTGCCCCTGAAGACGGGGACGGGTGGTTATACAGTTATACAGACTCAGTTCCCGAATTCTGCCATTGCTTCCGGAAGGTCGCTCTTTTCCCAAGGATTTACCAGCCGCGTTTAACTCGTCTAAGGGTTATTCCTGTCCCGGTCCCATCACTCTATGAATGTGAGACAACAGACGATTTCCTCGCTCACTAAGAAGATTGCGACAAACCAGATCCTATCCTCTCCAACACGGAGCCCATAGAAAACACCGCTGTCCTGATGTCCTCTCCCGAAGCGTCTCTCGTTGCCGTGTTATGACGTCGTCCACATCGGCCTTAGTTTCTCATATGGTCATCTAGTTTTGTGACTTGTCTGGGAATATCCCTTTCTATTTGGTGGCGCGTGGCCGCTGTGTGGCAGGTAGTCAGTTAGTTAGTTAGTTAGTTAGTTAGTTAGTTAATTAGTTAGTTAGTTAGTTAGTAACTTAGTTAGATAGCTACTTAGTTAGTTAGTTAGTTACTTAGTTACTTACTTACTTAGTTAGTTAGTTAGTTATTTAGTTAGTTAGTTACTTACTTACTTACTTACTTACTTAGTCAGTCAGTCAGTCAGTCAGTCAGCCAGTTAGTCAATCAATCAGTCAGTCAGTCAGTTAGTCAGTTAGTTAGTTAGTTAGTTAGTTAGTTAGTTTGTTAGTCGCTGTTCCAACTTCACAGTGACTGATCTTCCCCATTATGCTCCGTTCTTGTGACAGTGAATATCACATTAAATGCTCCTCACTGCCCTATGTGACAAGTGGAAAAGACAGGACTTTCGACAACCAACAGCCCGCACAGACTGTCAACACAAAAGTCCTCCATGAAAATACAGTGCATCTTATAATGCCGTCGCCAGAATGCCAACACAAAAGTCCTTCACGAAAATACAGTTCGTCGTCGATGGAAGTGGCAGTCACTAGAAGACCAGCAGCCACACATTTCTGCACAAGGCAACAGCCGGTCAATTCTGCGACATAGCCAGCCGTCATTGCTCCAAAGTCTAGATATTTCTAGATGTTGTTTGTTCCGTTTCTAGATGTTTTAGGGCGTGCAAGGGCATTTTTTTTTCGAACATGCAGTTCACGCCACAAACAACCTCGGACAGATGTTAACATTTCACTATAAAAGTCAACTGTACATAATGCCGTCACCAGAATGCCAACACAAAAATACTCCAGGAAAATACATTTCGTCGTCGATGGAAGCTGCAGTCACTAGAAGTCGCTTTAAAAAAGAATCACTAGTCATTAAAAACTAAAATGACTAGTCACCAGTCCCTAGAAGACCAGCAGCCACACTTTCTGCATAAGGCAAAAGACGGTCAATTCTGAGACACAGCCAGCCGCCATTGCTCTGAACATGCAGTTAACGCTCCAAACAACCTCTGGCAGATGTAAGGCATTTCACACGAAATTCACAGCTCCCAGCGTCGCACTACGCACTCAACTCAGTAGCAGGCTAACTGAACAATACACTTCCAGTCCAACATGAGGAAATACGAATTCACACTGCAACCATGAGCATAGACACTCCAGAGGCCTTAACCGTTTTAACGCCTATCCACCATGTTCGCGACCGGAAGTCCTCCTATTTCAAGATGTGGGTGGTCAAAAGGAAATGTTGAAGAATTCAGTCAGTTTGGCTGCAAAAACAGCTATTCCAAAATTAAAGATAGTGGGTCGTAAGAAATGGATGACTGAAGAAATTTTCCAAATAATTGAAACAAGAAGACTCAACAAAATTAATCCTGCCGAATGTTAAGAAATTTACAGACGAGTCAGAATATTATGTAATGAGGCAAAAGAATCATGGCTTGAGAAAAATTGCATAGAAATTGTAAACCAACACAACAGTCAAAATACCACATCAGTGCACAAAAGAATTCAGGAACTTACTAATAAAAGAACAAGTGCATCAGCAGGCTGTCTAAAAACTAAATATGGCAAAATCATAATAGAAAAATATCAGATTCTACGCGTATGGTCAGATTATGTGCAAAACCTTTATGATGATAACAGAGATGAACAGTATGATATTCGAATGAAGGACTGCCAATTTTGAAGATGGAGGTTTGGAATGTTCTTAAACTTATGAAAGCTGGCGAGACCCCGGTTCAGATAACATCACAACAGAAATGATTAATACTTTAGAAGAAAATGGAATAGATCATGTCACCAGACTTCTAAACACATTATATGATACCGGAGATATACCTTCTGAATTATGTAATTCTGTATTTATTGGAATCCCAAAGAAATCAGGAGCCTTAGAATGTGATCAACATAGAAAAATTAGTATAATGAGTCACATCACGAAGATTTTGCTACGAATTACCATGCAAAGAGTGAGGAAGAAAATACAACCTGAAATAGGGGAAGAACAATGTGGGTTTGTAGAAGGAAAGCGTACAGTAAATGCTGTGTATATGCTGCGATCAGTTATTGAATGTTCTATAGAAGTAAACAAAGATGTACATCTTTGTTTTATTGACTATACAAAGGCTTTCGATAGAGTAAGACATGTCAACATGGTAGATATGCTTGCAGATCTACAAATTACAGTCATAACATCTGATTGGAGATGCCTTGAAGAGATTAGAACACGAATGCCATGGCGAAAGTAGCCTTTAGCAAGATGAAATACATACTGACCCAAAAAATGATATCAATTGACACGAGAAAAAGAGTGTTGAGTTGTTAGATAGAGCCTGTGCTTTTGTATGGATGTGAAACTTGGACAATGAGCAGTCAAGCTGAAAAGCAGCTTATTGCTGTGGAAATGTGGTTTCTGAGGAGAATGCAAAGAATACCATGGACAGACAAGAAAACCAATGACCAAGCACTACAGGAAACATATGAAAATCGTAAATTGATTAAAGAAATTAGATGTAAGCAGTCAACATTTTGGGCATATTGTGAGAAGAAATGAATTGGAGAACTTGGTGACAATTGGCAAGATCGAAGGGAACAGACCAAGGGAAAGACCGAGAAGTAAATACCTGGATGGCTTGGCCACATGGCATGGTCGAGACAGGAACACTGAGCAGATCCGCAAATCTGGTGAACGAGTGAAATGGCGAGTCATGACAGCCCACGCTTTCAGGCATGGCACATGATGGATGGATAGAAACTGATTAGAGACATTAGACGTAGTCAAAATGTTTTGGGCATGTTATGAGAAAACATGACTGGGAGAACTTGGTAACAACTGGCAAGATCGAGAGGAAGAGATCAAGGGGAAGACCGAGAAGTAATTACCTGGATGGCTTGGCCATGTGGCATGGTGATCGAGAGAGATGGCAAATCATGGCCGCCCACGCTTATCGCATGGAACATGATGGATGGATGGACACAAACATATGCATCTTCAGATTGACCGTTCTTTGCAGACCGTCACGCTCGTCACATCAGTGCCGACTGGAAATATCCTCATCTTTCGATGGTTTCCCTGTCTCAGACATGAACACATCCAGGGAGTCTTTCACGCCAGGAGTCCACCATCGCGTTGGTCGTTCCCTGCATCGTCTTTCAAAGGATGGCCATGTATCACGGTTTCTTTCTAAGCAGCTGGGAATCTCCGTGGCAGAGTGGTTAACTTTCTGCCTCGCCGCGCTCAGAAGATTGTGGGTTCTATTCCGGTCTAGGTCGTTCGTTTTACGGATGTAATTTTCTCGGAGAATCCTGCGGGTCGTTGATGGAACTACGTAGTTTGTGCTTTGTGCGAAGCTTTCTATAGGCCTCACTGCGGAACGATACACATACATATGGGATAAAACCCGGTGTAATGAAGTCGACTCTCTTGCCATTTAAACATGTTGCTGTATCTAGGTAGCTGTGGCCATTGATGTTGATAAAGTATTTCAGTGTCCGAGACATGGTTCTGTTTGCCAGCCAGGTCTTACCCCCAGATCTTGTAGAATGTCAATATTTATGTATTGTTCCTCTTGTCACACGGTATTGTAGGAATGTTTCTGTGACATTTATTGTTCCTCTTGTCACACGGTATTGTGGGAATGTTTCTGTGACATTTATTGTTCCTCTTGTCACACGGTATTGTGGGAATGTTTCTGTGACATTTATTGTTCCTCTTGTCACACGGTATTGTGGGAATGTTTCTGTGACATTTATTGTTCCTCTTGTCACACGGTATTGTGGGAATGTTTCTGTGACATTTATTGTTCCTCTTGTCACACGGTATTGTGGGAATGTTTCTGTGACATTTATTGTTCCTCTTGTCACACGGTATTGTAGTAATGTTTCTGTGACATTTATTGCTCCTCTTGTCACACGGTATTGTGGGAATGTTTCTGTGACATGTATTGTCACACGGTATTGTAGGAATGTTTTTGTGACATTTCAGTGCAAAATTACACCGGCATGCACGGACATCGCACTCACGTACACACAAGCTACGCGTGCCATTTACAACAGAAAACAAAAAAAAACTAAAGTTAAAAGTAAATAAGAGATTCGTTACACGCCTTAACTGATTAACTGCCATGGGATGATAAATTGTCTTATTCTAACTTCCTGTAACTGTCATGGGCGTTTATTCAAACTATAGTTAAAATATTACAGTAGTTTTCCCTATGTAATCTAACTTAATTGTATATATAATGCACCATGTCCGCTACCATATTAACAACTATTAGTTCATAACTGTGACAATCTCTTACTTCCCATGTTTGCCGATCCATTTTTATTTGGTGCAAACCTATTTTGTGTTGGCACTCTGGGCATATGGCGCTAATTGAATCGGTCAATTTTGTTTTCTGTAATTCAAATCGACGCCAATGAGGCTGGAACCCATTACCACCGAACCGACAGTGGAGCATCTCTAGCCACTACTGCGGTTCCAGTATTTCATTTTGCTTACCACAAATACAGAGTAAACTGACTTAACTTCGGTAACAAAACTGAACAATCCTTTAAAGCTGCGAGAGAAGTTTCTTACCGTTACTTCGTGAGAGAAATAATTTCGTAGCCTGTATCAATGGCTGTATTTCGACACGTCAATAGTTAAACACTCTTTCAGTTGACTAAAATTGTAACTATTATTTTTTTTTTTACCTCGGATAATTATCAAACATAACAAAGTACTTGACATCAACTGTTCTCAACTTTCCAAACATGTACCCCTTAAAGGAGGAGCGTAGATATTGGCGCAGCGTTTCTCAAAGTGCATATCAAAATTATGTGAACAATGTCCGGTTCAAATAATGATGTTGGGGTTATTTGGTCAATGATTTGTACAATAGGTGTATGATTAGCTGTACTTGTATGTGAATTTGATACGCGGACAGTGAGTAGACAAGCTCACAAACATCCAATGACAGTTGAAATGTGGTTTCTGAGTAAAATGCAAAGAACACTGTGGATATATAGTAAAACCAATGAGCAGTACTATAAGAAGCAAGTGGAAACTGTCAACTGATTAGAGCAATTACGCGTAGAGAGTCAAGATTTTTGGACCTGTTATGACAACAACAACAACAACAACAACAACAACAACAACAACAACAACAACAACAAAACTTTATTTTGAAAGGGTTAAGAATTGGGCACGCAGGCCCGTCTAACATTCTGCCCTTTTATCACTCTCTTTCATACATTATACCATTCACACATCATTCAAGGCTAACTGAAAACAGCAACAATATAAAAGATATGCATTATAAAGGCATGTGGAACAATTAAAAATAATACTACACGACTCAGTAATAGTAATAACTGGTGTGGCACTTTATTAGCTATGTGGAATATACTGGCCTACCAAAAGGGGACTGGCTTTTATACTAGGGTTTTATTATAGTATTACTTCTATTATTAAGGGGGAAGGTAATCCGCACTGAGATAGTGTTCAAATAATTTGCGATTATATGTATAGGGATTGATGATGTCTTTTATTTCATGTGGAAGATTGTTCCACAGCTGAGCTGCAGAGTACGTTAAGCTTGTTTTGTATAAGTCTATCCTAGGCTTCGGAAGGTGTAATAAATTTAATCGTTTACTGTGTCTAGCATTATATTCAAACAATGGCCAAAGGTAGTTTGGGGCATTCCGATGTAGGATTTTGTGAATTAGTTTGGCCTTATTGAAAAGCAGACGTTTGCGGAGTGGTAGTAACTGAAGGCGTTTATGCAGGCTAGGATTGTCAGTTAAATGTTTGCTATAAATTAAACTCATGGCCCGTTTCTGGAGTGAGTAAAGTCGCTTGGTGCTTGAATTGGAACAACCGTCCCAGATTGTAGAGCAGTAGTCAAAATGTGTCTGTATGTGAGACGTATAGAATATTTTCCTTGTGTCCTCATCAAGGAAATTTTTAATTTTGGCGAGTTTGTAGACTTTTTTCGCTGTTTGTTTAGTGAGCGCTTGAACGTGAGGATTAAAGGTTAGGTTTCTATCAATGATGAGGCCTAATGTTTTGTGCTCAATTACACTTTCTACTGGCATGTTATCGATGTGAAGTTGAAGTGATCTGTATGAATTTAGAGTCTGAAGTCTTTGTCTTGTTGTTAATAACATAGATTTTGTTTTAGTGATGTTAATTTGCATACGGTTCGCATAGCTCCACCTAACTACATTATTTAATTCTTGTTGCAAAGACGACTCCAGCAAATTACTGCTTTCAGCGTTTGTATACACTGTACAGTCGTCTGCAAATAGATCGCAGGACGACGAAAGATGCAAAGGTAGATCATTAATATATATGGCGAATAATAGAGGGCCAAGAATAGAGCCTTGCGGTACTCCAGTATTGAAGGTAGTGGTTTGGGACAGAGATGTATTGTATGATACTACTTGCTTTCTGTTTGACAGAAAAGATGTTATTAGCGTCACAACATTAGGGCCAATTTTCATTGTCTCTAGTTTTTTAATTAAAATGCATGGTCTATCATATCAAATGCTTTTCTGAAATCGATAAACACAGCTCCACATAGATTGTTGTTATTTATATTATGGTGCCAATTTTCTATCATGTTTGTTAGGGCCGTATGGCAAGAATATTTTGGTCGAAATCCTGATTGACTGTCAACTATAAGCTTGTTGCTATCTAAATACTGTAATGTTACCTTATGGATGTGTTTTTTCTAGTGGTTTAGATAGTGATGATAGTAAAGAAATGGGTCTATAATTGTTCGGGAGACCATTGTCCAATGAACCGGATTTAAGGAGAGGATACACTTTAGCGATTTTGAGAGCTGATGGAAAGTGACCTTTGGTGATACACTGATTATATACATAGGTTAGTGATGCACAGATCAAAACAATGTTTTCCGTAGTGAATTTGAATAACGAAGACACAAACAATAGATTGCACTATTTATTGCCTGGCATATTTCGCTGCATCTCGTCAGGTACATACTGCAGAAATCACACAACTTACGTGAATTAACTAGATAAATCCTTCAAGTTCAAATATACACATATTCGCACAGTAATGTCACTTATCTACCACGGTAATTTTATGCTGACTAACATGTCTTTCTGTTTGCACAATTCTGGCTTGCGTTGATAGATCATAATTGCTTCTGCAAATTTTAACAAGCGAGTATTTTGTGTGTTAAACAACACGCGAATGCAGTGTCTCTGTCCACCACATGGCCCTTTCGACAATGTGCCTCCCGATTGAAGACGCCGGGAGCTTCCGGTGTGTCGGCCCCACGAGGCTAGCATCTCCTGTGTGTTGTATCTTGTTGACCCATTGAGGTATGTGTTCTGACACCCATTTGTTAAGCTGTCTCTCTGCTCTACCAATGTAAACGGCCTGGCATCTACAAGTGAATTGGTAAATACAATTGTTTGTGGCGTACAGAGGAACAGGCTCTTTGACTGCTGGTGTAGGAATCGGTACGGTTTAGTAAACCCAGTCCAAGCTGGCCAACTTGAAGCGCACACACAGTTCTGCCTACTACGTCACCCAAGAATTGAGCTTGTATGGCTACTTGAAGTTCACTAAATTCTGCACAGAAACATTGTACAAGGTGAAAATCGCAGAGAATGTTCGCCTCAACAAATCACTGAGCACTGAAAAGGTAACAACGTCAGTACTAGACAACTCAGAGAAGTATGTGAGGAACTTATCGTCGTACGTACTCAACAACATTGAAACGGAGGCCCTTGCATACGGATTAAAATTATGCTTAAAGCCTAAACACATCAACCGTGTTGAGTCGCAAGCACAGTTTGAAATGTTGTTTGATCAAGTCTCCAAGTTATCACCTACCTCTGCTGAGTCGGTCGGGTGGCTGAAGGCCAAACTGGTAGATTTAGAACACCAGTATCGCACAACACCCTCTAAACAGACGTGTCCGCTGACCAACGAACACCTTACTGCCTTAGAAGCGTTAAAGGCTAACAAAACCCTCGTCATACTGAAACCTGACAAAGGGAGCGGTACAGTACTGATGGACATGTAAGACTACCAGAGAAAAATGGATGTAATATTGTCAGATGAATCCAAATTCAGGATAGATCAAAAAGTAAACAAGTCGGAGGACCTGGATGCTATAATGAGGAAAGAGATCCAGTCACTTGTGAATGCGGGACTCATCAGTGAGGCCACTGCAAAAACGCTCACACCACGTGGCTCGCACACTCCTCAGATGTACGGTCTGCCCAAACTTCACAAGCCCGGCATCCCGCTAAGACCTATCCTGTCCATGGTTAACTCTGCACAACACCGAATGGCGAGATGGTTAGCCGAAATGTTTAAGCCAGTACGACAGTCCTTCGATCCAAAAATACTCAGAGATACATTCCAACTGGTGGAATTATTGGATACTATGGACATAAATAACAAACACATGGCATCCATGGATATAGCCTCCCTATTCACTAACGTTCCGTTAGAGGAGACAGTGAAAATAATAAGGGAACGCATTGAAGACAATGGGTAGCGGGGTAGGGGTATCCCCTATCAAAGGAGAAGTAAGGCGCCTCCTTCCCTCCGCTAGCCTACGGGACACCCTTGGACAAGGTGGAGTACCCGTTTAGCCCCCAGATCAGGGTTACGTGAAGCCATGGGTGCAGGTGATGGATGAAGATGGAGAGCAGCCAACAGATAGTTGTAGGTTATGGTCTCCACCTTCACGACGGTAGGCAGAGGATCTCTATTTTGAGGAGACAATGGCTACGGTCACTGACCAGTATGGTCACTGCTAGGAAGGAAAGCAATGGCAAACTACCTTCTTTACAGATGCCAAGAAAATCATGTTGTGTGAAATCATCGATAATCAGAGAAACGGCGTAAATGGGTGCTCCATAGGAGCAGCCTCGCCCGGTAGGGATAGTCATGCGCACCAGGTGACTCCAGACCGTCAACAGGCTACTAGGTGCAACAGATTAATATCATTGAAAGTAGGAACTTGGAACGTTAGAACAATGAATGCAGATGGAAAATTAGAAAACATCAAAAAAGAAATGGGGAGAGAGAAGATTAACATATTAGGAGTATCGGAAACGAGATGGAAAGGAGCAGGGATAAGGACAGGAGAGGATTGTAAGATTATTTACTCTGGGGGAGAAGAACAGCAAAGAGGTGTAGCCATTATATTAGATAAGCAAACATCAAATTCTGTCAAAGGATATCATGCTGTGTCAGACAGAGTCCTATTAGTAAAATTAAACGGAAGACCTTTTAAAATAAATGTCATTCAAGTATATGCCCCAACAAGTGAAAGCAGTGAAGAAAGCATAGAGGAATTTTATAATGACGTGGAGTCTGCTTTGAAGAACTGCAAAAAATCAGAAATAAATATCATAATGGGTGATTTCAACGCAAAAATAGGACAGCAAGGCGATGGATGCAGTGTAGGCAACCATGGTTTGGGAGAGAGAAATGAAAGAGGATACAGACTTGTAGAATGGGCAAAAGAACAAGAAATGGTTGTAGGAAACACCTGGTTTAAACAGCATCCTAGAAGATTATGGACATGGAGGAGTCCAGACAGCAGGATTAAAAACCAGATAGATTACATCCTGATTAGCAAAAGGTTTCGAAATGCGTTAACAGTCGTAAAAACAGTTCCAAATGCAGACTGTTACAGTGATCACAGATTAATTACAGGCACATTGAGGGTAAAGTTAAAGAAAGTCAAGTATACAGCAGGAAACCCTAAATATGACTTGTGCAAATTGAAAACTGACAAAGAAATACAAGATAATTTTAACATAGAAGTAAAGAACAAATTTGATATATTGTCTGATCTAGAGATCCTGTTTCAAGATGTAGATGATCAATGGGAAACGATGAAGAATTCAATCAGTTGCGCAGCAGAAAAAACTATTCCAAAAGTAAAGAAAGTGGGCCGTAAGACATGGATGACTGAAGAAATTTTACAACTAATGGAAACAAGAAGACAGAACAAAAATAATCCTGCCAAATATGAAGAAATTCACAGAAAAGTGAGAACCTTATGTAAGGAGGCAAAAGAAACATGGCTTGAGAAAAATTGCAGAGAAATTGAAAAACAACACAACAGTAACAATGCGAAACTAATGCACAAAAGAATTCAGGAGCTTACTAATCAAAGAACACGTACATCAGCAGGCTGCCTAAAGACAAAAGATGGAAGAGTCATAATAGAAAAAGATCAGATCTTACATGAATGGTCAGATTATGTGAAAAACCTTTATGACGATAACAGAGACGAACAGTATGATGTCCAAAATAATAATGAAGGACCAGCAATTTTAAAGATGGAGGTTCAGAATGCGCTTAACCATATGAAATCTGGCAAGACCCCCGGTTCAGACAGCGTCACAACAGAAATGATTAATGCTTTAGAAGAATATGGAATAGATAAAGTTACCAGTCTGCTTAATACAATATATGATACTGGAAATATACCTCAGGAGTTATGTAATTCTGTATTTATTGCAATCCCAAAGAAATCAGGAGCCTTGGAATGTGATCAACATCGAACAATTAGTATAATGAGTCACATCACGAAGATTTTGCTAAGAATTATCATGCAAAGAGTTAGGAGGAAAATACAACCTGAAATAGGAGAAGAACAATGTGGGTTTGTGGAAGGCAAGGGTACAGTAAATGCTGTGTATATACTGAGAAACATAATCGAACGTTCTATAGAAGTAAACAAAGATCTACACCTTTGCTTTATTGACTACACAAAGGCTTTTGATAAAGTGAGACATGTCAACATGATAAGGATGCTTGAAGATCTACAAATTGATGGAAAAGATCTTAGACTTGTAAAAAACATATATTGGAAACAACAAGCTGCCATAAGAGTTGATAATGAAGTAAGCCAATATCAGCCTATTAAAAGGGGTGTGAGACAGGGATGTGTAATGTCTCCAGATCTGTTTTCCCTGTACAGTGAAAGTATTTTCAGAAATATTGAAGATATGGAAGGAATCAACATTGGGGGACGATGCATCAATAACATTAGATATGCAGATGATACAGTCTTGATTGCAGACAATGAACAGGACCTGCAAAATTTAGTAGATGCGATTGTTACACACAGTGAACAACTAGGGTTAGAATTAAATTGTAAAAAGACACAGATTATGGTCGTCACTAGGAAGGACGAAATACCACAATGTAATATACAAGTAAATGGGAATATTCTTCAACAAGTGAGCAGGTACAATTATCTCGGAACAGTAATAACATCTGATGGGAGATGCCTTGAAGAGATTAGAACAAGAATCGCCATGGCAAAAGTAGCCTTTAGCAAGATGAAAAACATATTGACCAATAAAAAGATGTCAATTGAAACGAGAAAAAGAGTGTTGAGATGCTACATTGAACCTGTACTTTTATATGGATGTGAAGCGTGGACAATGAGCAGTCAGGCTGAAAAACATCTGATGGCTGTAGAGATGTGGTTTCTGAAGAAAATGCAAAGAATACCATGGACAGCCAGAAAGACCAATGAACAAGTCCTTCAAGAAACAAATGAAGATCGTAAATTGATTAGAGAAATTAGACGTAGACAGTCAAAATTTGTTGGGCATGTTATGAGAAGAAATGGATTGGAGAATTTGGTGACAACTGGTAAGATCGAGGGGAACAGACCAAGGGGAAGACCTAGAAGCAAGTACCTGGATGGCTTGGCCTTGTGGCATGGTCGAGACAGAAACACGGAGCTGATCCACGACTCTGGTGATCGAGTGAGATGGCAGAACATGACCGCCCACGCTTACCGGCATGGCACATGATGGATGGATTGAAGACAAACAACTAAAATTAGGCATACCAACACCTATTCTGGAGAGGCTACTACTACTATGTACCGCCAACATACAATTCAATTTTCTAAGTCATACCGCCAAATTGACGGAGTGGCCATGGGGAGTCCTCTTGGTCCTATTCTAGCGGACATCTTCGTGGCACATTTAGAAGAAAAGAGATCCTCAGACATCAACAACTTGGCCTTTTACCGTCGTTATATGGACGATATACTAATTATCACCACAGACGAGCTACAAGCAACATCGTTTCAGGCCACAATGAACAAGACGCATAAAAACATCTTTCTATCTATGGAACACGAACACAACGAAGCGTTACCGTTCCTAGATATTCTAATGAGACGTAGAGCAGACGGCACAATTCAAAGATCGGTGTATCGCAAAGGAACATGGACTGGCCAATACCTAAATTTTCAGAGCTTCACACCTGTCCTGTAAAAACGGGGCTTAGTACGGACCTTGTTTGACCGTGCTAGAAAGATATGCACCCAGGACACACTGACAGGGGAATTTGAAACTCTGAAGAATGTCTTAAACCTGAATGGGTACTCCACAGGATTTATAAAGCTCCACTGCCAACAGGAGCCGGGGGGAGCCAAACCCAAAGCAGACGTAACTACAGTCCCTAAACTCAAGGTATTCATCCAGCTAACCTTTCGAGAGGATGACGTAATGCAACGTCTGCAAGACCGGCTTACTACAGCAGAAGGCCGAACATTCTGTGCGGCAACTCCAGTCATTACATACAAACCGTACCGATTCCTACACCAGCAGTCAAAGAGCCTGTTCCTCTGTACGCCACAAACAATTGTATTTACCAATTCACATGTAGATGCCAGGCCGTTTACATTGTTAGAACAGAGAGACAGCTTAACAAACGGGTGTCAGAACACATACCTCAATGGGTCAACAAGATACAACACACAGAAGTGCTAGCCTCGTAGGGCCGACACACCGGAAGCTCCCGGCGTCTTCAATTGAGAGGCTCATTGTCGAAAGTGGCCATGTGGTGGCCAGAGACACTGCATTTCGCGTGTTGTTTAACACACAAAATACTCGCTTGTTAAAATTTGCAGAAGCAATTATGATCTATCAACGCAAGCCAGAATTGTGCAAACAGAAAGACATGTTAGTCAGCTTAAAATTACCGTGGTAGATAAGTGACATTACTGTGCGAATATGTGTATATTTCAACTTGAAGGATTTATCTAGTTAATTCACGTAAGTTGTGTGATTTCTGCAGTATGTACCTGACGAGATGCAGCGAAATATGCCAGGCAATAAATAGTGCAATCTATTGTTTGTGTCTTCGTTATTCAAATACACAGATCACTGGCGCAGCAAAGCGGAGAATCCGACTGTTGATTCCATCTAACCCAGATGAGTTTGTGTTTTTTAGTTTACTGAGGTAAGTGAGCACTTCAGTGACTGTAATTAGCGGTATGTCAGAAAGGATATCTCGGGGGCATCTAGTCTGGCAAAACGATGACAGTAAAGATAAGTTGCAAGGAGAATTTGGTATTGTAGCCTTCAACTGATCTATGTCATTCTGAAAAAAAGTTACTGAATTGGTCGCATGTAATATGATTTGATGGTAATGAATTTGAGTAGTTACACTTGTTTGTCAAGGTGTTAATTGCCTTCCATATATCCTTACTATTTGTTTTATCCATGGAAGTTCTTAAAGTAATTTTTCTGTTCTTTTCGTATGGTATATTGAACTTTGTTTTTAAGAGTACGGTATGTGCTGAGATCCCGCTTTTTATGTGCCTTATCTCTGTCTCTCATAATTTCAAGTATTTCCTGGGTGATCCAAGGTGGCTTGACGTGGTGTTTTACTCGAACTTCCTTGATTGGCACATGTCTATCAAACACATTAATAAAGATCTTCATCCAGGATTCCAGAGCATCATCCGGGTCTGGAAGTTGATAAACATTGTTTAGAGGTGAACTGAGCAAGTCCTGTAAAAATGCGTTTTGGTTGAAATTTTTGTAGCTTCTATATTTTACAGTTATGTGTTTATGTTAAGGAGTTTTAATTCCTTTTTTAGACCATGTGCAGCATATTGGGTAGTGATCGCTCACTGCACAATTGTGCACGGTGCATTCTATGATGTTGTCCGAGCAAGTTACATAAATGTGATCTATCAGTGTTGAAGATGAGTTTGTTACTCTAGTATCTTGTTTTACTATTTGTTGGAAGTTGTATGATGGAATTATATTTCCCCAGATTATATGGGATTTGTTGGTGTCAATGTTAAAGTCTCCGAGTAGAATAATCATAAGCTAGAGAACTTGGTGACAACTGGCAAGACTGAGAGGGAAAGAACAAGGGAAAGGCAGAGAAGTAAATATCTGGCTGGCTTGGTCATATGGCATGATAACGACAAGAACACGACTCTGGTGAGTGTGTGAGATGGAGAAACATAACCGCTCACGCTTATCGCCATGGCACAAGATGATGATTATGATGATTAGCTGTGCTCATAGTTACGGAAGAATGACTCACGTCATTGAATCTCTGTTCATTGTCAGCTTTGCTACAGCCACTATAAGGAATGAATCACTAAAATAAGAACGAGAAGTAGACGTAAGGCTTTACTAAAACACGAGAACAAGTAACAAAATAGACGTTGCGGCCAAATCCTTCGTCAGCACAGAAACAACAAACTCACGCCGATACAACTACATGAGAAACACTATATGAAAGTATATATAAGATATATAGTATATACAAGTTACTCATCTGTATCCTTGTTTGGAACTGGACAACTCTTTCATGAAATCCACATGTATGATTTCAACAAAGCGACTGAACAGTAAATATGTACATACAGCCAATACAGTAAAATACAGCCAATACAAAACAGTAGGTTATACATTTTCAACGAGAATCATTGTTGCGGTAACCGGAGACGCACGGTTGTCTGGATCAGCATGAAAGACTTGAGGTTCAGGCCAACTGGTTAACCCAGAATTGGCTGGAGGGATACCACTCGAAATCTTGTCTCTACAACCGGCTCTAGAAAATCTGTAGATGTTGTGTGAAGGGCTTAAGCTGCGATTAAATTTAGAAGAATGCCGGAGAAATACAGCTTTTGATTGGTAGCCGTATAAGAGGAAAGGATAACGGTAGAAACCAGAAAACATGCATACTAGTTAACGTGAGTTGCATGTCATTTATGTGACCCGTGCATTGGGGGAGCGAGGGGATGTTTGTGATTTACTAGGCAAGTTTAAGTTCAGTATTTTGCCATTGCTTTCTGAAAACCGACGCTCGTACTATTGTTAAATATCAACATAAGACTCCGATTCGTCTGCAGCTGATTTCCAAGGGGAAATGCCGGATTGCGAATCCAGTTTGCTACCCCTTCACCAAAGGCTCCGAACACTCTACTTGCATTCCAAATTTGGCAGTCATATACAGCAGATTGGAATTCGTACCTTTAAATTATGCTTTCACTGAATACGTGTACTTCCAGGTTCACCAGCCAGCTTTTGACAAAAGTGGCTTGATAAGCGAGGTCTAGACTAGGTAACGAAATCAGGAGTTTAGTGTTGCCGAGCGAATACTACACTCTAAATAAAACACAAATTATGATTAGGAAACTCAAGGAAAAGGTAAAGCACATAGAAAAACAGGCGAACATTTCGAGCAAAGTCTTTATACAGGAACAAGAAAACCAGACATCAACTACCAAATACAAACAAGTGTTTTTCTTGTCGTTAAGTTTTGTTTAGTTTTTTACTTTCGCCTGTATCTTTGTGTCATTTACGTTTCCTCAAGTTTTCTATTTATATTTTATGTTTTATTTGGAAAGTAAGGTCACAGCAAGACAAAATTCGGGCGAATGTATTCTTATATCGTCTCTTTTTTCCACCATACATTTGCATAAACGATGATTTTACCCGTTTCGAGACAAACACAACATACAGCGAGGAATAAGTCCACCCGTGGTGTGTACGATAGAATGGGATGTAACTATGTGATACTAACATTGAAAGATTCATCTTATATTATAGATTAACAGGGAAAGGATCATATTATGTGATAGATTAATAGTGAAAGGATAATCTTATGTGATAGATTAACAATGAAAGGATAATCTTATATGACAGATTAAAAGTGAAGGGATCATCTTATATGATAGATTAAAAATGAAAGGATAATCGTATATGACAGATTAACAGTGAAGGGATCATCTTATATGATAGATTAACAGTGAAAGGATAATCTTATATGATAGATTAACAGTGAGATGATCACCTTTTATGATATACTAGCTGCCCGGCCCGGCTTCGCCCAGGCTCTGGCGGGGATCTATCTATCTATCTATGTATCTGTCTGTCTGCTTGTCTGTCTGCTTGTCTGTCTGTCTGACCCGGTTTCGCCCATCCCCTGGCGAGGAGCGTCTCATTAAATTCATATAAGTAGTCATTATACATTCAAATACATTCTCTAAGCGTACAGAGTATGCGTTCGGCCCTGGGCCGAAAGAAAAAGGGCAACCTGAAACTACTAAACGTAAATACTGGGTACTTCAAAGGATAGGCTTCTTCTTTTTTTAGACCCCCCCCCCCCCCCCCCAAAAAAAAAAAACCTGCATTTTAACAGGCGTGCTGCGTGTAAGGTATGCATAAAGTATGAACAACACACACAAAATTAACTTAAGAATGTCCTTCCAGACACCATGTGCTCTCTTTCACTAAAATATAAAATTAGATTTTTAACTAACTATTGCATTTCATCTGAATCTGATAAAGGGCACACACACACACAAACAAATATTGCCTACATATATAGTAGAGGATATTGAAATATGGTACATGGCCAAAAGAAAAAGGGCAACCTGAAACTACTAAACGTAATATACCCATTTAATTGTGTACTGACCTTCTCTCTGCCAAGAAAATGCTTGTTCAAAAACAAATGCTTCGATTACTTCAAAAGTTCCACTCCGAAAAAAGTACAGAAATAAAATTGTGACGTATCTAAAATAAATCCATTATTTAATGAACACTGGTTTTAAAAACATAAAAAGATGTGTTAGAAAATTTTCACTATTTAAATAGATGCATTACTTTTATGACAATTATTATGAAAATGCCTTAAAGATTATATCACTATATATTATAACTCATATGCCTATAAATAACTATAGAAAAGAGTTTATAAATCTGTGAAAACAATGCAAACATCTATACATAACATAATAGTGATGTTATTAAAAGTTATGACCCTTGAAATAACTTTTCTTATGTTAAGTCCCCTTGAATATAGCTGCCCAAATATTAGCTGCCCGGCTTCGCCCAGGCTCTGGCGGGGATCTATCTATGTATCTATCTATCTATCTATCTATCTATCTATCTATCTATCTATCTATCTATCTATCTATCTATCTATCTATCTATCTATGTGGAGCATCTCACTTAATTCATCGTCAATCAACTCATTTAAACTCAGGGGACGTAACTTAAGATATAACAATTATACTAAAAGTTATATCCCTTTTTGTCATATATTTTTATATTTTCTTATGTTCAGTCATGTAATTACAAAATTAAATTTTAGGAAGGTAATAGCTGATAGCTGATAGATAAAACTATCACAGTTGGTTGCACAGGAATGAAAGGAAAACGTGTAGAAAATTTCATCTCAATCGGTTGGACCGTTCGCGAACGCATAAAGGACGGACATACATACATACATACATACACACAAAGATTTTTATAGATATAGATTTAGTGTGAAAGGATAATCTTATATAATAGATTTACAGCTAGATAATCATCTTATATGATAGATTGACGGTGAAAGGTTCATCATATATGATAGATTAACAATAAGATGATAATCTTATTTGATAGATTAACAGTGAAACGACAAACTTATATGATAGATTTACAGTGAAAGATTCATCATATATGATATATTAACAGTGAAAGAATCATGAGATGTTATAGATTAACAGTGAAAGGATCATCTTATATGATCGATTAACAGTGAAAGGATCATGCGATTTGATAGATTAACAGTGTAAGGATCATGCGATTTGATAGATTAACAGTTAACAGTGAAAGTATCATCATATATGAAAGATTAACAGTGAAAGGATCATCATATATTATAGATTAACAGTGAAAGGATCATTTTATATGATAGATTAACAGTCAGAGCATCATCTTATATGACAGATTAACAGTGAAAGGATCATCTGAGTTAATAGATTTACAGTGAAAGGATCATCTTATATGCTCGTCTTATATCAGTGGTTCTCAACCGGTGGGGAATTACACCCCCCCCCCCCACTAGGGGGAATTTTAGGGTTTCCAGGGGAGGGGGGATTAAGATTATTTCACGATCGCGTTAATACAAGAATCGATTATTTGATATTGTTTTTCTATTCATACTTTAAGGTTCTGTACGTCTCACCCTTCTGAAATTCATTTGCTTGCTTGCTTGCTTGCGTTCGTTGGCTTGAGCTCCAACGCGAAGTCCTGTATGTCGGATGAAGACATCATGTTGTCCAACATCAGTGTGATGTCATACATGACATGAGGCTTGCGTGAGTATCCGTTGTCCCATGTCTGGCTTATTGGTGTGCAGACTGGTGGTTCCTCGCCGTACAGGCAGACACTCTCCGACTTCGGAGGAATCGGCGATCCTACTGACTTTAGCCAGGACCCCGAAGGGACCTGTTGCCCAGGACGCTCGACGAGGACGCGTCAATAGGTCTTTGCCAGTATATAACCCGGCCCTGGTGCCTTGGAAACACCTCTGCGTCCCGAAATTCATTTTATAACGTAAGTAGACCCGCAAATCACGTTTTATGTAGAAGTGTAGACTTGTTTTAGTATGTGCTATTTTGCTATGATGTCGGTTCTTAAATCAATCAGTCAATCAATCAATCAATCATGTGCTATTAAATTTAACTTCCATTATTACTTATAATGTGTAGGGGCGGGGAGGGGGGGGGGGTTAGGGTGGAAATGCGAATGGGGGGAATGACGTTCTGAAAATATGGTGAAAGGGGGCACGGGCCAATAAAGGTTGAGAACCACTGTCTTATATGATATACTAACAGTGAAAGGATCAACTTTTATTATATATTAACAGTGAAAGGATCATCTTATACGATAGATTAACAATAAAAGTATCATCTGATATGATAGATTAAAATTGAAAGGGCCATCTGATGTGATAGAATGGGGTGTAACTCTGTAAGATTAACAATAAAATGGACATCAGATTTGAAGTTGGGAACCATTGCGTTATATGAATTACATAATTATATGAATGTTGCCCTCTTAGTTTTACAAGTTAAACCGGATGTAGCCTCGTAATGTTTATGCCGGCTTCAATGGCATGTCTACTGTATCCACTTAGCCTGTAATTTAATAACAACAGCTTTTCCCACTGGTATATTATTTCTGAGAGTCATGTTTGTCCACTTTGGGTGCAAACAAGGATGTAAAAGGAAAGAGATTGGCATGATCGAAGTTTGAAACTGTACATTAAATTATAGGGATGAGGTCGGCTGGACACAGAACAAAACAGAAAAATAACAGTAATGTATTACACTGAGCGATGTCGGATATCATAATTCACTTCCTGTATATTGAGTTATTATCATCATCATTTTCCACATTTGCCGTCAAGCGTCGTGTAGAGGATATTTTGGAACTCCAGCGCCCGATGGGTGGCACGGGATAGTGTCGATCCGTGTGATTGTACAATGTCTTTGATTGAATGATTGATTGATTGATTGGTTTAGCATCGTATAGAAACCGACATCACATATTCGGGGCATTCCCATAAGCGCCCCGTCCCCATCCTCAGCAGCCAGCGAAGAGTTCCAACTACAATAGTATAAGTAGCAATTGATTATATGTCCGTCTCGCCTTTCCTCTATGCGTTGATCGACGGCCAGACCCCTCGTCACTCCTCGCTGTCTCATTCTTGCCAGACCATGGTAATCCATTTGCTCCTCCGAGATGTACACGTGCTCCCACAAGGCCGCAACCACGTCTGCCTTGTCATGTATCAATACTCCACCAAGTTCTGCAGAGCCAGCCAATCTGTCCTGCCTGTTCATTTCCCAGCACACCGGCATGTCCCGGAGAAAAGATCCATACGATGCTTGCCACCAGTGAAATCCGAAGCGAAGCAAGCCACTCTGCCCGAAGCTTGCCTGTCCTCACCTTCCTCAGCATGCTTTCTGAGTCAGTTACAATCACGATGTGTGTGTGTGTGTATCGTAATCTCCATCCAGCGGAAAGCTGCACTAACCGCCTCCACCTCCATTCTTAAGCTAGATGTTGTGGTATCATATGCTAGGCTCTCCTGCACCAAACGTCAACCATTAGCTTTTGCTAAGAACCCCCAGGCACTTCTCCTACCTCTCAACACCGAGCCATCTGTGTAAATAATCACATCACCCGATCCAGTATTATCATGAATTAGTTGCTGGATTTCCCTTCCGTGGCCCCTGCTGGCCACTCCCTGCACTCCCGGCTCAATGTGATTATAACTCTGCCCAAGTCTGACTGCTCGGCTGGCACTCTGACCCACTCCTCTCCTCTCCTCCAAGGGGCACACCTGTCTGATCGTATCCTCCGCCTGAACCATCCATGATTTCCCTCTTATCAGTCTCTGACCCTTAACTGCGTACACCGCCTCATGCAACGGGTGATCTGTGTCTGCAGCTACTCTGAGGTATGCCTTCGCTTGCATCACCTTGTGCCTACCAGCAACAGTCGGCAGACCAAGGATGTAACGCTTACAGACCACTGGGGTGTCTCTGGTGCATCCCAGAATGACCCGCATCGCTTCGTTCTGTATGCGCTCTAACTTCACCAGCTGACTCTTTGAGACAGTGAGCAGTCCTAGTCCATAATCAATCACTGAGATGATCAAGTGCTGGTATAGTGTGAAAAGCATTCTCTGCTCTGTGTCCATTGTACACTGTCTTTGGGGTCGTTTTTCCGTTTTCTTCTCTGCCATCCTCTTGCTCTCGTAGCAGATCTTCTTAAATGTAGGGCCAGTGCTGGTAGTTGATGGTCTTGCATTCTAACGAGATGTCCGAACCATTTTATCTTCCCTCTTTCAATATACGGGGCACAGGGTGCTGATCCCACTGTTCCCCCTGTCTGTCTGATAACATTATTTCTAATTCGATCTCGGATAGTTAAGTTGGCAGTTCTCGTCAAGCATCTCATCGCACAGGTGTTGATTTTGCGTAAATGTGACTTGGATGTCAAAGTTTCTTCTTCTTATTCTGAGTTCATCAGGAATATTTTTTGAACGTAATTCCTGTTCACAGTAGAGCTGCAATAGTTGCACCTTTAAGCCGACATATCCGACTTCTGCGGGCATTTGTTAACCGGGTTAACCTTCACGGGGGTTTCGGAGGACGTTTGACTCTCCCTGTTGTAGTGTTATCCCCATCCCAGCTGGTCCATTCAGATCAGCCGAAGATATAACGGTCAGCCCTCAAGAGAAGGCAGGGGCAAGCCATGGGCATTCCCCATCATAAAAGGAGGTTTCCATAAATGCAAACCCGACACATAATGCTCTGGTACTGGGCTCACCCAAGGAATCGTCACGTCCTGCAAATGGCTGCTTAACCTCACTTATGTATATTGGGCCTCCCGTCCACCTCAGGCTGTGTCTCCGGAAGTCAGGAGAGATCAGTCTGCAGATGAGTCCACAAAACGAGCTTTCGATTGGGACTTTTCACTTAATGGTTTTGCTAGCTAAGCAATATTCCATTTCGTGCCACTGGGAGGCTTTGCTCACCTTTGACGAAACACCACACAGTAAATTTTCGATGCAGACAGTCTACGCAATAGATTTGCTAGCCAGGCAATATTCCATTCTATGTTAATATAGAATATATAATAAAGTTATTATTGGTAGCATAGGGTGGTGTGAATATGCTATTTATTATCTGTACTTTGTGGACATGGGTATATTTGGATGTTTCAGTTCGGGTGATAGTTTATATATAAGAGCACTTGTTCTCGGACACCTGAAAACGATTTCTCTGTCTATTGTGCTATCTTCTGTGATCATACTTCCAAGATATTTGAATTCTTTAACATGTTTCAGAGGTTTGCTACGTATCGGTATACTTTTTGTGTAACGAGTTATAAGTACATAACCATGTTACTCCCTTGGGACCTATTGAGTTATGGTATTTTGTTGACCAACCCGCACATGACGGTCGATGTGGTCACTACCACGCCGGGCGCCTTTATTTCACCGATGAGTGTATGGGGACGTCATTTTAGGCTGGTTAGACCTACGTCATTTTTTCTTTCACAGTCCCAGATTCTTTGGGGAAAAGAATGCAGACCAACAGGGCCGACAGGTTAGTTAGTTAGTTAGTTAGTTAGTTAGTTAGTTAGCTAGTTAGTCAGTCAGTTAGTCAGTCAGTCGGTCAGTCAGTCAGTCAGTCAGTCAGTCAGTCAGTCGGTCGTTCGGTCGGTCAGTCGGTCGGTTGGTCGGTGGTAGGTCGGTCGGTCGGTGGATCGGTCGATCGGTGGGACGTTGGGTGGGTCGATCGGTCGGTCGGTTGGTCGGTTGGTTAGTTGGTTAGTTAGTTGATTAGTTAGTTGATTAGTTAGTTAGTTAGTTAGTTTGTTGGTTGGTTGGTTGGTTGGTTGGTTGGTTGGTTGGTTGGTTAGTTAGTTAGTTAGTTATAGTTAGTTAGTTGGTTGGTTGGTTGGTTGGTTATTTAGACTATCTTCACTACGTATGAAGCCACTCAGTCTATAAATGCTCAGATCCTCTCCTCAGTATCTACCTCGGCGTGTAGCGACCAACAATATCAGTTCTGTACTTTTTGACAATTCGTCTTTGTCCCCTGCACAGTGCTCTTGTCTCACTTCACCATCTATGACTTGATGATCCTGCAGCCTAGTATCTGCTGCGTGTTAAAGGAAGTATAACACACATGGCTTTCATATGACTGGAATAACTGAATTATACCAACGTTTGTATACTAAGTTGTTTAATGAGCATGATCCGAATGTTCGAAGCGGGTTCTGTACGTAGACAGTGGATTGAATAGCTGCGGAGGTCTGATGTCCGTAGAGTCACCTTCATCTTCGTTCCCCGCACTTGCAGGAGTTGATGGAAATGAACGAGCTCTTTGATGTAAGGCCAGTGATGGTAGTTGACGGTGCTGCATTCTAACGACATGGCCAAACCACTTGATCTTTCATCTTTCAATAAATGTGGCACAAGGTGTTGATTCCACTGTCTGTCTGATAACATCATTCCTTACTCGGTCTCGGATTGTTAAGTTGGCAGGTCTCCTCAAGCATCTCATCGCAGGTGTTGATTTTGCGAAAGTGTGATTTGGTTAAAGTCCAAGCTTGAGATTGGTAGCATAGAGTTCGTGTGAATATGCTGTTTATTATCTGTCGTTTTGCGTCAAAGACAAGGGCGATAACTGGGAAAATATCTCCCTTGTTCTACAATTCAAGGAATAACAACATTATCCCCTCTACCCCCAATTCCAAGAAACACCAACCCCCACACAACCATGGGTGACGTCATATGTTTGCGCGGAACGTGTGTTTTATGATTGGTGAAACCAGGAAAATTCAATTAAAATAATTAATGTTGATGGATGGAGCTCCTGGAGATGTTGTCGGTGAATTGCACAGTTGAGGTGCAGTTGCCAGAATATTCCGTCAGAACAAGACCTGTTGTGCAGTCCGGGAAAGTGTGGAGTGGTTTGCTTAAGTGGTTTTGTTTACTTCTTGACGATGATTGGTAAGTTGGAAGTTGTAGTTGAGGACATTAGAACTAGTACATCTTAATATAATGAATAGGAATCTATGACAGGGATTTCTTTGTGAAGATCTTGAGAGATTCTCAGATAATAGGTGAACATTCGCTGACTTAGAGAATATCTTCATTTGGTGGTTTAGGTACATCCTGAGGAATGAACTGTCCATTTTCTTAGAGTCTTTTTTTTTAATTTTAAGCAGCTCATGATGTTGAGGAGAGCTGCTACTAAGATTCTTGTTATGAAACTATCACTCATGATCTCTGTAAAGATTTTTTTGGTTTTTGTTTTTTAGATATCATTTCTGATTTATGTGTGATATTTTTCAGAACCATCATTTATGATCTTCTGATGTATTACAAGGAGAATATATTTCTTATGTATCTATTAATGTATGGGGTATTTAATTATGATTTTCTTTGTTGTTATGAACATCATGGAAGATTACTTATATATTTATGTGGGAGAAGAGATGTCATGCCCAGACGGTGAAATGACATCACCCTTGCTGATGGCCACCCGATATTCTCGCCGACAGAGTCCGGAAAGCGCGAGGATGTTTCACCTTTATAAGGCAGGAGTGAGAGAGAGATATCATGTCACTATAGGGAGTGAAGGGCTGCACCAGATGTTGACGAGATGGGGGCCAACGAGGGCCCGGTCTAAATGACCACCCCCCTGGTGTCATAATCACTTCACCTTCTCACTTTTCCTCTCTCTCTCTCTCTCTCTCTCTCTCTCTCTCTCTCTCTCTCTCTCTCTTTCTCTCTCTGTTTTCCTTTTTCTTTTTTTTCTTTTTTTTTCTTTCTCTCCATGGGTATGGCTATATTGTTGGCACACATTTTCTGCAGGAAATGGTGGTTTTTGTTTGGCTGGAGTTGTGGTATATCCATGAACGATGAAGAATGTCATCCGCAGGGGCCACAGTCCTTAATGTTGGAGAAGGAGATTGCCACAAGGCAGGTGCCTGTTACACGCTAGACAGAGAATTTCCGACTATGCACTGAATCCAAGGGATGCGGGAATGCGTCACGGGAATGACAACGTGACGCCGAGGTAACGTAAACATAGGATACGCTGTGGAGAGATAGGAAGAACCGGTCGTGTTTTCATGGAGTGGCACAAGTGGATGTTTGGATGCGGTGATTCAAGGATCTTCAAGTGAGAAACAAGTGGAGGGAATTGTTGATAACAATCCATGGATGGATAGAAGAACAGGGAAACGGACCTAGACGAATCTTGAACGAACGAGACAACAAAGATCTAAAGGAACTGTAGAATGGAAGACAGACTGTCAGGGCAAATGATACAGAGTTTAATGTATATTCCTGGTTAATTTTTTTTTTAGTAGTTGTTGTCCCTGTGGAAAGGGAAAACTACGAGGCCCCTGGAATGTTTATATTGTAAGTCTGCAAGGCTGAAAATTAAAGGACTTGAAATCGTTTGCTGACCTGCGTGTTTTATGTTCCTGTTCACCGGTTTATTAAGGTGAGAGACTTTGAGGTTTTGTTATCGTTACACATTGACGAGCATAACTGCTTAGGCGTGAATCTCCATTCATTATTATTGTTCAGCAGAACGGGAGTTAAGTCAAGGCAAAGAGGGGACTCATTTCGGGCCATATGAAATGTTGTCAACACGATCACCGCCAAATTACGTATCACTTTGCGCATCAGAAGAATCCAACCACGAAGAGTGCACACGATGAAAGATAAATTGCATGCCAGGATCCATTGTAACACACGGTGCAATACTTCTGGGAAAAAAAACGCATAAACGATCTCCACGTCAGAAGTGTGCAAATGTTAAACAGCATATACATTGTAGCAAATTACGAAGATATTAATTCGTTTACATTCTGCAGAAGGTAAGGAAAATGTTTTAATAGTGTGGCACATTCATGCAGTGTCGTCTCCGCCCAAAGAAGATTATAGGAAGTGTGGACTTAATTTTAGAACGCTAAATCACCCAGCCACCTACATTTGTTTGACATCGATCTTCTCAAATACTTTCATGTTATGTTGCAGTATACATTATATATGGATCGTCAGAAATAATGATACCTACATGATTTATATTTACTAGCCGACTGTCATATCTGCATGATCGGAGAGAAGACATTTACTGCGTGTTTGGACATTTATATACGATCTATAATACTCAGTACTTGGAAAACGAGATGACGTCCAGATGCCAAGATGGATGCTATACATTATGGACATTACTTCCACCACCTACACTTCCCTCCACCATAGTTATCATGGAAATCTGGACATTATTTACGACGTTTGTTTGGACATTACACACAGTATCTTACATCAGGACTGTATTTGCATCTGGACCTACACTAATATACGGAAACCAGACATTAGGACACTGCCACACTGATCAATAACAAGACGGCACATGATCACTACACAGCATGCGCAGCTGAAGGTCTACGATTATACACCACCACCGATCAAGTCTACTTCAGAAATCGGTGACAAGGCGCTAGGCTTAGGGTGTCGAGTGCAAAAGTAATTACACTATCCGTTACAGGCAGGAACAACGTTCAATCGCTGCTTCAGTCTACAGTACTACACTCATCGTAGTTTCTAAGAAACGGACACACTACCTGTTTAATTGTTTAACCTAGCGATACGAAACACACCAACAACATTCAACAAGGCCAGTATAAATTTTGATTTGTTGGTTGTTACATTGTGTTTTTAATTAGGTGCAGGTGAAGTCATAACTAACTAGTTAATGATGACTAAAATATCTCTAAATTAACAGAGCGGGTGGTAGCTCTTCTGAAACATAGCTACTATCACGTCAGTATTCAGAAGACGTATATACTTATAATCGTCAGATCATTACAAATTAGTTTGTGACAGTCTCACGTATTGTAAGTAACTGTTTGTTGTTTTGTTACAATAGTGTAGTAGTAAGTCAGGGTTATTTTAGGTCAGTTTTTCCAGGAAAATATTGGTCAGTGTTATTGTCTTTTATGAATGGACATATACGTTTATGTCACACATCACTCACTCGTGTGTTATCGTTGATAACTGTCTAGTGTTATTATATTTATACTGAATATATTGTTAATACTATTTTCTGTTGTTTACATAGAATAACAGTTAAGACATTTATATCGCAATAAGTTGCTAATCTCTTTAGTTAGTTAATTTTACATTGTTGTTGAGTATATAGTTAACAATTTCTTCAACATTTATACTTGTCTATACTGTCTACTCTATTTTCTATGCACTTGAATATCGTCGAGTCCTTTGCACTCCTCTATTGTATTTCAGCTAGAGTAGTAATAACTAAAGTAGGACAACATGTCGACACTTCGGGACTTCATGGACATGGGTGAGAGGTCTGGGTTGACCGGTGCGGTTCTTGGAGCGCGGGCGAAACATGAATTGAAGGCTTTTCAGGCCCAGCAACGCGAGGAGAGAGCTGAGAGATTGGCTGCTGAGAAAGAAAACAAGGAGAGGGGGCTTGCGTTTCAGAGAGAATTAAAAGAAAAAGAAATAGCTTTGGAACGTAAGAAAATGGCGGCTAAAGAAGGTGAATTGGCTTTAGAACGTGAGAGGATAGCAGCGGAAAAAGAAATGAAGGAAAAGCAAATAGCCGCAGAGACGGAAATGAAGGCGAAGCAAATAGTCGCGGAAGCAGAAAGTAAGGAAAAATTGGCTGGCATTTGGAAGGGAGAAACTGATGGCCGAACAAATTCTGAGGAAGAAAACAAGGAGAGGGGGCTTGCGTTTCAGAGAGAATTAAAAGAAAAAGAAATAGCTTTGGAACGTAAGAAAATGGCGGCTAAAGAAGGTGAATTGGCTTTAGAACGTGAGAGGATAGCAGCGGAAAAAGAAATGAAGGAAAAGCAAATAGCCGCAGAGACGGAAATGAAGGCGAAGCAAATAGTCGCGGAAGCAGAAAGTAAGGAAAAATTGGCTGGCATTTGGAAGGGAGAAACTGATGGCCGAACAAATTCTGAGGGACAGGGGATGAGGGTAATTTGAGAGTTATAACATTGGAAATTGATCGTGGGGCTGAGATTGAACGAGAGAAAATGCAAGCAAGGCAGAATGATCCCGTGTAGAAGTGCCAGGGTTTGTTTCGTGGCTTCCAATGGGGTGATTCGGTGAGTTCTTGGATTGCTGGTTTCGAAATGTTAGTTAAATTATACGGGATTCCTGAGCAGGACGTACCGATTCTGTTCCGTCGACACCTCGCGCTGGAACCTTTAAAGGTAATTGAATTGATGCCTGAGAGCTTTCGTGCCAACTGCGGGTATATGCGAGATCGTGTTCTTGCATATTTTGGTGTGGACGGGTCGGGGTTGCGTACAAAATTCAAAACACTTACTCCTAGGTCTAACCAGACTTTCCATTATGATTCTGCAAGGCCGAAAATTAAAGGTCTTGAAATTGTTTGCTGACCTGCGGGTTTTATGTTCCTGTTCACCGGTTTATTAAGGTGAGAGACTTTGAGATCTTGTTATCGTTACACATTGACGAGCATAACTGCTTCGGCGTAGATCTCCATTTATTATTATTGTTCAGCAGAATGGGAGTTACGTTAAGGCAGAGATTGCCTTTCCATTGCGGGAAGAAGGAACCTCCCTTAATTATCATTGGCTCATTCGATGGCAGACACAGTCCCAGAATGGGGAAGGGAGACAAATCTTTTACTACTACAACCACCCACAAGGTTCCAAACAAAGAATTGATTTTACTTTGGGAACTCATATAAACCAAATGGACATTTATGTGAAGGACTTTACACTGTTAGTATTTTTGTGGGGTTGAATGGACTGTACAACATTAGCAGTCAGTATGACTTAAATAAACTTTCAGCTTTAACAGTCCGTGTGATGTGATGGACTCTACAACTTTAGTAACTGGTTTGAGTCACTGAATGCTTCAACAATAATAGCCTGTGTGACAAAAATGGACTTTCACTTTTAGTAATCCGTGTGTCATAATGGACTTTTGAAAATTAGCTATGGTGTTAAGATTAGAGACAATTTAAATGTGTGATTTCTGAGGACTCATTATAATTAGAGATCATTTATGATATTATCATGTTTTTTCTTGTGTAATAATATTTGAGTTGTGTATTGCCATATGTCACTCTAGTATACACACAGGAACTCTCCCCCTCAGTTATCCCGTTATAATGATATACTTTAACATCAAGAGTGTTTATTTACTCGTTAAGTTGTTTTTTGAGTTTTGTTATGTGTGTTCACGATAATAATTATCATCAAGTGACACCATATTAAAGGAGCCAATAGTGGCCGGAGAACTACAAGTATTGAATATTTTCCAGCGTGAGCTTCCTCCTCTTTAAATGCTGCGACGTTCCGGAGCTCTACTGGTCATCTGTTAGAAAACCTTACCTTAAGATCTATCTCCACCCCTCACGTTTTCACATAACAGTTGGCTGTTAGATAATTGGAGATGTGTTTCTCCATTTCCTTTCCACTTCGCCACAAGCATGTTATGTGATTATGTATACATTCTTACTAACACAACACACACACACACACACACACACACACACACACACACACACACACACACACACACATCTAGACACATACACGCTGCTCACATAATCACATATAATGAAATAATATGAACAAATCCCCACAATTTACACACCCATCCACTGACGACTTTGTGAACATCCTTACAAAAATGAAAAAATATGTTATAAATATACATCACTCAAGGTGTCTCGTGTTTTTTACAATTATTTTTAATAGAAAATAATATTTCATAATGTTCGTGTGTTACCAGAGTTGATACTGAAGTAAACAAAAGTAACATTGTAACCTACCAAAAGTATTGTAAGATACTATTGTCTGGTTGGTTGAATGGATGGATGGTTGGTTGGTTGGTTGGTTGATTGCTTGGTTGCTTGCTTGGATGGATGGTTGGTTGGTTGATTGGTTGGTTGATGGTTGGTTGGTTGGCTGGCTGGCTGGCTGGCTGGCTGGCTGGTTGGCTGGCTGGCTGGTTGGTTGGTTGGTTGGTTGGTTGGTTGGTTGGATGGATGGCTGGTTAGTTGACTGATTTTTTGATTGGCTGGTTGCTTGGTTGCTTGGTTGCTTGGTTGCTTGGTTGCTTGGTTGGTTAGAAAACAACTGGAAGACCTAGTTCTTCTTCTTCTTCTTCTGCGTTCATCCTGAGTTTTTTTTTTTTTTTTTTTGGACGTGATTGCGTTGTGCCTGTTTACAGCAGAGCTGCGTTCTTGCGCCGTTAGGCCGACACATCCGACTTCTGTGGGCATTTGTTGACCAGGTTAACCTTCCTGGGGAGACCTAGTTCTAACTCTTGAGTTCAGAGCCTAACCATTCAGGTAACCTAAGCCCTGAGAAGAGCTAGCATCTATTGGGGTGAGTTCGACGTAGAGACTGTCCTCTCAACCTGCTACCGAAGTACCGTCTCCATTGGGACTCTATTGCAGAGCTCGAGTTCCCCTCTCCAAGTTCATGAACCAGTGGGATGTACAAGACCAGTACTTGAGCTTCACGTCTGTAGACAGGCAAGGCGATACATGGAATATTGGCCAGACTAGGGACGCACTCTGTCCATAGTGCAAACCATGAAGATGTGCTCCAAGGCCTAAGCCAAGATTCTCCAAGGTCTAAGCTAAGATTCTCCAAGGTCTAAGCCAAGATTCTCCAAGGTCTTGCCATCTCTGTGCTCATGCGGTATTGAGCCACTAAAGCAGGATTGATGTGCAGCTGTCTACATTATAATCTTCATATGAGTAAATTGGGAATCTCCGTGGCGAAGTGGTCAAGCTGTCCGAAGGTTAAGGGTTAGATTCCGGGCCGCGTCCTTCGGTTCACGAGTTCATTTTTTCTGAGACTACTGAGGGTTGTCGCTGGAGCTACGGAGTTCGCGCTTTGTGCGACACTTTCCACACTGTGGAAAGAGACTGAGCCATATGGGATAAAAGCCCGGTGCAATGAAGTCGACCCTGTTGATTTTTAAGCGATTTATTTTTTCATCATATGAGTAAATAGGACAGCTAAAACATCAGTGTTTGCCTTTTTAGCATCTTATTTCTACCGATCAATTTGAAAATAAAAAGAGATCCTGGAAATGCATCATACAACTGAGATGTAGGGCCATGGCTAAAACTATAACTATGATGTTGTGTACAACCTCTCATCATCATCATCATCATCATCATCATCATCATCATCGTCATCATCATCATCATCATCATCATCATCACGAAGCAAGTCCTTTGCAGAATGTCATTCTCAACTCAACCCTCCACTCTAGATCCATCGCCAGCTCCTCTACCTGATGCATTTTATTGCCCAGGGTGTCTTTGATTACCTGTGTCCATCGTCGTGTTGGTCAACCCCTGCCTCCTCCTCCTCAAAGAACCATGCCTTCCATTACTTCTATTTCTAAATCACTGTAGTGTTTAATGTGGCCGAAGTATTTCGGGTTCTAAGACATCATGAATGAACGACTGAACTGTATTCTCAAATTGGGCATGCAGGCCTGTCTGACCTTCTGCCCTTCTTATCTATCTGCTGTCATACATTATTTCATTCATACATCACTTATAAAGCTAATCTTAAACAACAAGAGAAACAATACGCTTTATAAACGGAAGAAAATGTGCAATAATCAAAATACCATGACTCACTCTTAATGAGCCTGGTTTCTCTATGTTCAGATCCTGTAAAACATCAATATATTTCTTCTGCTTCGATAATATTTATCTAAGAATTGTTCTGTAATATTTAAGGTTCAAAAGCATCAATTTTCTACCGTGGTGATTGTCCAAGCTGTGAAGTTCAAGTTTGCTGTAACAGCTTCTGATTCCTAACAAGCTGTGATGTACATTTATCTACCATGTACTGTTTCAAAGTCTTGAGATTGCCTATCAAACACCCAAGGAAGAGACAAATGAAATTTAAGGAGCATATCATTAGATAAGTGCGTCAGTCCGATTATGCTTCGTTCTTTTTCTTCGAGCAGTTGAAAACATCCCCTGCTGGCTTGCGAAGCCAGTCGCAGGTTTAGGCCAGAAAACATTTGATTTAAGAGAAGTCCGTCCCACTGGCGAGTCAGATGGCCAGTCCATGGGAATCTCGGTATATAAAATCCATACATTGTCACTCTCCCCCTGTTTATGCTCCATCGCTGCCCTGCAAGGTACAAGAGGAACAAGATAAGATGAGATTATGAGATCATTAAATTATGTGGAATAGAGAAGTTGGTTTTATCTGAGGAAAATACGACGTAGGTGAGAGTAGGGAAGGCAGAAAAGGACGTCCGCAGAAATCTTACACAACTGTGTGGCAAAAAAAGAAATGTAAAACTCATCAACTTCATTAAAACATCAGATAACAGAAGTCTTGTACAAAGGGAATTGTAGAGTCTTGGTCAAAGAGGATCGTAGAGTCTTGGACAGAGGTGATTGTAGAGTCTTGGACAGAGGGGATCGTAGAGTCTTGGACAGAGGTGATTGTAGAGTCTTGGACAGAGGTGATTGTAGAGTCTTGGACAGAGGGAGGGGGGGGGGGGTGTAGTGTCTTGGACAAAGGGGATCGCAGAGTCTTGGACAGAGGGGATCGTAGAGTCTTGGACAGATGGGATCGTAGAGTCTTGAACAGAGGGGATCATAGAGTCTTGGATATAGAGGTTGTATAGTCTTGGACAGAAGGGATTGTAGAGTTTTGGACAAAAGGGATTGTATAGTTAGAGATTCTTGGACAGAAGAGATTGCAGAGTTGGAGATTTTTGGACAGAGGTGACTGTAGAGTTGTAGATTCTTGGACAGAGGTGATTGTAGGGTTGTAGATTCTTGGACAGAGGTGATTGTAGAGTTGTAGAATCTTGGACAAAGGGAGTTGTTGCGTTATAGAAGTCTAGAGTCTTGGACAGAGAGAGTTGTAGAGTTATAGAGTCTTAGACAGAGGGAGTTGTAGAGTTTTGGACAGAGGGACTTGCAGAGTTGTAGAGTCTTGAACAATGGGAGTTGTAAGGTTGGAGAGTCTTGGACAGAGGAGAAATAATTTGGAGAACTTGGTGACAACAGGCAAGATTGAAGGGAAAATAACAAGGGGAAGGTGGAGAAGTAAATATCTGCAGGGCTTGGCCGCGTGGCATGGCCGAGACAAGAACACAGAGCTGATTCACGACTGTAATGATCGTGTGAGATGGAGAAACATGGCCGACCGCCCAGGCTTATCGCGATGGCAAAGGATGATGATGAGAATGCGTTGGTGCTCAGGTTGTTTGAGCCTTGCATCTGTCAGAGTAGGAAGGATGTAGAGACTGTCCTCCCGACTAGGTACCGAAGCTCCATCTCCGCGGCTACTTTGGCTACTTAAATCCTATCTGACAACCCACTTTTACCTCTGCAGCCAACGAGCGCCTTCATAGCTGGCAAGCCACTTTTTCTGCCCCACATGGCATCAGAGTAGCTGCATTTTTTTTCTTTGTTTGCTGTATTTCGTTGTGTTAGCTATCTGTGGTGTCTTGTCCTTGACAAAGATTCTGAGAATCGAAACGTCGGCCGTCCTGTGTGTCTTATTGTATGCGTTTGTGTGCATTTTATTTTATTTTATTTTATTATTCATTTTATATATTTATTGAGTGCTTCTGACTTCGGATTTTCACCTGTATTCCGCGATACGATGGATCTCCTTGTAAGGTATGTGCAACGTGTTGATGTTTAGTACGTTTCTTCTCGCAGGAGCTTAATATACCTATTTGTTTCCAATTCATATTGTTATATCCTGCTGCAGCCGCTGCTTGTTCTTTCTATTCTATCTCCGCGGGTGTTGTGCTTCAGGTTGTTCCTTGCCCGCTACAAGTTCAGAAACCAGATGTCCATGTAAGACCAGTTCTGGCACTTCACGTGTCTGGAGGGACATATTCATAATATATCCAGGTCATGATTCAATGCAGAACATCCGGCCCAGTTGGAGCTAGGCCTGGGTTAGCCATGTTGCCTCCACTGGGTTAACGTACTTTATTGTGATCAGACTCCAACCCGACGCCCAAAGGGATGTCAGTGAAACATCCAACAGCTGGGCCACCGTCTGCTGCAAGAAAAAGATGATATACAAGTGTACACGTAAGCTAATACATCGCAATTGTACACATTGTCAAAGAACATTTCGAGCCAAAATAGGCCTTATCAGCCATCTTAGAACCCACGGCTCCACACCTTCAACCCCACTGGATGAAATGAATGGTCATCATCATTCTTGATGGACAAACAACATAACAACACATCGCAATCCTGCATACAGGGTTCGAAACATAGCTGCTGACGATTTGGAAGCAGATCGTCCTGTGCTGGTTTTCATACGATGTTATGTGTACCAGTCGATCAGAAAGCAATGGGAAACTACTGAACTTAGCTTGCCAGGAAGTCACATGCAGCCGAAAAATGATGGGATTGCCTGCCACGTCCTGTAAAGAATATGCAACTAACTTGTTACTGCCAATGAGGTCTTACCTTTAACATGTGAAGGCGGTGATTGCAGCAGTAACCACCAAGATAACAGCAGCAACAGCATCAATGGCTGCTCCAGCTGTTGAAACAAGCGCTGTAGATACCAATCATCACACCATTAACACAATACGTGTAGTTATTTATTGTTGTCAACGCTTCTCTCACACTAAACACAGACGCCAATAACAAAATATTGCACGATTTCTTGCCTGGCATATTTCGCTGAATTCACGTTCAGTCTTGATCCTAACACGACTATCCTTGAATAACTAGAATACATGAATATCATGTTGCTGTTAATGTGGTCATCATGTCTGACACCTCACACCACCAACAGCTGTATCTGAGATAGGACAGTTCTTGCCTGTAGCATGATATGATTTTGATGGATGGCTTGCTGCCGTACATCTGTTGTAAACTGTCTTTTACATGATATGATTTTGATGGATGTCTTGCTGTCCGTACATCTGTTGTAAACTGTCTTTTACATAATATGATTTTGATGACTGTCTTGCTGCCCGTACATCTGTTGTAAACTGTCTTTGGCTAGTTGATTTACAATTTACAAATAGGCCAGAATTCAATCTCTTATAGTCACTGCGATCTATTATCTTCACAATTTGTTAACTCTTTACTAACTTTTCAATGCGATTTATTATAATTATAGTCACAGCGACATCATAGGCAATAAGTAACATTGAAGTGAATTGATCTTTTTTTTTCAAAGGGTAACAAATTGGGCGCGTAGGCCCGTCTTACATTCGGCCCTTCCAATCACTCATCTTTCGTTCACCAACAGTACATGATGTATTCACATAGGAAAAAAAACATTGTCAAATGAATTTTGTAAGCATAAACAATGCATATTCTCATGTTATGTGACATATACCCCCTCCCACACACAGATCCCGCACAAACCCACACACACACATCCCTCACCTACTCACACATCACCCACCCATACCCACACATTCCCCACCCACCACACATCCCCCACTCATCCCTCCACACACTCACAGATCCCGCCACCAACCCAGACATCTCGCACCCACCCACACACACATCCCTCACCAACCCACACGCATCTTTTCACCCACTCACACATATCCCAATCCACTCAAGCGCACCCACACACACATGCTCTACCCACCCACCCACACACCCTCCAATCACTCACACATACCCTTCACACACCACATCCCGCACCAACACACACACATATCCATCAACCACTCACACATCAACCACCCATATCCACACATCTTTCCATTCACACACACATTTCCCGGCCGACCCACACATTTCACATCCACCCACACATCCCAACAACCACACACACATTCCCCCACACACATATCCCACGCAAACACACGTACCCCTCTTCACACATCCCCACTTACCAACACCCACATATCCCCCACCCGCCAACACCCACACATCCCACTACCCACCAACACCCACGCAAACACGCCAATCAAACACCATTCTCCTCCCACACATCCATCACCCACCGACACGCCCTATCCATACACACATCCCTCCAGCCACCAGCCCACTCATCTCCACACCCACCCACACATCCCACACCTCCCCACCCACCCACTCATATCCCCACCGACATACATCTCCCCAACCACACACTTCTCCTATACTCCAACACACCTCTCCCACCCACCCACCCACACACCTCCACAGTCCACACATGCACTCCCCATCCACACATTCCCTCACCCACACACAAACACCGACCGACACACACACACATCCCTAACCCACACATCTCTTCCATCCATATACAAATCAGCCAAACCCATCCCCCAACCCACACACACATCCACCACACCTCCTTACACACAACCCCACACACCCATCCACATACCCTCACCCACACATCCACACCCCCACCCATCAATACACACCCACTCTCACACATCCCTCGCCCACACTGCCACCCCCACGGACCCACTCACATTTCCACTCAGACACATCCCTCATCCACACACATATTCCCCCAACACATTAGAATGTATAATGTTAATAATAAAAAGACTAACTACACAATCCAATCGTTATAGTCACTGTAACATCCTAGACAATCACTAACACTAGAATATAGAATCTTATCAATAAACATACCAGCTTCACAATCCAATTCTTTATAGTCAGTGCGACATCCTGCCAGACATTTGCCAGAAATAGGCTCACAAACCCGACCGCCATCATTCACACATTTGTGCCTGCAGGTGTTGCTGCATCCAAGACCATACAGCTGGTACCCACATGCTGCATTAGGACGTGATGAGGACATCATGACAACATCATGAGTATATATCAACATCTTTCAGAATATTTCATTCATTTTACCCATGAACTCAACCACTTCATCCAGCATTTATGGAATGAATAGTCCAATGTGCACTAAGGAAATTCTGACCACTAACTACCTAAACTTACTAACCAACTAACTAAATAACCAACTAACAAAGTAAATAACCAACCAACTAACCACCTAAATCATTAATTAACCGACCAACTCGATAACTAATTAACCAACTAACAAGCTAAAAAATAAACAACTAACTAAGTAACCAACCAAATAACAACTAACTAACTAAATAACCAACTAACTAACCAAATAAATAACTAACAAACCAACTTTTAATAACTAACTAACCAATCAAATAAATAACTAACTAACTAATTAGATAACCAATTAACAAGACAAGGCTGGCATGTAGGTAGACAGACAGACTGCCAGACAGACAGACAGAGAGGCAGACAGGCATAATTAATGCAATAAAGTACGTAATAGCGCCAATGTGTGTAGATATTAATTTCTACACTTTACAAAAAGTATGTATGATGAACATCTCTTTGTAAATTATTTAACTAACTCTCTTACTATCATTGCAAGTTGGATTCCTGTAACCAGCCTCGCATCCATGGACACACTCTCCAACCACCGCCCCACAGTCGCCATTCTGACCACAATGTGGACTACACGTGTTATTGCAGTTGACACCATAGTATCCATTGGAACAACCTGCGTCGTAGACAAGAATACAGAAATAGACTCGTACGTATAATGATTTCACTACTGGCTCAGCCCTTGTCTATAACATCAGTATACGAGGGGGATTGAAAAGAAAGCCTTAAATGTTGTTTATTTGTTTGTGTGTGTGTGTGTGTGTGTGTGTGTTTGTCTGTTTGTTTGGTTGTTTATATGTTTGTTTGCATGTTTATGTGTTTATGTGTTTATGCGTTTGTTTGTTTGTTTGTTTGTTTTTTGTGAATATATTCTGGGATAAAAAATAAAGAACAAATTATAATTTGTCGATGTAGTCATCACTGCGTACAATGCAAGCACTCCAGCGCCGATAAAGTGTTTGGATTTTGGATTTCCGAAGAAAATAATTATCTGGGATCACTACTCGGTGTGCCAAACCCGGTCGTGAGAGGTCTGTCACAGAAGTCTCGCAGTCTGGAAACTTCCTACTCCACTCATACACTTGCTGGACTGGCAGTCATGCATCAACATACTGGGCCGTCATTCGCCGACGAATGTCTATAGGTTTAACCCCTTCACTGATAAATCACACTGATAAATACACAATGCTCCTCTTTGATGCATGTCAAAAGTGGCGAGGCCATGTTTAAAATGTCCTTATGACGTCACCGTGTTCGTCTGTACCATGGTGTCACTTGCTTAACACTCTTGTCGTCATCAACAACCATATTGACAGCTTACAAGACAACCGTGTGGTTATTGTAATATTTGTCACACTTGTAAGGTTTTCATTTGAAGCCCACCCTACCCCCCCACCACCACCCCACCATCCCCACATTGATCAGTGTGTATAGTAATATGCGTCTAGTGAATTCACCCTCGACTAAGGCAAATGTCTGGAACATTACTATATATTGATCAGTTTGTACAATAAAATATTGCCTGTTTCGTGCCTTCCGCGTTTACTTTCCACATCATTTCGGTGTACCTATTTCAGGTTGGTTCCACCTAGAAGATCAACTAAATATTCTCTTTTAACCGCCGACTCAGAGGATTTTTGGACAAATGACCATTGGTAAAGTGTTGAGGTGTTACATTAAACCTGTACTTTTGTATGGATGTAAAGGGTGGACAATGAACAGACAAGATGAAAAATATCTGATGGCTGTGGAAATGTGGTTTCTGAGGAAAATGCAAAGAATATCATGGACAGACAGAAAAACCAATGACCAAGTCCTACAAGAAACAGATGAAATAAAAACAATCTTAAAAGTCGAGAGAATCGACTTCATTGCACCGGGTTTTATCCCACATGGCTCGGTCTCTTTCCTCAGGGCAGCCTGCCGAAAGCGTCGCACAAAGCGCAAACTCAGTAGCTCCAGCGACGGAGTCATGTTACTAGGACGCATTTAGCATTTTATATGCAGTTCGTGAAAGCTTCCAACAGCTATGCATTAATGTGCGTATGGAGTGACCAGAGATGATATCGCACTTTAGTCATAATGTGTCAATTTTTAAGGATCTGTTTAGCTGTCTGTATAATTTGTTCACACGTGCACATGGGTGACAGAACCGTTTTGAGTCTTCGTGAAAGATTGTCAGGTATGCTGTTTACTGTTCAGAGACGGAACATGATTACCTGTTTTGCACGAAGAATATAATTGTGAATGTCTCTGTAGCGCGCTTCCTTCTTAACGACCACGATGTTGGCCCTCTTTTAAATATGTTTATAGATTGATTCGTATGTTCGTGTGTTGTCCCTTAATTTGACAACGGGTTTGTTTTCACGTTTCTTGTTATGCCACAATATGTCAGTTTCCACCGCAATATTACTCTTCTGTTGGTATTCAATGCGTTTAGTGTGTGTGTGTTTGTGTGTGTATGTGTGTGTGTGTGTGTGTGTGTGTTTGTGTGTGTATGTGTGTGTGTGTGTGTGTGTTTTATGTTTTTTCAATGCCATTTGTTTGTCACCGCTGAGGATTTGCGGAACTGAAAATTAATCACTGTGGAATACTAATTATTGCCAATAACAAGTTGCATTGTTCGTGCAGTAATGTTTAGGGCTTGCAAATCTTCTGAATAATTGGAGCAAAATATCTCAGTAAGTGTGCATGTGGATTAATGTCTGCGATCTGCCCAGACTTTAATCTGTATGGGACGATTCCAGTAGGTTGATGACTGCTCTCGGCTGCATACAATTCAATCCATTCTTCCTCCAATATTCATCTTCCTCTTTCAACACATGGTCCACACATTTTTTTCCAGAATCATTTATCAATATTTAATAGCGCGGACTGGGTTAGTATCCTGACGTCAGACAATTTGAATATAGTATTGTCAGCTGCCACCTGTCCTTTAATTTTAGCCCACACAAGTTCTATAGGGTGTAAATGAGAATGGTACGGTGGAAGTCTCAAGCGCCTATGGTTATGCTGTTCTATCATCTTGTCGATTTGATATTTATTGCTTTTTGGCGTCTGTCTTGAAATACGTTTCTGGAAATGGTGTTTTCCCTTTAATGCTTCCTTTGTGCTCGATGCAGTAGGTATTGTGTCTTCTTGGGCAAGAACATTGTGATATGATGAATTGTCCATAATTACACAAGACGGTCTATCTAGGGATGGAAGCACTGTATTCTAGAGCCGATCTCTAAATACATTACCATTCACCTTATTATGATAACCTCTATAGTCTGTATGCTTTGATACGAACACGAGTCCAGCATTCTGTAGTAAGCCAGTATGAGTATTGCCAGCATGGGCTATGACCAAACGCTGTCCTTTACTACTGGGCAAAAACCTGCTTTATCTTTCCATCCACTGATCGCCATTCCTTGTCACTTGTATGGTGCGCGTTGATCCAGGTTTCATCCAAACACACATCCATAATTTTCTTTGCGCATTTCCCTTATTTCAAGTAGGTATTTGCTTCTCATGGCTCCTAAATGCGGTTGCTCGCAAATGATATTTCTACCTCCCTACCTCCCTTGAACTTTCTAAACATGAAGCCTAATGCCCTTTTAATTTTCCACAAAGTTTTTTTTGGATAGCTCTATGTCATTGGTCTTTCTCAATCAAACAAACCCTAAGTTTTCTTAAAGTCACTTTTTTTTTGTATCTAGCGTTTTTATAATAGCTGGCCTTATGACATCCTTATCAAAGGACAATTGTCTACAATTGCCTTTCTACTTACCGTTTGCTTATTGCGTGGTGGTTTCATTCCAGATTTCTGCACCTATTGACGAACTGACCGTTTACTCAAACACAGTGCATGCACTGTTCTTTTCTCGGGATTTGTAATAGTATGATAAAGTTTCCTGCGATCATCTTATTGACAAAAACATGTGTACAACTTCATAGCGATGCTATCAAGTGTACAAAATTTCACATCAAATCCCATTCAACACTATTCACGCATTCAGATTTTAGCGATAAATGGTAAGATTTATAAAATAATCACATTTCATGAAAGCACCCACTATCGGTAGAATTATTGACGACACCTGGGAACACTCCAGTGTGACTATGTGTCGTTATTGTTATAAGGTCATTCTCGTGCAGCACAAGAAAATTCACTATCGAACGCTGATGTTTCCGTGTAAAGATGTAATACATTTCTCTGACCAGTAAATTATACACCGCATATAAACAAACAAATCTGCCGTACAATCTCCAGAACAAACAATTTTTATTGGTGGACGTAATGATAAGGTCATGTGCTAACTCTCATAATTTTCCCTCAGTTGGTTACTGAGATATGGATTTTTATATGGGGGGAAAAATGTAAACGGACTATAGCAGTTGCTATACTGCTGAGTGTACTGGGCTGATGCTTGCATGTGGATTAGCTTTCCCTATTACCAGCCTTCCTTGCCACTAGGCAAACCCACTCCGACTTCTGAGGTACTTGTCATTTACGTTCTCAAGTCAAGGACAAGAAATCAACATTTTAGTCCAGCTTAACGCTGTAGGGGTTGAACCCGCTACTTGGCTATCTGCGCACAAGACGTTTTAGAGCGTGAGTTCATGTCCATTCAGCCACGATGACCTCCTGATTTATTCATATTTTTATGCTTTTTCATATTTGGAGCTCCTAAGATAGGTACCACACATTGCATTTAATTCTTCTTATTATGTTTTATGCAGTCACTGACGTGTCATCTCTGTGCTTTATACGATGTTTCGTATATTGTTATGTTTCGATGTTGTTATTTGCTGATGAAGGCTTGTCTCCGGAAAATCCTAAGTTTTGCGTATTTGTATTTTGTAAGGTTGTGCTACTATTGGCTTTGTTCTTTAATGTTTACACATATTAAACACATGTATCACGAACGTTGTCATTATCATCTTCTGGTTTGTCAATCCTAAATCGTTGTGATGCAGTTGTATCTTGTACGTCTGTTGTTGTTTCTTGTATGTCTATGTGTTGATGTTGTTTCTTGTATGTATGTGCGATGTAGTTGTTTCTTGTATGTCTGTGTGATGTAGTTGTTTCTTGTATGTCTGTGTGATGTAGTTGTTTCTTGTATGTCTGTGTGATGTAGTTGTTTCTTGTATGTCTGTGTGATGTAGTTGTTTCTTGTATGTCTGTGTGATGTAGTTGTTTCTTGTATGTCTGTGTGATGTAGTTGTTTCTTGTATGTCTGTGTGATGTAGTTGTTTCTTGTATGTCTGTGTGATGTAGTTGTTTCTTGTATGTCTGTGTGATGTAGTTGTTTCTTGTATGTCTGTGTGATGTAGTTGTTTCTTGTATGTCTGTGTGATGTAGTTGTTTCTTGTATGTCTGTGTGATGTAGTTGTTTCTTGTATGTCTGTGTGATGTAGTTGTTTCTTGTATGTCTGTGTGATGTAGTTGTTTCTTGTATGTCTGTGTGATGTAGTTGTTTCTTGTATGTCTGTGTGATGTAGTTGTTTCTTGTATGTCTGTGTGATGTAGTTGTTTCTTGTATGTCTGTGTGATGTAGTTGTTTCTTGTATGTCTGTGTGATGTAGTTGTTTCTTGTATGTCTGTGTGATGTAGTTGTTTCTTGTATGTCTGTGTGATGTAGTTGTTTCTTGTATGTCTGTGTGATGTAGTTGTTTCTTGTATGTCTGTGTGATGTAGTTGTTTCTTGTATGTCTGTGTGATGTAGTTGTTTCTTGTATGTCTGTGTGATGTAGTTGTTTCTTGTATGTCTGTGTGATGTAGTTGTTTCTTGTATGTCTGTGTGATGTAGTTGTTTCTTGTATGTCTGTGTGATGTAGTTGTTTCTTGTATGTCTGTGTGATGTAGTTGTTTCTTGTATGTCTGTGTGATGTAGTTGTTTCTTGTATGTCTGTGTGATGTAGTTGTTTCTTGTATGTCTGTGTGATGTAGTTGTTTCTTGTATGTCTGTGTGATGTAGTTGTTTCTTGTATGTCTGTGTGATGTAGTTGTTTCTTGTATGTCTGTGTGATGTAGTTGTTTCTTGTATGTCTGTGTGATGTAGTTGTTTCTTGTATGTCTGTGTGATGTAGTTGTTTCTTGTATGTCTGTGTGATGTAGTTGTTTCTTGTATGTCTGTGTGATGTAGTTGTTTCTTGTATGTCTGTGTGATGTAGTTGTTTCTTGTATGTCTGTGTGATGTAGTTGTTTCTTGTATGTCTGTGTGATGTAGTTGTTTCTTGTATGTCTGTGTGATATAGTTGTTTCTTGTATGTCTGTGTGATGTAGTTGTTTCTTGTATGTCTGTGTGATAGTAGTTGTTTCTTGTATGTCTGTGTGATGTAGTTGTTTCTTGTATGTCTGTGTGATAGTAGTTGTTTCTTGTATGTCTGTGTGATAGTAGTTGTTTCTTGTATGTCTGTGTGATGTAGTTGTTTCTTGTATGTCTGTGTGATGTGTTTGTTTCTTGTATGTCTGTGTGATGTAGTTGTTTCTTGTTTGTCTGTGTGATGTAGTTGTTTCTTGTATGTCTGTGTGATGTAGTTGTTTCTTGTATGTCTGTGTGATAGTAGTTGTTTCTTGTATGTCTGTGTGATGTAGTTGTTTCTTGTATGTCTGTGTGATGTAGTTGTTTCTTGTATGTCTGTGTGATGTAGTTGTTTCTTGTATGTCTGTGTGATGTAGTTGTTTCTTGTATGTCTGTGTGATAGTAGTTGTTTCTTGTATGTCTGTGTGATGTAGTTGTTTCTTGTATGTCTGTGTGATGTAGTTGTTTCTTGTATGTCTGTGTGATGTAGTTGTTTCTTGTATGTCTGTGTGATGTAGTTGTTTCTTGTATGTCTGTGTGATGTAGTTGTTTCTTGTATGTCTGTGTGATGTAGTTGTTTCTTGTATGTCTGTGTGATGTAGTTGTTTCTTGTATGTCTGTGTGATAGTAGTTGTTTCTTGTATGTCTGTGTGATGTAGTTGTTTCTTGTATGTCTGTGTGATGTAGTTGTTTCTTGTATGTCTGTGTGATGTAGTTGTTTCTTGTATGTCTGTGTGATATAGTTGTTTCTTGTATGTCTGTGTGATGTAGTTGTTTCTTGTATGTCTGTGTGATGTAGTTGTTTCTTGTATGTCTGTGTGATGTAGTTGTTTCTTGTATGTCTGTGTGATGTAGTTGTTTCTTGTATGTCTGTGTGATGTAGTTGTTTCTTGTATGTCTGTGTGATGTAGTTGTTTCTTGTATGTCTGTGTGATGTAGTTGTTTCTTGTATGTCTGTGTGATGTAGTTGTTTCTTGTATGTCTGTGTGATGTAGTTGTTTCTTGTATGTCTGTGTGATGTAGTTGTTTCTTGTATGTCTGTGTGATGTAGTTGTTTCTTGTATGTCTGTGTGATGTAGTTGTTTCTTGTATGTCTGTGTGATGTAGTTGTTTCTTGTATGTCTGTGTGATGTAGTTGTTTCTTGTATGTCTGTGTGATGTAGTTGTTTCTTGTATGTCTGTGTGATGTAGTTGTTTCTTGTATGTCTGTGTGATGTAGTTGTTTCTTGTATGTCTGTGTGATGTAGTTGTTTCTTGTATGTCTGTGTGATGTAGTTGTTTCTTGTATGTCTGTGTGATGTAGTTGTTTCTTGTATGTCTGTGTGATGTAGTTGTTTCTTGTATGTCTGTGTGATGTAGTTGTTTCTTGTATGTCTGTGTGATGTAGTTGTTTCTTGTATGTCTGTGTGATGTAGTTGTTTCTTGTATGTCTGTGTGATGTAGTTGTTTCTTGTATGTCTGTGTGATGTAGTTGTTTCTTGTATGTCTGTGTGATGTAGTTGTTTCTTGTATGTCTGTGTGATGTAGTTGTTTCTTGTATGTCTGTGTGATGTAGTTGTTTCTTGTATGTCTGTGTGATGTAGTTGTTTCTTGTATGTCTGTGTGATGTAGTTGTTTCTTGTATGTCTGTGTGATAGTAGTTGTTTCTTGTATGTCTGTGTGATGTAGTTGTTTCTTGTATGTCTGTGTGATGTAGTTGTTTCTTGTATGTCTGTGTGATAGTAGTTGTTTCTTGTATGTCTGTGTGATAGTAGTTGTTTCTTGTATGTCTGTGTGATGTAGTTGTTTCTTGTATGTCTGTGTGATATAGTTGTTTCTTGTATGTCTGTGTGATGTAGTTGTTTCTTGTATGTCTGTGTGATGTAGTTGTTTCTTGTATGTCTGTGTGATGTAGTTGTTTCTTGTATGTCTGTGTGATAGTAGTTGTTTCTTGTATGTCTGTGTGATAGTAGTTGTTTCTTGTATGTCTGTGTGATGTAGTTGTTTCTTGTATGTCTGTGTGATAGTAGTTGTTTCTTGTATGTCTGTGTGATGTAGTTGTTTCTTGTATGTCTGTGTGATAGTAGTTGTTTCTTGTATGTCTGTGTGATATAGTTGTTTCTTGTATGTCTGTGTGATAGTAGTTGTTTCTTGTATGTCTGTGTGATGTAGTTGTTTCTTGTATGTCTGTGTGATGTAGTTGTTTCTTGTATGTCTGTGTGATGTAGTTGTTTCTTGTATGTCTGTGTGATAGTAGTTGTTTCTTGTATGTCTGTGTGATATAGTTGTTTCTTGTATGTCTGTGTGATATAGTTGTTTCTTGTATGTCTGTGTGATATAGTTGTTTCTTGTATGTCTGTGTGATATAGTTGTTTCTTGTATGTCTGTGTGATGTAGTTGTTTCTTGTATGTCTGTGTGATATAGTTGTTTCTTGTATGTCTGTGTGATATAGTTGTTTCTTGTATGTCTGTGTGATATAGTTGTTTCTTGTATGTCTGTGTGATATAGTTGTTTCTTGTATGTCTGTGTGATGTAGTTGTTTCTTGTATGTCTGTGTGATGTAGTTGTTTCTTGTATGTCTGTGTGATGTAGTTGTTTCTTGTATGTCTGTGTGATGTAGTTGTTTCTTGTATGTCTGTGTGATGTAGTTGTTTCTTGTATGTCTGTGTGATGTAGTTGTTTCTTGTATGTCTGTGTGATGTAGTTGTTTCTTGTATGTCTGTGTGATGTAGTTGTTTCTTGTATGTCTGTGTGATGTAGTTGTTTCTTGTATGTCTGTGTGATAGTAGTTGTTTCTTGTATGTCTGTGTGATAGTAGTTGTTTCTTGTATGTCTGTGTGATAGTAGTTGTTTCTTGTATGTCTGTGTGATGTAGTTGTTTCTTGTATGTCTGTGTGATGTAGTTGTTTCTTGTATGTCTGTGTGATGTAGTTGTTTCTTGTATGTCTGTGTGATGTAGTTGTTTCTTGTATGTCTGTGTGATAGTAGTTGTTTCTTGTATGTCTGTGTGATGTGTTTGTTTCTTGTATGTCTGTGTGATGTGTTTGTTTCTTGTATGTCTATGTGATGTAGCTATTTCTTGTATGTCTGTGTGATGTAGCTATTTCTTGTATGTCTGTGTGATGTAGCTATGTTCTTGTATGTCTGTGTGATGTAGTTGTTTCTTGTATGTCTGTGTGATGTAGTTGTTTCTTGTATGTCTGTGTGATGTAGCTTGTTTCTTGTATGTCTGTGTGATGTAGTTTGTTTCTTGTATGTCTGTGTGATGTAGCTATTTCTTGTATGTCTGTGTGATGTAGTTGTTTCTTGTATGTCTGTGTGATGTAGCTATTTCTTGTATGTCTGTGTGATGTAGTTGTTTCTTGTATGTCTGTGTGATGTAGTTGTTTCTTGTATGTCTGTGTGATGTAGTTGTTTCTTGTATGTCTGTGTGATGTAGCTATTTCTTGTATGTCTGTGTGATTGTAGTTGTTTCTTGTATGTCTGTGTGATGTAGCTATTTCTTGTATGTCTGTGTGATGTAGCTATTTCTTGTATGTCTGTGTGATGTAGCTATTTCTTGTATGTCTGTGTGTTGTAGTTGTTTCTTGTATGTCTGTGTGTTGTAGTTGTTTCTTGTATGTCTATGTGATGTAGCTATTTCTTGTATGTCTGTGTGTTGTAGTTGTTTCTTGTATGTCTGTGTGATGTAGTTGTTTCTTGTATGTCTGTGTGATGTAGCTATTTCTTGTATGTCTGTGTGATGTAGCTATTTCTTGTATGTCTGTGTGATGTAGCTATTTCTTGTATGTCTGTGTGATGTAGCTATTTCTTGTATGTCTGTGTGATGTAGCTATTTCTTGTATGTCTGTGTGATGTAGCTATTTCTTGTATGTCTGTGTGATGTAGCTATTTCTTGTATGTCTGTGTGATGTAGCTATTTCTTGTATGTCTGTGTGATGTAGCTATTTCTTGTATGTCTGTGTGATGTAGCTATTTCTTGTATGTCTGTGTGATGTAGTTGTTTCTTGTATGTCTGTGTGATGTAGTTGTTTCTTGTATGTCTGTGTGATGTAGTTGTTTCTTGTATGTCTGTGTGATGTAGTTGTTTCTTGTATGTCTGTGTGATGTAGTTGTTTCTTGTATGTCTGTGTGATGTAGTTGTTTCTTGTATGTCTGTGTGATGTAGTTGTTTCTTGTATGTCTGTGTGATGTAGTTGTTTCTTGTATGTCTGTGTGATGTAGTTGTTTCTTGTATGTCTGTGTGATGTAGTTGTTTCTTGTATGTCTGTGTGATGTAGTTGTTTCTTGTATGTCTGTGTGATGTAGCTATTTCTTGTATGTCTGTGTGATGTAGCTTGTTTCTTGTATGTCTGTGTGATGTAGTTGTTTCTTGTATGTCTGTGTGATGTAGTTGTTTCTTGTATGTCTGTGTGATGTAGTTGTTTCTTGTATGTCTGTGTGATGTAGTTGTTTCTTGTATGTCTGTGTGATGTAGTTGTTTCTTGTATGTCTGTGTGATAGTAGTTGTTTCTTGTATGTCTGTGTGATAGTAGTTGTTTCTTGTATGTCTGTGTGATAGTAGTTGTTTCTTGTATGTCTGTGTGATGTAGTTGTTTCTTGTATGTCTGTGTGATGTAGTTGTTTCTTGTATGTCTGTGTGATGTAGTTGTTTCTTGTATGTCTGTGTGATGTAGTTGTTTCTTGTATGTCTGTGTGATGTAGTTGTTTCTTGTATGTCTGTGTGATAGTAGTTGTTTCTTGTATGTCTGTGTGATAGTAGTTGTTTCTTGTATGTCTGTGTGATGTAGTTGTTTCTTGTATGTCTGTGTGATAGTAGTTGTTTCTTGTATGTCTGTGTGATGTAGTTGTTTCTTGTATGTCTGTGTGATAGTAGTTGTTTCTTGTATGTCTGTGTGATGTAGTTGTTTCTTGTATGTCTGTGTGATGTAGTTGTTTCTTGTATGTCTGTGTGATGTAGTTGTTTCTTGTATGTCTGTGTGATGTAGTTGTTTCTTGTATGTCTGTGTAATGTAGTTGTTTCTTGTATGTCTGTGTGATGTAGTTGTTTCTTGTATGTCTGTGTAATGTAGTTGTTTCTTGTATGTCTGTGTGATGTAGTTGTTTCTTGTATGTCTGTGTGATGTAGTTGTTTCTTGTATGTCTGTGTGATGTAGTTGTTTCTTGTATGTCTGTGTGATGTAGTTGTTTCTTGTATGTCTGTGTGATGTAGTTGTTTCTTGTATGTCTGTGTGATGTAGTTGTTTCTTGTATGTCTGTGTGATGTAGTTGTTTCTTGTATGTCTGTGTGATGTAGTTGTTTCTTGTATGTCTGTGTGATGTAGTTGTTTCTTGTATGTCTGTGTGATGTAGTTGTTTTGTATGTCTGTGTGATGTAGTTGTTTCTTGTATGTCTGTGTGATGTAGTTGTTTCTTGTATGTCTGTGTGATGTAGTTGTTTCTTGTATGTCTGTGTGATGTAGTTGTTTCTTGTATGTCTGTGTGATGTAGTTGTTTCTTGTATGTCTGTGTGATGTAGTTGTTTCTTGTATGTCTGTGTGATGTAGTTGTTTCTTGTATGTCTGTGTAATGTAGTTGTTTCTTGTATGTCTATGTGATGTAGTTGTTTCTTGTATGTCTGTGTGATGTAGTTGTTTCTTGTATGTCTGTGTGATGTAGTTGTTTCTTGAATGTCTGTGTGATGGCTATGTCTCTTTGATGTTTTACACTTCAGTTGGCCTGAATCTTGACCTCGGGTAGTTTCAGTGAAAGATCTTTGTTTTTGATTTTGTGATGATGGTGTAGAAGAATTTTATAACGACATTGAGTCTGCCTTAAAGAAATGTAAAAAGTCAGAAATAAACATCATAATAGGGGACTTCAATGCAAAAGTAGGAAATCAAGGAGATAGCTACACAGTAGGAAACTATGGTTTAGGAGAGAGAAATGAAAGAGGATACAGACTCGTAGAGTGGGCAAAAGAACAGGAAATGATTGTAGGAAACACCTGGTTCAAACAACACCCTAGAAGATTATGGACATGGAGGAGTCCAGATAGCAGGATTAGAAACCAGATTGACTACATTCTGATTAGCAGAAGATTTAGAAACGCATTAACAATAGCAAAAACAGTTCCCAGTGCTGATTGTTATAGTGACCACAGATTACTCACAGGAACATTGAGGATAAAGTTGAAGAAAGTCAAGTATATAACAGGAAACACTAAATATGATTTATGTACATTGAGTAATGACAAGGAAATACAAAACAAATTCAACATAGAAGTACAGAACAGATTTGAAATTTTGTCCGATCTAGAGATCCTATTCCAGGATGTGGATGATCAATGGGAAACGTTGAAGAATTCAATCAATGTGGCTGCAGAAACAACTATTCCAACATTAAAGAAGGTGGGTCGTAAGAAATGGATGACTGCAGAAATTTTACACCTCATGGAAACAAGAAGACTCAAGAAAAATAATTCTGTCAAATATGAAGAAATTCACAGACAAGTCAGAACATTATGTAAGGAGCCAAAAGAAAAATGGCTTGAGGAAAAGTGCTCAGAAATTGAAAGCCAACACAACAGTCAAAACACCAAATTAGTGCACAAAAGAATTCAGGAACTTACTAATAAAAGAACAAGTACATCAACAGGGTGTCTAAAAACTGAAGATGGCAAAATCATAATAGAAAAAGACCAGATTCTACAGGTATGGACAGATTATGTGAAACAACTTTATGATGATAACAGAGACGAACAGTATGATATTAGATTTAATAATGAAGGACCGCCAATTTTGGAGATGGAGGTTCGAAATGTTCTTAAGCATATGAAAGCTGGCAAGGCCCCCGGTGCAGATAACATCACAACAGAAATGATTAAAGCTTTAGAAGAATTTGGACTAGAGCAAGTCACCAGACTGCTGAACACATTATATGATACTGGAGATATACCTCCTGATTTATGTAACTCTATATTTACTGCAATCCCAAAGAAATCAGGAACCTTGGAATGTGATCAACACAGAACAATTAGTATAATGAGTCACATCACAAAGATTTTGCTAAGAATTATCATGCAAAGAATGAGGAAGAAGATACAACCTGAAATAGGGGAAGAACAATGCGGGTTTGTAGAAGGAAAGGGAACAGTAAATGCTGTGTATATGCTGCGAACAGTTATTGAACGTGCTATAGAAGTAAACAAGGATATACATCTTTGCTTTATCGACTATACAAAGGCTTTTGATAGCGTTAGACATGTCAGCATGGTGGATATGCTAGCAGATCTACAAATTGATGGGAAAGACATTAGACTTATAAAAAACATATATTGGAAACAACAAGCTGCAATAAGGATTGATAATGAAGTGGGACATTATCAGCCAATTAAGAGAGGTGTTAGGCAGGGATGTGTAATGTCTCCAGATCTTTTTTCCCTGTACAGTGAAAATATTTTCAGAAATGTAGAGGATATAAATGGAATCAGCATTGGAGGACGAAACATCAATAACATTAGATATGCAGATGATACAGTATTAATTGCAGACAATCCGCAGGACCTGCAACAATTAGTAGATGCGGTTGTTGTACACAGTGAGCAGCTGGGGTTAGAATTAAATTGTAAAAAGACTCAGGTTATGGTCGTCAGTAGGAAGGAAGAAGTGCCTCAGAGTAATATACAAGTAAATGGAAATATTCTTCAACAAGTGAATCGGTACAATTATCTTGGAACAGTTATAACATCTGATGGGAGATGCCTTGAAGAGATTAGAACAAGAATCGCCATGGCGAAAGTAGCCTTTAGCAAGATGAAAAACATTCTGACCAATAAAAAGATGTCAATTGTGATGAGAAAAAGAGTGTTGAGGGGATACATAGAGCCTGTTCTTTTGTATGGATGTGAAACTTGGACAATGAACAGTCAAGCTGAAAAGCATCTGATGGCTGCAGAAATGTGGTTTCTGAGGAGAATGCAAAGAATACCATGGACAGACAGAAAAACCAATGACCAAGTACTACAGGAGACAAATGAACAACGTAAACTGATTAGAGAAATTAGACATAGACAGTCAAAATTTTTTGGACATGTTATGAGAAGAAATGGATTGGAGAACTTAGTGACAACTGGCAAGATTGAAGGGAACAGACCAAGAGGAAGACCGAGAGGAAAATACCTGGATGGCTTGGCCACATGGCATGGACGAGACAGGAACACTGAGCTGATCCACGACACTGGTGATCGAGTGAAATGGCGAGTCATGACCGCCCACGCTTTCCGGCATGGCACATGATTGATTGATTGATGATGGATATTTGTGATGATGGATTATTCAAAGGCATTTGACTGTGTACACCATCAGAAAATTTGGGAAATTATGAGGAATATGGGCTTCCATGACATGTAATACAACTCAAACAAACGCTCTATCTAGACCAGCAAGCAGCGGTTAGAATATACGGCGAGACATCAGATTGGTTTGACATCAAGCAAGGAGTCCGTCAGGGCTATTAGAATATACGGCGAGACATCAGATTGGTTTGACATCAAGCAAGGAGTCCGTCAGGGCTATTAGAATATACGGCGAGACATCAGATTGGTTTGACATCAAGCAAGGAGTCCGTCAGGGCTATGTGCTGTCCCCCTTTTTGTTTAAAATAATGAGAGATATAAACATAATAATTAATGTCAAAAATGATATAAATGGGGAGCTATTTGATGCCTTAAATATCGGTGGTCATGACATACCAGAGATTCGATGTGCTGATGATACAATATTGCAAATCCACAACATAGAATGGTATTCAAAACCTAATAGCCTCAAATCAATTGAATAGTACAAATTACAACTTATATCTTGATATAGCAAAAACAAAGATATTGCATAAAGATAAAACTACTTTGGAAAACGAAATATATGTTAATGAGGAAAAAATAGAGGTGGTGGAAAATTTCGAATATTTCTGTCATTGATTACCAGATAAATCGAAATCAGATGTCAAAAAACTAGTGCACTTACATATCAACTATCACCCTTACTGAAACATCCAAATATACCCATGTCCACAAAACGACAGATAATAAACAGCATATTCACACCAACCCTATGCTACCAATCTCAAACCTGGACTTTATCCAAATTACACCTTCGCAAAATCAACATCTGCGAGATGAGATGCCTGAGGAGAGCTGCAAACCTAACAATCCGAGACCAAGTAAGAAATGCTGTTATCAGACAGACTGTGGGATCAACACCTTGTGCCACATTTATTGAAAGACAGAAGATCAAGTGGTTTGGCCATGTTGTTAGAATGCAACACAAACAACTACCATCACTGGTCTTACATCAAAGATCATCTGCGACGAGACCAAGAGGACGCCAATGAAGAAAATGGATTGACGACACCAAAGACATTGTACAATCACACGGAATGACACTATCCAGTGCCGCCCACCGGGCGCTGGAACGCAAATTATTCCTGCCCACGACGCTTGACGGCAGAAGTGGATGATGATGATGATGATGATGATGATGATGATGATGATGATGATGATGATGATGATGATGATGATGATGATGATGATGATGATGATCAACAATGGTGACACAATGAAAGAAACTAAAAGACAAATGTCTATTGCTCTTCAAAGACTAAAACAATTGAGTAAATTATGGAGTGGGACAGATAGAACTACAAAAATTAGATTTTGAAGTGCATGCATCTTTCCCATTGCAACATACGCCTGTGAGACCTGGACACTTACTAAACAAGCTGAACAGCGCATAAATGCCTTTGAATATAAATGTTATAGACGAGTTCTAAGAATATCTTGGATACTGAAAAGAACAAATGCATCCATACTTCAAGAGCTGAATATTGAAGAAGGTTGGCTATTAAAGACGATAAAACTAAGAAAATTGACATTTGTTGATCACTTGGAACGACAAAGTTTGGAGAGAAAAATAATGGAGGGATATATGCCTGGGAATGGGAGAAGAGGAAGGCCAAAGAAAAAAATGGGTGCAAGTTGTGGCAGATGATCTCCAGATGGGTGTATCGGACGCGAGACATCTTGCTTATGGTCAAGAGGTTTTCCGGAAGGTTGTTAAGGGAGCGATTCTGCAAAGGACATGCTACTGAATGAATGAATGAATGAATGAATGAATGAATGAATGAATGAATGAATGAATGAATGAATGAATGATGGATACTTTCTATCTCTTTGGTTTAGTGTTTGCTACTTTATTTTTCATCTCTTGTGTTTAGTGTTGGGTACTTTTCTTGACTTGTATTTAGTGTTGTCTACTTTCTATTTCATCTTTTGTAATTAGTGTGGGCTGCTTTCTATCTCATATCTTGTGTTTAGTGTGGACAGCTTTCTATCTCATCTCTTGTGTTTAGTGTGGACAGCTTTCTATCTCATCTCTTGTGTTTAGTGTGGACAGCTTTCTATCTCATCTCTTGTGTTTAGTGTTGGCTGCTTTCTATCTCATATCTTGTGTTTAGTGTGGACAGCTTTCTATCTCATATCTTGTGTTTAGTGTGGACAGCTTTCTATCTCATATCTTGTGTTTAGTGTGGACAGCTTTCTATCTCATCTCTTGTGTTTAGTGTGGACAGCTTTCTATCTCATATCTTGTGTTTAGTGTGGACAGCTTTCTATCTCATATCTTGTGTTTAGTGTGGACAGCTTTCTATCTCATATCTTGCGTTTATTGTTTGATAAAGTTAGAAATAAGGCAGCTGATATAGGATATCGAGACAGTGATCTACTCTTGTATCCCATGGATCATTGCAACAAGCCGAGAGATTGGAATGGGGCTTCCTATCTTGGAAGAAAAGCAATATATTTGCAGTGCAGAGTGGAGCATTTTTACACACAAGATCCAGAATGAGAATAGAAGTTTGGAGGGAGGTGAGGGGGGAGGAAAGAGGGTGTGACAACTGCGGCTTTAACATGGCTTTTTGAGACTTTATTGAATAAGTCAATCACCAGAAATGACTTTGTCTCTGGTCAGAAAGATTCTATCTGTTTACTTCTGGCACTGAATGGTTGACTCACAAAGTCATCACGCCTACATGAGCTGCAGTAGCTTTAATGTCGCAACCACGATGGTGTATAAGGAGAGGGCCTCCAGAGCTCTTCCAGGGGCAGCTCTCAGGTTGAGCCAGGGAGACACGATAATTTCGAGAAAGATTGCCTGCTGCATGAGGAGACACAACCAGATCACGTCATGCGGTTACCACTGACGGAATGAGAAATTCAAGTCGGGACTAGCAGGAATGATTGTTTAGGAAGAATGATAGGTATAGAAGAAGCAATGCCTACCTAACCAGCTAGCCACAAGAACTATACGTTTTCGATACCACCTGAGGGACACGCTGTAAATATGAGCATGCTCTGAGTTGTGTGACGTTAGAGGTGATACATAAATGCTGAAATTTCAAAGCCGCAGAAAACAGGATACATACCGCCAAACATTTCCACCTCACACAAAGTAAGGATAGGCTTTTGATAGTCAGGATCAATGTATGTTGGTTTAATGCTGACATGGGATATCTTTGTGTTGTTTGTGGACAAGATCAGCTGGTAAACTGCCTGGTTCTTACCGCTGTTGTCTTGGTAAGACAATGTCTGATTATCCCTAGATGATGCTGTCAGGATAAAACCTTGCAGGCGTTCCCCACAACAATCTGTTTCCAGGAGACAACATTTACAAGTATAAAATAATAATAATAATAATAATAATAATAATAATAATAATAATAATAATAATAATGTGTACTATGCGTAATAATGAGCAGACACATCTAATGACAGTGGAAATGTGGTTTCTGAGAAAAATGCGCTCATTTCCTTGTACTCATGCATGTCCTGGCACAAACATGAAACTAATCTTTGCCAGCCTAGACCGCTCCAGAGACAGCAACCATTCTCTTCGGATCCACCCCATCTCTATCCCCTTGAGCATGCTCATTGAGTCGCTAAGGAAACATGCCCTAGTGAATGTATATGCCTCGAGCCATGTTTTTGCTTTACTTATTGCCATGACTTCCATAGTCAGGCTACTTGTGGTCTCAGCAAAAGTACCAGAGTCCTCCTTCCCAGTTCACCCTCCGGCCTGAGCCGTAAAGGCTCATGAGCTTCTCACATGTCGGACGACCGACCCATCTATGTAAATGACAGCATCACCGTCTACCGAATTCACGAAAATCGACGCTTGTACTTCTGCCTCCACAGCAGCCTGATTGTCTTGTCTGCATTTTCTGTCTAGTTGGATGCAAACTGAAAAGGACGTGCAGAAATATGTTGGCACTTGTACCCTCGCCAGGTTCTAAGTCCTCAAGTTGAAGAATGTCTTCGGCTTGACCCACCCACGACCGTCCTCTTTTTAACCTGCTGCCCTTACCTTCATAATTTCACTATCAGTGGATGTTGTGTGTTTGCGTTAACTCTGAGGTAGGCGCGTGCTCTGCAAACTTGTATTCTCTCTTCAATGGTTGGAAAATCAAGAAGGTAGCGCACCGCCCTGCATGCTGTATCTTTTGTACATCCAAGAATAATGCGCATAGCTTCATTCTGTATCCTTTCCATCCTTTCTATCTGCTTATGGCTGACAGTCAGGATTGCCATCGCATACTCAAAAACAGACATGACCAGCCCTTCATATAGGAGGCATAGATGGCGCTGCTCACAGTTTGCTGTCACCAACACCCGCATCGCAGCCAAACTCCGCTTGGCCTTTGCTAGCGCCGGGTCTATTTTCTCATTATAAGCAAGGCATCAATCAAACTATATCCCCAGATAATTCATTGCCTGCGTTCTTTCCACCGTCTCTGAACACAGATTTACAGTTGGTGTTGGAGTGTTAACAATATGATTATTCAACGAGAACCAAGTCACTGTTGCCTTTGTTGTGTTGACCATTGCCCCAGCTTCAACACACCAAGTACTTATGCGATTGAGTTCTGTTTGTAGTTCCACAGCAACCTGTTCTCTATCCTTACCCTGACAATACACTAAAACATTGTCGGCATATGACAATGTCCTAATAAATCCAATGGTATTCGGTTGTACGCGTCCTCAAGATCAATCGCTGCAGCAAAGGTTTCAATGCCTGAGTGAAAACCTTCATAGACATCCTGGGCAAAAACTGCTGCATTGGTCCAGGTTTCTCTTTTTGGACAGTACCCACCCAGGGTAGGTGGGAAAACACCTTGCCTCTTTAGCTGGCTTTATATTTTCCTGGCAATTAACTTCTCCAACAGCTTGCCTATTGTATTCTGCATGGTTATAACTCGATATACATGAATTTTTGTGTGGTCTTTGCCAGGCTTCGGCAAGGGAATCAGATAGCTGTGTAACCACTCCTCCTTGATGCTAGCACTCCCCGTAGTGTTGTTGTACATGTCTGCTAGTTTCTCTAGCTCGTTGTCGGTACACCTATTGATGTCATCGTATCTTATGCCATCTGGCCTGGAGCGCTGTTTTTAGCCGAAGCACAGCCTTGATTTCTTTCACTGTCACAGTGTCTTCACCTGAAGTGTTCTGGGCCTTACACCTGTCTGAGGTGACCTCCTTGGCCAGATTTCGGCCTCTCATGTCTGTCGGGTTGCTCTGCTCTAGATAGCGTTCAACGAGGGCTTTGCCCTTGTCCTCGTCAGTCCTCTGCGAGATTAGGTCAGCACCTTGGAAGTCAGAAATTCTCTTATTCTTGACTTCCCCACTCATGCTTTTATGTAGTCGCCAGAACAATTTCAGTGACTTGTCTGTGCTTACTTTTTGACACACCTCTGCCCATTTTTCCCTTTTAACTACCTTGACCAGTTTGTTTAAATAGCTTACTTTTGTGTGCATCTCTCTTTCTAAGTGCATGTAGGGACTAGGATGGCCAGCTCTGTTCTTCTTAGCAATTTGCCATCTCCGTACAGCACTACGCTTGCCGCTTATTCACCCAAGCCTTCTCCACCTCGAAATTCCACCAAGGTGGCTGCTCCCAGCTTTATTTCCTGCCTTGAAGCTTTCTGCGCTTGTTTTCTGGCGATTGCGCTCTGTATGCCAACTCAGAGGCAGACATGCAACAAAATGTTTCAGCTTTCTCATATGCCTGTGATGTGACGACTTTGGGCTCAATATCAACTTGGAGAAGATTGTAGTTATGTACCAGCCAGCTCCAGGGATTAATCACACTGTGCCGAATATCAAAGTGAATGGTCATCGACTAAGTGCGGCGGACAAGTTCACCTATATTGGCAACACTGTATCCCAAGCTGTCACAATTGATGACGAAGTGAATGCAAGAATCTCCAAGGCCAGCGCGGCCTTTGGCAGACTGTACAAGAATGTATGGGACAGAAACGGAATACGCCTGCAAACAAAGCTGAAAGTCTACAAAGCAGTTGTATTATCCACACTGCTATATGCTTGTGAAACCTGGACTATTTACCAGCGACAGGCTATGAAATTAAACCACTTCCATAAGTCTGCCGTAGGAAGCAATTGAAGATGAAATGGCAAGACAAGATCCCAGACACTGATGTCCTAGAAAGAGCGTCCATGCCCAGTATCACCACTCTACTAATGAAGCATCAGACTCGCTGGACTAGTCACTTGACTCGCATGCCAGATCACAGGCTCCCTAAGCTAATTTTTTTTTTTTTTTTTTACGGCGAGCTACGTTATGGAGAACGCTCACAAGGCGGTCGAAGTAAACGCTTTAAAGACTCTCTGAAGATCTCACTAAAAGCTTTTGGAATTCATCAAGACACACTGAGGACTGCTGCCAAAGACCGAAATTCGTGGCGCAATCATTACACAAGTGTGTAGTCACTTGTGAAGCAACCAGGAATGCAACAGCTGTGAAGAAAAAGCTTAGAACTCACGGCTTCATACTTTCCCCACTGCATGAAATGAATGGTTATCTTTATGCTTGATGAACAAACACCAATATATGGATTTCCATCACAGAGTGTCAATGGGAATATAATATATATCTATCTCCACCAACAGACTGCCGATTGGATTATAATGTATGGGTCTCCAGCCACAGACTGCCAGTTGGATTAAAATATATGGGTCTCCACCCACAGACTGCCAAATTAGACTATAATGTAAGAATCTCCACCAACAGACTGCAAATGGACTATAATATATGGGTCTCTACCAACAGACTGCCAACGAAATATAATATATGGGTCTCCACCCACAGACTGCCAAATTAGACTATAATATATGGGTCTCCACCCACAGACTGCCAAATTAGACTATAATATATGGGTCTCCACCCACAGACTGCCAAATTAGACTATAATATGCGGGTCTCCACCCACAGACTGCCAAATTAGACTATAATATGCGGGACTCCACCCACAGACTGCCAAATTAGACTATAATATGCGGGTCTCCACCCACAGACTGCCAAATTAGACTATAGTATGCGGGTCTCCACCCACAGACTGCCAAATTAGACTATAGTATGCGGGTCTCCACCCACAGACTGCCAAATTAGACTATAGTATGCGGGTCTCCACCCACAGACTGCCAAATTAGACTATAGTATGCGGGTCTCCACCCACAGACTGCCAAATTAGACTATAGTATGCGGGTCTCCACCCACAGACTGCCAAATTAGACTATAATATGCGGGTCTCCACCCACAGACTGCCAAATTAGACTATAATATGCGGGTCTCCACCCACAGACTGCCAAATTAGACTATAATATGCGGGTCTCCACCCACAGACTGCCAAATTAGAATATAATATGCGGGTCTCCACCCACAGACTGCCAAATTAGAATATAATATGCGGGTCTCCACCCACAGACTGCCAAATTAGAATATATTATGCGGGTCTCCACCCACAGACTGCCAAATTAGACTATAATATGCGGGTCTCCACCCACAGACTGCCTAATTAGACTATAATATGCGGGTCTCCACCCACAGACTGCCAAATTAGACTATAATATGTGGGTCTCCACCCACAGACTGTCATATTAGACTATAATATGCGGGTCTCCACCCACAGACTGTCAAATTAGACTATAATATGCGGGTCTCCACCCACAGACTGTCAAATTAGACTATAATACGCGGGTCTCCACCCACAGACTGTCAAATTAGACTATAATACGCGGGTCTCCACCCACAGACTGTCAAATTAGACTATAATACGCGGGTCTCCACCCACAGACTGTCAAATTAGACTATAATACGCGGGTCTCCACCCACAGACTGTCAAATTAGACTATAATACGCGGGTCTCCACCCACAGACTGTCAAATTAGACTATGATACGCGGGTCTCCACTCACAGACTGCCAAATTAGACTATAATACGCGGGTCTCCACGCACAGACTGCCAAATTAGACTATAATATGCGGGTCTCCACGCACAGACTGCCAAATTAGACTATAATATGCGGGTCTCCACCCACAGACTGCCAAATTAGACTATAAAATACGGGTCTCCACCCACAGGCTGCCAAATTAGACTATAAAATACGGGTCTCCACCCACAGGCTGCCAAATTAGACGATAATATACGGGTCTCCCCCCACAGGCTGCCAAATTAGACGATAATATACGGGTCTCCCCCCACAGACTGCCAAATTAGACTATAATATACGGGTCTCCACCCACAGACTGCCAAATTAGACTATAATATACGGGTCTCCACCCACAGACTGTCAAATTAGACTATAATATACGGGTCTCCACTCACAGACTGTCAAATTAGACTATAATATACGGGTCTCCACCCATAGACTGTCAAATTAGATTGTAATATACGGGTCTCCACCCACAGACTACCAAATTAGATTGTAATATACGGGTCTCCACCCACAGACTGCCGAAGTAGATTGTAATATACGGGTCCCCGCCCACAGTCTGTCAAATTAGACTGTAATATACGGGTCTCCACCCACAGACTGTCAAATTAGACTATAATATACGGGTCTCCACCCACAGACTGTCAAATTAGACTATAATATACGGGTCTCCACCCACAGACTGCCAAATTCGTCTATAATATACGGGTCTCCACCCACAGACTGCCAAATTCGTCTATACTATACGGGTCTCCACCCACAGACTGCCAAATTCGTCTATAATATACGGGTCTCCGCCCACAGACTGCCAAATTCGTCTATAATATACGGGTCTCCGCCCACAGACTGCCAAATTAGACTGTAATATGCGGGTCTCCACCCACAGACTGCCGAATTAGACTGTAATATGCGGGTCTCCGCCCACAGACTGCCGAATTAGACTGTAATATACGGGTCTCCGCCCACAGACTGCCGAATTAGACTGTAATATACGGGTCTCCGCCCACAGACTGCCAAATTAGACTATAATATACGGGTCTCCGCCCACAGACTGCCAAATTAGACTATAATATACGGGTCTCCACCCACAGACTGCCAAATTAGACTATAATATACGGGTCTCCGCCCACAGACTGCCAAATTAGACTATAATATGCGGGTCTCCACCCACAGACTGCCAAATTAGACTATAATATACGGGTCTCCGCCCACAGACTGCCAAATTAGACTATAATATACGGGTCTCCGCCCACAGACTGCCAAATTAGACTATAATATACGGGTCTCCGCCCACAGACTGCCAAATTAGACTATAATATACGGGTCTCCGCCCACAGACTGCCAAATTAGACTATAATATACGGGTCTCCGCCCACAGACTGCCAAATTAGACTATAATATGACGGGTCTCCGCCCACAGACTGCCAAATTAGACTATAATATACGGGTCTCCGCCCACAGACTGCCAAATTAGACTATAATATGCGGGTCTCCACCCACAGACTGCCAAATTAGACTATAATATGCGGGTCTCCACCCACAGACTGCCAAATTAGACTATAATATACGGGTCTCCACCCACAGACTGCCAAATTAGACTATAATATACGGGTCTCCACCCACAGACTGCCAAATTAGACTATAATATGCGGGTCTCCACCCACAGACTGCCAAATTAGACTATAATATGCGGGTCTCCACCCACAGACTGCCAAATTAGACTATAATATGCGGGTCTCCACCCACAGACTGCCAAATTAGACTATAATATGCGGGTCTCCACCCACAGACTGCCAAATTAGACTATAATATGCGGGTCTCCACCCACAGACTGCCAAATTAGACTATAATATGCGGGTCTCCACCCACAGACTGCCAAATTAGACTATAATATGCGGGTCTCCACCCACAGACTGCCAAATTAGACTATAATATGCGGGTCTCCACCCACAGACTGCCAAATTAGACTATAATATACGGGTCTCCACCCACAGACTGCCAAATTAGACTATAATATACGGGTCTCCACCCACAGACTGCCAAATTAGACTATAATATACGGGTCTCCACCCACAGACTGCCAAATTAGACTATAATATACGGGTCTCCACCCACAGACTGCCAAATTAGACTATAATATGCGGGTCTCCACCCACAGACTGCCAAATTAGACTATAATATGCGGGTCTCCACCCACAGACTGCCAAATTAGACTGTAATATACGGGTCTCCACCCACAGACTGCCAAATTAGACTGTAATATACGGGTCTCCACCCACAGACTGCCAAATTAGACTATAATATGCGGGTCTCCACCCACAGACTGCCAAATTAGACTATAATATGCGGGTCTCCACCCACAGACTGCCAAATTAGACTATAATATGCGGGTCTCCACCCACAGACTGCCAAATTAGACTATAATATGCGGGTCTCCACCCACAGACTGCCAAATTAGACTATAATATGCGGGTCTCCACCCACAGACTGCCAAATTAGACTATAAAATACGGGTCTCCGCCCACAGACTGTCAAATTAGACTTTAAAATACGGGTCTCCGCCCACAGACTGTCAAATTAGACTATAATATACGGGTCCCCGCCCACAGACTGTCAAATTAGACTATAATATACGGGTCTCCACCCACAGACTGTCAAATTAGACTATAATATACGGGTCTCCACCCACAGACTGTCAAATTAGACTATAATATACGGGTCTCCACCCACAGACTGCCAAATTAGACTATAATATGCGGGTCTCCACCCACAGACTGCCAAATTAGACTATAATATGCGGGTCTCCACCCACAGACTGCCAAATTAGACTATAATATGCGGGTCTCCACCCACAGACTGCCAAATTAGACTATAATATACGGGTCTCCACCCACAGACTGCCAAATTAGACTATAATATACGGGTCTCCACCCACAGACTGCCAAATTAGACTATAATATGCGGGTCTCCACCCACAGACTGCCAAATTAGACTATAATATACGGGTCTCCACCCACAGACTGCCAAATTAGACTGTAATATACGGGTCTCCACCCACAGACTGCCAAATTAGACTGTAATATACGGGTCTCCGCCCACAGACTGCCAAATTAGACTATAATATACGGGTCTCCGCCCACAGACTGCCAAATTAGACTATAATATACGGGTCTCCACCCACAGACTGCCAAATTAGACTATAATATACGGGTCTCCACCCACAGACTGTCAAATTAGACTATAATATACGGGTCTCCACCCACAGACTGCCAAATTAGACTATAATATGCGGGTCTCCACCCACAGACTGCCAAATTAGACTATAATATGCGGGTCTCCACCCACAGACTGTCAAATTAGACTATAATATACGGGTCTCCACCCACAGACTGTCAAATTAGACTATAATATACGGGTCTCCACCCACAGACTGCCAAATTAGACTATAATATGCGGGTCTCCACCCACAGACTGCCAAATTAGACTATAATATACGGGTCTCCACCCACAGACTGCCAAATTAGACTAGTAATATACGGGTCTCCACCCACAGACTGCCAAATTAGACTATAATATACGGGTCTCCACCCACAGACTGCCAAATTAGACTATAATATACGGGTCTCCACCCACAGACTGCCAAATTAGACTATAATATACGGGTCTCCACCCACAGACTGCCAAATTAGACTATAATATACGGGTCTCCGCCCACAGACTGTCAAATTAGACTATAATATACGGGTCTCCACCCACAGACTGTCAAATTAGACTATAATATACGGGTCTCCACCCACAGACTGTCAAATTAGACTATAATATACGGGTCTCCACCCACAGACTGTCAAATTAGACTATAATATACGGGTCTCCACCCACAGACTGTCAAATTAGACTATAATATACGGGTCTCCACCCACAGACTGTCAAATTAGACTATAATATACGGGTCTCCACCCACAGACTGCCAAATTCGTCTATAATATACGGGTCTCCACCCACAGACTGCCAAATTCGTCTATAATATACGGGTCTCCACCCACAGACTGCCAAATTCGTCTATAATATACGGGTCTCCACCCACAGACTGCCAAATTAGACTATAATATACGGGTCTCCAGCCCACAGACTGCCAAATTAGACTATAATATGCGGGTCTCCACCCACAGACTGCCAAATTAGACTGTAATATGCGGGTCTCCACCCACAGACTGCCAAATTAGACTATAATATGCGGGTCTCCACCCACAGACTGCCAAATTAGACTATAATATGACGGGTCTCCACCCACAGACTGCCAAATTAGACTGTAATATACGGGTCTCCACCCACAGACTGCAAATTAGACTGTAATATGCGGGTCTCCACCCACAGACTGCCAAATTAGACTATAATATGCGGGTCTCCACCCACAGACTGCCAAATTAGACTATAATATGCGGGTCTCCACCCACAGACTGCCAAATTAGACTATAATATGCGGGTCTCCACCCACAGACTGCCAAATTAGACTATAATATACGGGTCTCCACCCACAGACTGCCAAATTAGACTGTAATATACGGGTCTCCACCCACAGACTGCCAAATTAGACTATAATATACGGGTCTCCACCCACAGACTGCCAAATTAGACTATAATATACGGGTCTCCACCCCACAGACTGCCAAATTAGACTATAATATACGGGTCTCCACCCACAGACTGCCAAATTAGACTATAATATACGGGTCTCCACCCACAGACTGCCAAATTAGACTATAATATACGGGTCTCCACCCACAGACTGCCAAATTAGACTATAATATACGGGTCTCCACCCACAGACTGCCAAATTAGACTATAATATGCGGGTCTCCACCCACAGACTGCCAAATTAGACTATAATATAGCGGGTCTCCACCCACAGACTGCCAAATTAGACTATAATATGCGGGTCTCCACCCACAGACTGCCAAATTAGACTATAATATGCGGGTCTCCACCCACAGACTGCCAAATTAGACTATAATATGCGGGTCTCCACCCACAGACTGCCAAATTAGACTATAATATGCGGGTCTCCACCCACAGACTGCCAAATTAGACTATAATATGCGGGTCTCCACCCACAGACTGCCAAATTAGACTATAATATGCGGGTCTCCACCCACAGACTGCCAAATTAGACTATAATATGCGGGTCTCCACCCACAGACTGCCAAATTAGACTATAATATGCGGGTCTCCACCCACAGACTGCCAAATTAGACTATAATATGCGGGTCTCCACCCACAGACTGCCAAATTAGACTATAATATGCGGGTCTCCACCCACAGACTGCCAAATTAGACTATAATATGCGGGTCTCCACCCACAGACTGCCAAATTAGACTATAATATGCGGGTCTCCACCCACAGACTGCCAAATTAGACTATAATATACGGGTCTCCACCCACAGACTGCCAAATTAGACTATAATATACGGGTCTCCACCCACAGACTGCCAAATTAGACTATAATATACGGGTCTCCACCCACAGACTGCCAAATTAGACTATAATATACGGGTCTCCACCCACAGACTGCCAAATTAGACTATAATATACGGGTCTCCACCCACAGACTGCCAAATTAGACTATAATATACGGGTCTCCACCCACAGACTGCCAAATTAGACTAGTAATATACGGGTCTCCACCCACAGACTGCCAAATTAGACTATAATATACGGGTCTCCACCCACAGACTGCCAAATTAGACTATAATATACGGGTCTCCACCCACAGACTGCCAAATTAGACTATAATATAGCGGGTCTCCACCCACAGACTGCCAAATTAGACTATAATATGCGGGTCTCCACCCACAGACTGCCAAATTAGACTATAATATGCGGGTCTCCACCCACAGACTGCCAAATTAGACTATAATATGCGGGTCTCCACCCACAGACTGCCAAATTAGACTATAATATGCGGGTCTCCACCCACAGACTGCCAAATTAGACTATAATATACGGGTCTCCACCCACAGACTGCCAAATTAGACTATAATATACGGGTCTCCACCCACAGACTGCCAAATTAGACTATAATATACGGGTCTCCACCCACAGACTGCCAAATTAGACTATAATATACGGGTCTCCACCCACAGACTGCCAAATTAGACTATAATATACGGGTCTCCACCCACAGACTGCCAAATTAGACTATAATATACGGGTCTCCACCCACAGACTGCCAAATTAGACTATAATATACGGGTCTCCACCCACAGACTGCCAAATTAGACTATAATATACGGGTCTCCACCCACAGACTGCCAAATTAGACTATAATATACGGGTCTCCACCCACAGACTGCCAAATTAGACTATAATATACGGGTCTCCACCCACAGACTGCCAAATTAGACTATAATATACGGGTCTCCACCCACAGACTGCCAAATTAGACTATAATATACGGGTCTCCACCCACAGACTGCCAAATTAGACTATAATATACGGGTCTCCACCCACAGACTGCCAAATTAGACTATAATATGCGGGTCTCCACCCACAGACTGCCAAATTAGACTATAATATGCGGGTCTCCACCCACAGACTGCCAAATTAGACTATAATATGCGGGTCTCCACCCACAGACTGCCAAATTAGACTATAATATGCGGGTCTCCACCCACAGACTGCCAAATTAGACTATAATATGCGGGTCTCCACCCACAGACTGCCAAATTAGACTATAATATGCGGGTCTCCACCCACAGACTGCCAAATTAGACTATAATATGCGGGTCTCCACCCACAGACTGCCAAATTAGACTATAATATGCGGGTCTCCACCCACAGACTGCCAAATTAGACTATAATATGCGGGTCTCCACCCACAGACTGCCAAATTAGACTATAATATAGCGGGTCTCCACCCACAGACTGCCAAATTAGACTATAATATGCGGGTCTCCACCCACAGACTGCCAAATTAGACTATAATATACGGGTCTCCACCCACAGACTGCCAAATTAGACTATAATATACGGGTCTCCACCCACAGACTGCCAAATTAGACTATAATATACGGGTCTCCACCCACAGACTGCCAAATTAGACTATAATATACGGGTCTCCACCCACAGACTGCCAAATTAGACTATAATATACGGGTCTCCACCCACAGACTGCCAAATTAGACTATAATATGCGGGTCTCCACCCACAGACTGCCAAATTAGACTATAATATACGGGTCTCCACCCACAGACTGCCAAATTAGACTATAATATGCGGGTCTCCACCCACAGACTGCCAAATTAGACTATAATATGCGGGTCTCCACCCACAGACTGCCAAATTAGACTATAATATGCGGGTCTCCACCCACAGACTGCCAAATTAGACTATAATATGCGGGTCTCCACCCACAGACTGCCAAATTAGACTATAATATGCGGGTCTCCACCCACAGACTGCCAAATTAGACTATAATATGCGGGTCTCCACCCACAGACTGCCAAATTAGACTATAATATGCGGGTCTCCACCCACAGACTGCCAAATTAGACTATAATATGCGGGTCTCCACCCACAGACTGCCAAATTAGACTATAATATGCGGGTCTCCACCCACAGACTGCCAAATTAGACTATAATATGCGGGTCTCCACCCACAGACTGCCAAATTAGACTATAATATGCGGGTCTCCACCCACAGACTGCCAAATTAGACTATAATATGCGGGTCTCCACCCACAGACTGCCAAATTAGACTATAATATACGGGTCTCCACCCACAGACTGCCAAATTAGACTATAATATGCGGGTCTCCACCCACAGACTGCCAAATTAGACTAGTAATATGCGGGTCTCCACCCACAGACTGCCAAATTAGACTATAATATGCGGGTCTCCACCCACAGACTGCCAAATTAGACTGTAATATACGGGTCTCCACCCACAGACTGCCAAATTAGACTATAATATGCGGGTCTCCACCCACAGACTGCCAAATTAGACTATAATATGCGGGTCTCCACCCACAGACTGCCAAATTAGACTATAATATGCGGGTCTCCACCCACAGACTGCCAAATTAGACTATAATATGCGGGTCTCCACCCACAGACTGCCAAATTAGACTATAATATACGGGTCTCCACCCACAGACTGCCAAATTAGACTATAATATGCGGGTCTCCACCCACAGACTGCCAAATTAGACTATAATATACGGGTCTCCACCCACAGACTGCCAAATTAGACTATAATATACGGGTCTCCACCCACAGACTGCCAAATTAGACTATAATATACGGGTCTCCACCCACAGACTGTCAAATTAGACTATAATATACGGGTCTCCACCCACAGACTGCCAAATTAGACTATAATATACGGGTCTCCACCCACAGACTGCCAAATTAGACTATAATATACGGGTCTCCAGCCCACAGACTGCCAAATTAGACTATAATATACGGGTCTCCACCCACAGACTGCCAAATTAGACTATAATATACGGGTCTCCACCCACAGACTGCCAAATTAGACTATAATATACGGGTCTCCACCCACAGACTGCCAAATTAGACTATAATATACGGGTCTCCACCCACAGACTGCCAAATTAGACTATAATATACGGGTCTCCACCCACAGACTGCCAAATTAGACTATAATATACGGGTCTCCACCCACAGACTGCCAAATTAGACTATAATATACGGGTCTCCACCCACAGACTGCCAAATTAGACTGTAATATGCGGGTCTCCGCCCACAGACTGCCGAATTAGACTGTGATATACGGGTCTCCGCCCACAGACTGCCGAATTAGACTAATATACGGGTCTCCGCCCACAGCCTGCCAAATTAGACTGTAATATACGGGTCTCCACCGACAGCCTGCCAAATTAGACTATAATATACGGGTCTCCGCCCACAGCCTGCCAAATTAGACTATAATATACGGGTCTCCGCCCACAGACTGCCAAATTAGACTATAATATACGGGTCTCCGCCCACAGACTGCCAAATTAGACTATAATATACGGGTCTCCACCCACAGACTGCCAAATTAGACTACAATATACGTTTCTCCACCCACAGACTGCCAAATTAGACTATAATATACGGGTCTCCGCCCACAGACTGCCAAATTAGACTATATATACGGGTCTCGCCCACAGACTGCCAAATTAGACTATAATATGCGGGTCTCCCACCACAGACTGCCAAATTAGACTATAATATACGGGTCTCCACCCACAGACTGCCAAATTAGACTATAATATGCGGGTCTCCACCCACAGACTGCCAAATTAGACTATAATATGCGGGTCTCCACCCACAGACTGCCAAATTAGACTATAATATGCGGGTCTCCACCCACAGACTGCCAAATTAGACTATAATATGCGGGTCTCCACCCACAGACTGCCAAATTAGACTATAATATGCGGGTCTCCACCCACAGACTGCCAAATTAGACTATAATATGCGGGTCTCCACCCACAGACTGCCAAATTAGACTATAATATACGGGTCTCCACCCACAGACTGCCAAATTAGACTATAATATACGGGTCTCCGCCCACAGACTGCCAAATTAGACTGTAATATGCGGGTCTCCACCCACAGACTGCCAAATTAGACTGATAATATACGGGTCTCCACCCACAGACTGCCAAATTAGACTATAATATACGGGTCTCCACCCACAGACTGCCAAATTAGACTATAATATACGGGTCTCCGCCCACAGACTGCCAAATTAGACTATAATATACGGGTCTCCGCCCACAGACTGCCAAATTAGACTATAATATACGGGTCTCCAGCCACAGACTGCCAAATTAGACTATAATATACGGGTCTCCGCCCACAGACTGCCAAATTAGACTATAATATACGGGTCTCCGCCCACAGACTGCCAAATTAGACTATAATATACGGGTCTCCGCCCACAGACTGCCAAATTAGACTATAATATACGGGTCTCCGCCCACAGACTGCCAAATTAGACTATAATATACGGGTCTCCGCCCACAGACTGCCAAATTAGACTATAATATACGGGTCTCCGCCCACAGACTGCCAAATTAGACTATAATATACGGGTCTCCGCCCACAGACTGCCAAATTAGACTATAATATACGGGTCTCCACCCACAGACTGCCAAATTAGACTATAATATACGGGTCTCCAGCCCACAGACTGTCCAAATTAGACTATAATATACGGGTCTCCACCCACAGACTGTCAAATTAGACTGATAATATACGGGTCTCCACCCACAGACTGCCAAATTAGACTATAATATACGGGTCTCCACCCACAGACTGCCAAATTAGACTGTAATATACGGGTCTCCACCCACAGACTGCCAAATTAGACTGTAATATACGGGTCTCCACCCACAGACTGCCAAATTAGACTATAATATACGGGTCTCCACCCACAGACTGCCAAATTAGACTATAATATACGGGTCTCCACCCACAGACTGCCAAATTAGACTATAATATACGGGTCTCCACCCACAGACTGCCAAATTAGACTATAATATACGGGTCTCCACCACAGACTGCCAAATTAGACTATAATATACGGGTCTCCACCCACAGACTGCCAAATTAGACTGTAATATACGGGTCTCCACCCACAGACTGCCAAATTAGACTATAATATACGGGTCTCCACCCACAGACTGCCAAATTAGACTATAATATACGGGGTCTCCACCCACAGACTGCCAAATTAGACTATAATATACGGGTCTCCACCCACAGACTGCCAAATTAGACTATAATATACGGGTCTCCACCCACAGACTGCCAAATTAGACTATAATATACGGGTCTCCACCCACAGACTGCCAAATTAGACTATAATATAGCGGGTCTCCACCCACAGACTGCCAAATTAGACTATAATATGCGGGTCTCCACCCACAGACTGCCAAATTAGACTATAATATGCGGGTCTCCACCCACAGACTGCCAAATTAGACTATAATATGCGGGTCTCCACCCACAGACTGCCAAATTAGACTATAATATAGCGGGTCTCCACCCACAGACTGCCAAATTAGACTATAATATGCGGGTCTCCACCCACAGACTGCCAAATTAGACTATAATATGCGGGTCTCCACCCACAGACTGCCAAATTAGACTATAATATGCGGGTCTCCACCCACAGACTGCAAATTAGACTATAATATGCGGGTCTCCACCCACAGACTGCCAAATTAGACTATAATATGCGGGTCTCCACCCACAGACTGCCAAATTAGACTATAATATGCGGGTCTCCACCCACAGACTGCCAAATTAGACTATAATATGCGGGTCTCCACCCACAGACTGCCAAATTAGACTATAATATGCGGGTCTCCACCCACAGACTGCCAAATTAGACTATAATATGCGGGTCTCCGCCCACAGACTGCCAAATTAGACTATAATATGCGGGTCTCCGCCCACAGACTGCCAAATTAGACTGTAATATACGGGTCTCCACCCACAGACTGCCAAATTAGACTATAATATGCGGGTCTCCACCCACAGACTGCCAAATTAGACTATAATATGCGGGTCTCCACCCACAGACTGCCAAATTAGACTATAATATGCGGGTCTCCACCCACAGACTGCCAAATTAGACTATAATATGCGGGTCTCCACCCACAGACTGCCAAATTAGACTATAATATGCGGGTCTCCACCCACAGACTGCCAAATTAGACTATAATATGCGGGTCTCCGCCCACAGACTGCCAAATTAGACTATAATATACGGGTCTCCACCCACAGACTGCCAAATTAGACTATAATATGCGGGTCTCCACCCACAGACTGCCAAATTAGACTATAATATGCGGGTCTCCACCCACAGACTGCCAAATTAGACTATAATATACGGGTCTCCACCCACAGACTGCCAAATTAGACTATAATATACGGGTCTCCACCCACAGACTGCCAAATTAGACTATAATATACGGGTCTCCGCCCACAGACTGTCCAAATTAGACTATAATATACGGGTCTCCACCCACAGACTGTCAAATTAGACTATAATATACGGGTCTCCACCCACAGACTGCCAAATTAGACTATAATATACGGGTCTCCACCCACAGACTGCCAAATTAGACTATAATATACGGGTCTCCACCCACAGACTGCCAAATTAGACTATAATATACGGGTCTCCGCCCACAGACTGCCAAATTAGACTATAATATACGGGTCTCCGCCCACAGACTGCCAAATTAGACTATAATATACGGGTCTCCACCCACAGACTGCCAAATTAGACTATAATATACGGGTCTCCACCCACAGACTGCCAAATTAGACTATAATATACGGGTCTCCACCCACAGACTGCCAAATTAGACTATAATATACGGGTCTCCACCCACAGACTGCCAAATTAGACTATAATATACGGGTCTCCACCCACAGACTGCCAAATTAGACTATAATATACGGGTCTCCACCCACAGACTGCCAAATTAGACTAGTAATATACGGGTCTCCACCCACAGACTGCCAAATTAGACTATAATATACGGGTCTCCACCCACAGACTGCCAAATTAGACTATAATATACGGGTCTCCACCCACAGACTGCCAAATTAGACTATAATATACGGGTCTCCACCCACAGACTGCCAAATTAGACTATAATATACGGGTCTCCACCCACAGACTGCCAAATTAGACTGTAATATACGGGTCTCCACCCACAGACTGCCAAATTAGACTATAATATACGGGTCTCCACCCACAGACTGCCAAATTAGACTATAATATGCGGGTCTCCACCCACAGACTGCCAAATTAGACTATAATATACGGGTCTCCACCACAGACTGCCAAATTAGACTATAATATACGGGTCTCCACCCACAGACTGCCAAATTAGACTATAATATGCGGGTCTCCACCCACAGACTGCCAAATTAGACTATAATATGCGGGTCTCCACCCACAGACTGCCAAATTAGACTATAATATGCGGGTCTCCACCCACAGACTGCCAAATTAGACTATAATATGCGGGTCTCCACCACAGACTGCCAAATTAGACTATAATATGCGGGTCTCCACCCACAGACTGCCAAATTAGACTATAATATGCGGGTCTCCAGCCCACAGACTGCCAAATTAGACTATAATATGCGGGTCTCCACCCACAGACTGCCAAATTAGACTATAATATGCGGGTCTCCACCCACAGACTGCCAAATTAGACTATAATATACGGGTCTCCACCCACAGACTGCCAAATTAGACTATAATATACGGGTCTCCACCCACAGACTGCCAAATTAGACTATAAATACGGGTCTCCACCCACAGACTGCCAAATTAGACTATAATATACGGGTCTCCACCCACAGACTGCCAAATTAGACTATAATATACGGGTCTCCAGCCACAGACTGCCAAATTAGACTATAATATACGGGTCTCCAGCCACAGACTGCCAAATTAGACTATAATATACGGGTCTCCAGCCACAGACTGCCAAATTAGACTATAAAATACGGATCTCCACCCACAGACTGCCAAAATAGACTATAAAATACGGGTCTCCGCCCACAGACTGCCAAATTAGACTATAAAATACGGGTCTCCGCCCACAGACTGTCAAATTAGACTATAATATACGGGTCCCCGCCCACAGACTGTCAAATTAGACTATAATATACGGGTCCCCGCCCACAGTCTGTCAAATTAGACTATAATATAGCGGGTCTCCACCCACAGACTGCCAAATTAGACTATAATAGCGGTCTCCACCCACAGACTGCCAAATTAGACTATAATATAGCGGGTCTCCACCCACAGACTGCCAAATTAGACTATAATATACGGGTCTCCACCCACAGACTGCCAAATTAGACTATAATATACGGGTCTCCAGCCCACAGACTGCCAAATTAGACTATAATATACGGGTCTCCGCCCACAGACTGCCAAATTAGACTATAAAATACGGGTCTCCACCCACAGACTGCCAAATTAGACTATAATATACGGGTCTCCACCCACAGACTGCCAAATTAGACTATAATATGCGGGTCTCCACCCACAGACTGCCAAATTAGACTATAATATGCGGGTCTCCACCCACAGACTGCCAAATTAGACTATAATATGCGGGTCTCCACCCACAGACTGCCAAATTAGACTATAATATGCGGGTCTCCACCCACAGACTGCCAATTAGACTATAATATACGGGTCTCCACCCACAGACTGCCAAATTAGACTATAATATACGGGTCTCCACCCACAGACTGCCAAATTAGACTATAATATACGGGTCTCCACCCACAGACTGCCAAATTAGACTATAATATACGGGTCTCCACCCACAGACTGCCAAATTAGACTATAATATACGGGTCTCCACCCACAGACTGCCAAATTAGACTATAATATACGGGTCTCCACCCACAGACTGCCAAATTAGACTGATAATATACGGGTCTCCACCCACAGACTGCCAAATTAGACTGTAATATACGGGTCTCCAGCCCACAGACTGCAAATTAGACTATAATATACGGGTCTCCACCCACAGACTGCCAAATTAGACTATAATATACGGGTCTCCAGCCCACAGACTGCCAAATTAGACTATAATATACGGGTCTCCACCCACAGACTGTCAAATTAGACTATAAATATACGGGTCTCCACCCACAGACTGCCAAATTAGACTATAATACGGGTCTCCACCCACAGACTGCCAAATTAGACTATAATATGCGGGTCTCCACCCACAGACTGCCAAATTAGACTATAATATGCGGGTCTCCACCCACAGACTGCCAAATTAGACTATAATATGCGGGTCTCCACCCACAGACTGCCACATTAGACTATAAAATACGGGTCTCCGCCCACAGACTGTCAAATTAGACTTTAAAATACGGGTCTCCGCCCACAGACTGCCAAATTAGACTATAATATACGGGTCTCCACCCACAGACTGCCAAATTAGACTATAATATACGGGTCTCCACCCACAGACTGCCAAATTAGACTATAATATACGGGTCTCCACCCACAGACTGCCAAATTAGACTATAATATACGGGTCTCCACCCACAGACTGCCAAATTAGACTATAATATACGGGTCTCCACCCACAGACTGCCAAATTAGACTATAATATACGGGTCTCCACCCACAGACTGCCAAATTAGACTATAATATACGGGTCTCCACCCACAGACTGCAAATTAGACTATAATATGCGGGTCTCCGCCCACAGACTGCCAAATTAGACTATAATATACGGGTCTCCCGCCCACAGACTGCCAAATTAGACTATAATATACGGGTCTCCACCCACAGACTGCCAAATTAGACTGTAATATACGGGTCTCCACCACAGACTGCCAAATTAGACTGATAATATACGGGTCTCCAGCCCACAGACTGCCAAATTAGACTATAATATACGGGTCTCCACCCACAGACTGCCAAATTAGACTATAATATACGGGTCTCCACCCACAGACTGCCAAATTAGACTATAATATACGGGTCTCCACCCACAGACTGCCAAATTAGACTATAATATACGGGTCTCCACCCACAGACTGCCAAATTAGACTATAATATACGGGTCTCCAGCCCACAGACTGCCAAATTAGACTATAATATACGGGTCTCCGCCCACAGACTGCCAAATTAGACTATAATATACGGGTCTCCGCCCACAGACTGTCAAATTAGACTATAATATACGGGTCTCCGCCCACAGGCTGTCAAATTAGACTATAATATACGGGTCTCCACCCACAGACTGCCAAATTAGACTATAATATACGGGTCTCCACCCACAGACTGCCAAATTAGACTATAATATACGGGTCTCCACCCACAGACTGCCAAATTAGACTATAATATACGGGTCTCCACCCACAGACTGCCAAATTAGACTATAATATACGGGTCTCCACCACAGACTGCCAAATTAGACTATAATATACGGGTCTCCAGCCCACAGACTGCCAAATTAGACTATAATATACGGGTCTCCACCCACAGACTGCCAATTAGACTATAATATCGGGTCTCCACCCACAGACTGCCAAATTAGACTATTAATATCAGGTACTCCACCCACAGACTGCCAAATTAGACTATAATATGACGGGTCTCCACCCACAGACTGCCAATTAGACTGTAATATGCGGGTCTCCCCCCACAGACTGCCGAATTAGACTATAATATGCGGGTCTCCACCCACAGACTGCCAAATTAGACTATAATATGCGGGTCTCCGCCCACAGACTGCCAAATTAGACTTTAATATACGGGTCTCCGCCCACAGACTGCCAAATTAGACTATAATATGCGGGTCTCCACCCACAGACTGCCAAATTAGACTGTAATATGCGGGTCTCCACCCACAGACTGCCAAATTAGACTATAATATGCGGGTCTCCACCCACAGACTGCCAAATTAGACTATAATATGCGGGTCTCCACCCACAGACTGCCAAATTAGACTATAATATGCGGGTCTCCAGCCCACAGACTGCCAAATTAGACTATAATATAGCGGGTCTCCAGCCCACAGACTGCCAAATTAGACTATAATATACGGGTCTCCGCCCACAGACTGCCAAATTAGACTATAATATACGGGTCTCCACCCACAGACTGCCAAATTAGACTATAATATGCGGTTCTCCACCCACAGACTGCCAAATTAGACTATAATATACGGTCTCCACCCACAGACTGCCAAATTAGACTATAATATACGGTCCTCCAGCCACAGACTGCCAAATTAGACTATAAAATACGGGTCTCCACCCACAGACTTCCAAAATAGACTTAAATACGGGTCTCCGCCACAGACTGCCAAATTAGACTATAATATACGGGTCTCCGCCCACAGACTGTGCCAAATTAGACTATAATATCGGGTCCCCACCCACAGACTGCCTCAAATTAGACTATAATATACGGGGTCTCCACCCACAGACTGCCAAATTAGACTATAATATACGGGTCTCCACCACAGACTGTCAAATTAGACTTAATATACGGGTCTCCACCCACAGACTGCAAATTCAGACTATAATATACGGGTCTCACCCCACAGACTGCCAAATTAGACTATAATATACGGGTCTCCACCCACAGACTGCCAAATTAGACTATAATATACGGGTCTCCAGCCCACAGACTTGCCAAATTAGACTATAATATACGGGTCTCCAGCCCACAGACTGCCAAATTACGACTATAATATACGGGTCTCCACCCACAGACTGCCAAATTAGACTGTAACTATACGGTCTCCAGCCCACAGACTGCCAAATTAGGACTGTAATATACGGGTCTCCACCCACAGACTGCCAAATTAGACTATAATATACGGGTCTCCACCCACAGACTGCCAAATTAGACTATAATATACGGGTCTCCACCCACAGACTGCCAAATTAGACTATAATATACGGGTCTCCACCCACAGACTTGCCAAATTAGACTATAATATACGGGTCTCCACCACAGACTGCCAAATTAGACTATAATATACGGGTCTCCACCCACAGACTGCCAAATTAGACTATAATATACGGGTCTCCACCCACAGACTGCCAAATTAGACTGTAATATACGGGTCTCCACCCACAGACTGCCAAATTAGACTGTAATATACGGGTCTCCACCCACAGACTGCCAAATTAGACTATAATATACGGGTCTCCACCCACAGACTGCCAAATTAGACTATAATATACGGGTCTCCACCCACAGACTGCCAAATTAGACTATAATATACGGGTCTCCACCCACAGACTGCCAAATTAGACTATAATATACGGGTCTCCACCCACAGACTGCCAAATTAGACTATAATATAGCGGGTCTCCACCCACAGACTGCCAAATTAGACTATAATATACGGGTCTCCACCCACAGACTGCCAAATTAGACTATAATATGCGGGTCTCCACCCACAGACTGCCAAATTAGACTATAATATGCGGGTCTCCACCCACAGACTGCCAAATTAGACTATAATATACGGGTCTCCACCCACAGACTGCCAAATTAGACTATAATATACGGGTCTCCACCCACAGACTGCCAAATTAGACTGTAATATACGGGTCTCCACCCACAGACTGCCAAATTAGACTATAATATACGGGTCTCCACCCACAGACTGCCAAATTAGACTATAATATGCGGGTCTCCACCCACAGACTGCCAAATTAGACTATAATATGCGGGTCTCCACCCACAGACTGCCAAATTAGACTATAATATAGCGGGTCTCCACCCACAGACTGCCAAATTAGACTATAATATGCGGGTCTCCACCCACAGACTGCCAAATTAGACTATAATATGCGGGTCTCCACCCACAGACTGCCAAATTAGACTATAATATGCGGGTCTCCACCCACAGACTGCCAAATTAGACTATAATATGCGGGTCTCCACCCACAGACTGCCAAATTAGACTATAATATAGCGGGTCTCCACCCACAGACTGCCAAATTAGACTATAATATACGGGTCTCCACCCACAGACTGCCAAATTAGACTATAATATACGGGTCTCCACCCACAGACTGCCAAATTAGACTATAATATACGGGTCTCCACCCACAGACTGCCAAATTAGACGATAATATACGGGTCTCCACCCACAGACTGCCAAATTAGACTATAATATACGGGTCTCCACCCACAGACTGCCAAATTAGACTGTAATATACGGGTCTCCACCCACAGACTGCCAAATCAGACTATAATATACGGGTCTCCACCACAGACTGTCAAATTAGACTATAATATCGGGTCTCCACCCACAGACTGCCAAATTAGACTATAATATACGGGTCTCCACCCACAGACTGCCAAATTAGACTATAATATACGGGTCTCCACCCACAGACTGTCAAATTAGACTATAATATGCGGGTCTCCACCCACAGACTGCCAAATTAGACTATAATATGCGGGTCTCCACCCACAGACTGCCAAATTAGACTATAATATGCGGGTCTCCACCCACAGACTGCCAAATTAGACTATAATATGCGGGTCTCCACCCACAGACTGCCAAATTAGACTAGTAATATGCGGGTCTCCACCCACAGACTGCCAAATTAGACTATAATATGCGGGTCTCCACCCACAGACTGCCAAATTAGACTATAATATGCGGGTCTCCACCCACAGACTGTCAAATTAGACTATAATATGCGGGTCTCCACCCACAGACTGCCAAATTAGACTATAATATGCGGGTCTCCACCCACAGACTGTCAAATTAGACTATAATATGCGGGTCTCCACCCACAGACTGTCAAATTAGACTATAATATGCGGGTCTCCACCCACAGACTGCCAAATTAGACTATAATATGCGGGTCTCCACCCACAGACTGCCAAATTAGACTATAATATGCGGGTCTCCACCCACAGACTGCCAAATTAGACTATAATATAGCGGGTCTCCACCCACAGACTGTCAAATTAGACTATAATATGCGGGTCTCCACCCACAGACTGCCAAATTAGACTATAATATACGGGTCTCCACCCACAGACTGCCAAATTAGACTGTAATATACGGGTCTCCAGCCCACAGACTGCCAAATTAGACTATAATATGCGGGTCTCCACCCACAGACTGCCAAATTAGACTATAATATGCGGGTCTCCACCCACAGACTGCCAAATTAGACTATAATATGCGGGTCTCACCCACAGACTGCCAAATTAGACTGTAATATGCGGGTCTCCACCCACAGACTGCCAATTAGACTATAATATACGGGTCTCCACCCACAGACTGCTTAATTAGACTGTAATATACGGGTCTCCACCCACAGACTGCCAAATTAGACTGTAATATACGGGTCTCCACCCACAGACTGCCAAATTAGACTATATTATACGGGTCTCCACCACAGACTGCCAAATTAGACTATAATATACGGGTCTCCACCCACAGACTGCCAAATTAGACTATAATATACGGGTCTCCACCCACAGGACTGCCAAATTAGACTGATAATATACGGGTCTCCGCCCACAGACTGCAAATTAGACTTTAATATACGGGTCTCCACCACAGACTGCCAAATTAGACTATAATATGACGGTCTCCGCCCACAGGACTGTCAAATTAGACTATAATATACGGGTCTCCACCCACAGACTGCCAAATTAGACTATAATATACGGGTCTCCACCCACAGACTGCCAAATTAGACTGTAATATACGGGTCTCCACCGACAGACTGCCGAATTAGACTGTAATATACGGGTCTCCACCCACAGACTGCCAAATTAGACTGTAATATACGGGTCTCCACCCACAGACTGCCAAATTAGACTGTAATATACGGGTCTCCACCCACAGACTGCCAAATTAGACTGTAATATACGGGTCTCCACCCACAGACTGCCAAATTAGACTATAATATGCGGGTCTCCACCCACAGACTGCCAAATTAGACTATAATATGCGGGTCTCCACCCACAGACTGCCAAATTAGACTATAATATGCGGGTCTCCACCCACAGACTGCCAAATTAGACTATAATATGCGGGTCTCCACCCACAGACTGCCAAATTAGACTATAATATGCGGGTCTCCACCCACAGACTGCCAAATTAGACTATAATATGCGGGTCTCCACCCACAGACTGCCAAATTAGACTATAATATACGGGTCTCCACCCACAGACTGCCAAATTAGACTATACAATACGGGTCTCCACCCACAGACTGTCAAATTCGACTATAATATACGGGTCTCCGCCCACAGACTGTCAAATTAGACTATAATATACGGGTCTCCACCACAGACTGTCCAAATTAGACTATAATATACGGGTCTCCACCCACAGACTGCCAAATTAGACTATAATATACGGGTCTCCACCCACAGACTGCCAAATTAGACTATGATATGCGGGTCTCCACCCACAGACTGCCAAATTAGACTATGATATGCGGGTCTCCAAATACAGACTGCCAAATTAGACTATAATATCCTGGTCTCCACACACAGACTGCCAAATTAGACTATAATATCCGGGTCTCCACCCACAGACTGTCAAATTAGACTATAATATGCGGGTCTCCACCCACAGACTGTCCAAATTAGACTATAATATGCGGGTCTCCACCCACAGACTGTCAAATTAGACTATAATATGCGGGTCTCCACCCACAGGCTGTCAAATTAGACTATAATATGCGGGTCTCCACCCACAGGCTGTCAAATTAGACGATAAAATACGGGTCTCCACCCACAGACTGCCAAATTAGACGATAATATACGGGTCTCCACCCACAGACTGTCAAATTAGACTATAATATACGGGTCTCCACCCACAGACTGTCAAATTAGACTATAATATACGGGTCTCCACTCACAGACTGTCAAATTAGACTATAATACACGGGTCTCCACCCACAGACTGTCAAATTAGACTATAATACGCGGGTCTCCACCCACAGACTGTCAAATTAGACTGTAATACGCGGGTCTCCACATACAGACTGTCAAATTAGACTATAATATCCGGGTCTCCACCCACAGACTGTCAAATTAGACTATAATATGCGGGTCTCCACCCACAGACTGTCAAATTAGACTATATATGCGGGTCTCCACCCACAGACTGTCAAATTAGACTATGATATGCGGGTCTCCACCCACAGACTGTCAAATTAGACTATGATATGCGGGTCTCCACCCACAGACTGCCAAATTAGACTATAATATGCGGGTCTCCACCCACAGACTGCCAAATTAGACTATAATATGCGGGTCTCCACCCACAGACTGCCAAATAAAACTATAATATGCGGGTCTCCATGCCACAGACTGCCAAATAGACTATAAAATACGGGTCTCCACCCACAGACTGCCAAATTAGACTATAAAATACGGGTCTCCACCCACAGACTGCCAAATTAGACTATAATATACGGGTCTCCCCCACAGACTGCCAAATTAGACTATAATATACGGGTCTCCACCCACAGACTGCCAAATTAGACTATAATATGCGGGTCTCCACCCACAGACTGCCAAATTAGACTATAATATGCGGGTCTCCACCCACAGACTGCCAAATTAGACTATAATATGCGGGTCTCCTCCCACAGACTGCCAAATTAGACTATAATATGCGGGTCTCCACCCACAGACTGCCAAATTAGACTATAATATGCGGGTCTCCACCCACAGACTGCCAAATTAGACTATAATATGCGGGTCTCCACCCACAGACTGCCAAATTAGACTATAATATGCGGGTCTCCACCCACAGACTGCCAAACTAGACTATAAAATGCGGGTCTCCACCCACAGACTGCCAAATTAGACTATACAATACGGGTCTCCACCCACAGACTGTCAAATTAGACTATAATATACCGGTCTCCGCCCACAGACTGTCAAATTAGACTATAATATACGTATCTCCAAATACAGACTGTCAAATTAGACTATAATATACGGGTCTCCACCCACAGACTGCCAAATTAGACTCTAATATACGGGTCTCCACCCACAGACTGCCAAAGTAGACTATGATATGCGGGTCTCCACCCACAGACTGTCAAATTAGACTATAATATGCGGGTCTCCACCCACAGACTGTCAAATTAGACTATAATATGCGGGTCTCCACCCACAGGCTGTCAAATTAGACTATAATATGCGGGTCTCCACCCACAGGCTGTCAAATTAGACTATAATATGCGGGTCTCCACCCACAGGCTGTCAAACTAGACGATAAAATACGGGTCTCCACCCACAGACTGCCAAATTAGACGATAATATACGGGTCTCCACCCACAGACTGTCAAATTAGACGATAATATACGGGTCTCCACCCACAGACTGTCAAATTAGACTATAATATACGGGTCTCCACTCATAGACTGTCAAATTAGACTATAATATACGGGTCTCCACGCACAGACTGTCAAATTAGACTGTAATATACGGGTCTCCACGCACAGACTGTCAAATTAGACTGTAATATACGGGTCTTCACCCACAGACTGCCAAATTAGACTGTAATATACGGGTCTCCACCCACAGACTGCCAAATTAGACTGTAATATACGGGTCTCCGCCCACAGACTGCCAAATTCGACTGTAATATACGGGTCTCCGCCCACAGACTGCCAAATTAGACTGTAATATACGGGTCTCCGCCCACAGACTGCCAAATTAGACTATAATATACGGGTCTCCAGCCCACAGACTGCCAAATTAGACTATAATATACGGGTCTCCACCCACAGACTGTCAAATTAGACTATAATATACGGGTCTCCACCCACAGACTGCTGATTGGATATATGGATCTAAAACAATATGTCCAATGCACCTTAAAAATAATCAGTTGCATATCCTTTACATGACGCAGCAGTCAACGCCCCAAATTCTGGCTGTTTGTGATATCCTTGCAAGTTTACGTTCAGTAGTTTGCCATTGCTTTCTGAATGATTGATACTCATACCGTTGTATAGATACCAATGCAAGATGGTCTGCTTCCAAATCGCCCGCAGCTGTGTTTCGAACGTGGTATGCGGGATTACAATTTGCATTATTAAATCCTTCGCCACAAAGCCGTAAGATGGGTATTTATTAAAAATCATGTGCTTACTTACCCACGCACGTGTTTCACAAGGAGGAAACAGATGACGGCAATTATGTCACGAAGCTCATTTGATAAACCTCAATTTAATCAACTTTGTATGACAATCTGTGATGATTTATTGTTTACAATCACGCACTTTTTACTAGAAATAAATAGCTGACTGCTACGAACTGTCGCACAACTCACCAAGTCTGTTGTAGAGCCGCACTCTGTTGATTAGCTTTGGTCGAGAAAATTCGATGCTCCACTTGGCAGGGCCGTAGATTATACGAAAACAGCTTCTGCCTTTATTTAGATTCCCATCTACTGTTTCTTTGACGTAAGTGTCAAAAAAATTCGTACTTTGTGTAACATCGCCTAATAAGGCCACGTTTCGCCCTGCATGGGATGAAAGGAACAAGATTTTGGTCAACTCATTCTATTAAAAGTTAATTGCATATCATTTACAGATCGTCGGAATCAACTCTAGCAATTTTGCTTGTTTGTGATTTCTTGGCAAGTTTACGTTCAGTAGTTTGCCATTGCATTCCATAAGACTGAAAAACCAACGCAAGGACGGCTAGTAGTAAGTAATGTCGAAAACGATTATGTTTTGATGATCCTGATTCTCAAAAATCTATGTGATTTTTCCTTATATAAGACTAGTATGCTTACCGTAGTGATGGGCCGATGACGTCACAAACTAGATCCTCAGAAATCAATAATTAAAGGGCAGATAGCTTTTGTATGACAAATAGATTTTTTTAAGTGCCGGGTAGATCATATTTGAAAAATGACCAAATGATATTTTAATGTTTCGGGTTGTATTTTTGTTATTGTGGGCGTGGTTTAATTTG
>JACEFZ010015659.1:25000-85000 GCA_014155875.1 Cepaea nemoralis | reverse complement strand
TTCGGACTTCCACGTAATGAATTCGCTAGCAAAGCGTTTCCATTTCGTGTTAATTTGACATTTTCCACCTTAGATTACACTCACTCATTGAGCTTTTAGTTCAGACTTGCATCGTAAACATTGCGTGCGACTGCGACGCTTTTTCCACCTTCAGTAACCCCCACGTGGAAGGCTGCATGTGCTGCCCGCTCAGCATGTTACCTCCATGCAGCAGAGAGCGAGTAACGTGCCAGGCCCTCTCGCCCGGGGGATCCCTCATATCCCTCCAGGATATTGGCTTAGACGCATTCAGCCATATTCCTCAGTTGAGGGCCGTAGAATATGTGTCTGGACCATGACTGTAGCGGCATTGTGCGCTTGATTCGGATTTTGACTGCCTGTCCCATGGCAGCAGGTGTGTGTCTTTTGGCCTGGTTCCTATCCTTAGATCTATCCGACATGAGCCCATCAGAATAGCTCTTGGGGGTCATTGAAACACGCAAGCCCCTCTACCACGACAATGTGGAAACACGTCAGAGGGGCCAGCGACATTTAATAGGGTAGACATTTGAAAGATGCATCGCCGGCACATAAGGCCATGCGACCAGCACACAGTTATCCAGAGTCACCAGTAGGGAATGCCGCGCCCCGGAAGGGCAACAACGATTGGTTTTGAGCAAATGCGCTCTTTCCGCGAGGGTCGGAGCTTGGTAAGCATGTATTAGCTCTAGAATTGCCACAGTTATCCAAGTAGGATCTCGTCAGATCTAATGAGCCATTCGCGGTTTCAGCGTGAGACAGTGTGAACTTAGACATACATGGCTTAATCTTTGAGACAAGCATATGAATACTGGAAGGATCAACCAGATATTTATCGCACAGTCGGACTATTCACACACACGCAGGCCAAGAGTAGCAATTGCTCAGCGCCCTCCCTCGGTACCTGGTGATACATGCAAAACCACTGGACGCCAACCGACGAGCTTCCAAGCAACGCCAGGCAGGACTGACTGAAAAGCTATGCCAGCTTACTGACTGCAGACCCACCACTCATCGAGAGAGAGAGAGAGAGAGAGAGAGAGAGAGAGAGAGAGAGAGAGAGAGAGAGAGAGAGAGAGAGAGAGAGAGAGAGAGAGAGAGTTTGTTGAACGGTCGTAAAAATTTGCTCTTTCGTCTGCTCAAACCACGACTCTGGTTTCACGCTGCGGTTACATTCTCGAAACGCCTGGTCGCTAACTTGCGTTGGTTGGGAAGATCCTGATTGGGTGTATGTCACACAGCCATCGAGACAACGAACGCCAGACGCGAGACTGATCTAGCGAACCAGACCAGCCGTCACAGGTAGTACTGTCCGGGGACTTACACGTGAAGAGTCTTTTTGGATGTTGCTTACAAAGTGCGTTGGCTATCATTAACTCATTTTCGGTGCAAAACTTAATTAATTTGTCACCTGCATCGTATCTATTTCGTAATCCAAATTTAACTAAAACGTGTCTCTCGTGTTCAGCTCTTCCTGTACCCACTTGTGCGTTAAAATATCCCATTATTATTGTTATGTCATTATGACCATTCTTATGTAATGCGTCTTGCAGTGTGCTGTAAAAATCTTCAATTTCGTCTTCTTCTGCTGTTGAAGTAGGTGCGTATATCTTTATGAGAGTTGCTGTTGTTGTTGTTGTTGTTGCTGCTGCTGCTGCTGCTGCTGCTGCTGATACTGCTGCTGCTATGTTGTTGTTGTCGTTCGTCGTCGTCGTTCGTTCGTTCGTTCGTTCGTTCGTTCGTTCGTTGTTGTTGTTGTTGTTTTTTTGTTTCTGTTTTGTTTTTGTTTTTTGTTTTTTTGTTTTTTATGGCCTTTAAGTCTGACAGTGAGGATTCTGTCACTAACCGGGTTATACCCAATTAAAGCTTTTGCAGTTATTTTATCTAAACAAAATTTCATTCAACTCTGGCCTCCCACATCTCTACCAGAGTATATGAAAAGACTTCTATTTTCAGTTGTAAAATGTCCCTTGCCACTCCAGCTATATTCACTAATTCCTACAATTTAACCTCTCAATCTCATCACATAATATCTGAAGCTTTTCCTCATACAGACTTCTCACATTCCAGGTTCCTAGTCTCACTCTCCTTTTTAGTCAAGGGATTTCCTTGATAACACAGTCCGGATTAACTCCGTCATCACGATTACTAGAACTACCCTTTGTGTCACACTCTTTCCCAGTGTTAACTGATCTGCCTGGCCTGGGGGTCTCGCCACCATATCTCTTTCTTATTATGTTTTCTTTCATGGTTGTTATGGTTTCTTGGCAAGTTTTGCAGAAGGTAGTTTTGCCATTGCTTTCCTTCTGGGCAGTGACTGTACTAGTCTGTGGCCATAGCCATTGTCTCTACTGATGAGATCATCTGCCTATCGCCGCAGAGTGCAGACCATAACCAACAACAATCTGTCGGCTGCTCTCACACTCCATCCACCACCTGCTTCTGTAACAGAAGTAGAGTATTTAGTACCTAGTGGGAAAAGGCTACGGCACGATTGAGCATCGGAGGAGAATGGGAAGAGAGATGCTCAAGTCGTGACGTAGTTGGTTGTCAGGGGGCAGTCAAGATCAGGGTCTGGACTTGGAAGGACGCCATCTTAATAGAACTGGTCACCATCAAGAAAATAAACCCTATTGATATGAAACCAAGTCTTTGTTAGTCCTTTACACTGTTACAGGACTAATTTTGGAGCCTTAGACACAGGATTCGAACCTGGTATAACGCGGAGTCTCAAAATGCGGTCTACGGAGTAACAACGCGAAGTCTCAAAATGCCGTCTACTATATAACATCGCGGAGTCTAAAAACTATGAAGGACCCTGGGTCCGCTTGTGTCGATCGCCAGAAACAGAATTGCGGCACGCTTTTGAACAAGCATTGAACGTAACAAAGCGCAGTTGGAAAGATGGCCAATAACTTATCTGTGAGTACAGCAACCAAAAGCCCGGCCAGGGGTGGTTGTCTGTAAGTCTTTTTCAAGACTTGATGTAAAAAGTTAATTGGCGTCAGGAGAAGAGTGAAACCCAACTTGCCATAACGGGTTGCAGCGCCTGCGATTGTCATCAAACCGGCGAGCATCAACTGTAAACATCATCCTAACGACTCCTCTTGTCCATTACTCTGGCGAACGTGTCAGGAGTGTGCTGAAGTTCAAGTCAGTAAATCGATATCTCGAGCGAGCAGGAGTGTGCTGAAGTTCAAGTCAGTAAATCGATATCTCGAGCGAGCAGGAGTGTGCTGAAAGTCGGCCCAGTTTGATAATGTCTTGAGCGAGCAAGAATTTGGCTGAAGGGCAATCCAGCAATCCAGTCTGATCGTTGTTTCAGGTGAGCTATTCACAAGAACTTTTCAATAAGAAAATCAAGTTCAGCCTCAATGTTAATAGGTTTTGTTCTGAGCGCTAACAACTAGAAAAAAGAACGTTGGTAAAAGACAATCAAAACAGCAAATAAATACCTCATTACTTCAGGGGTTGACGAATCAGACTATCTCAGGGCTCTACTACAAATGAGAGCCGCTCGCTAATCCTTTTGGACTCTGTTGCATGTGAGTCGTTTTCAAGACGTCGATTTGATGTACTCCATCTCAGAAGGGACCCAACCAAGGGTTGAAGAACTGTACTGAGGCATCCCAAGAAGAGAAACGACCTTAGAAGAAGGAACGAACTACCTGAAGTGCGCGATTGGTTTCAACTAATACAGCGGGGAATTTAACCTGACGGCGAACTTAGGAGAATACGTCTTGCTTGGACCGGGAAACAAGAGTAGGGTAATTTGTAAACCTATTAACTGATTGAACTGTTCTTACGGTATAAGTGATTTGTGTTTCTTAAATTAGTAAATTACAAAAGTGAAGCTGTTTGCTTGGTCTGTATAATAATATTTCAGCATGGCGGAACAAGACACCTTAGCACAAGTTTTGACGGGGGTAGGAACAGCGGTGGGTAGACTTAATACGATAATAAAACAACAGGGAATGGCAACAGAAATTGTCAAGTTTAGTGGACAGGCCAGAGAGTTTAAGAAGTGGATCACTTCCATAGAAAAATATGCGTATTTGGTCTCAGCAACAGATGAAGAGAGAATGAGACTTGCGTATCAGACGGCAACAGAACCGGTTTCGGATCATATAAGAAGAAAGTTAGAGGCTAGAGTAGATGAGACATGGGAACAATTCAAGGAAGACCTAGCAAGGAAGTATGCGGAAATAACGGATCCACAACATGCATTTTCGGTGTTGAGACAGGCTAAACAAAATAACGGAGAGACGGTACAATTGTTCAGCGATAGGTTGATTAACCTGGCTGAAGAGGCATTCTTAGGACAGAATGTACGAGGAGAAGAGGTGGAGAGGATGTTAGTCGGAATTTTTGTAGATGGCATAAAATCCGATGGTTTGAAATTTAAGTTGATGAGGGAAAACCCTGAGAGGTTATCACAAGCGGTAGATATCGCGGTACAAGAAGAAAATTTGAGACGTAGATTTAGATTGAGAACAGGACGAGAAGTAGGAACTAGTCGAGAAGACAGAGTTGAGGAGCCTATGGAAATAGGACAAACAAGATTCGGATGGAATAGGAGAGGAGGTATACAGACGTTGCAAGGTAGAAATAGAAATGATTATGATGAAAGAAGAAATATGAGATACCCTACAAGGGAGACAGTAGGCAACACAAATAACACAAATATTGTCTGTTGGGTTTGTGGTCAACGAGGACATGGGTATCGTGTTTGTGGAAATAGGCGTGTCCAATCAAACATACAAAGTAGAAATGGCAGTAGCAGGTTGAGTGGGAATGTTGAAGATAGACACAGGAATTTTACAGGTACAAGAACGCAGGAAAACCGGCGCCCTACCTATTAAATGGGACCTATGGTAGGAAGGGAAATAATAAGGTCCCAAGGTTTAAAGAATATGTTAATAACAGGTATAGTAGGACGAACAGAGAATATTTTCAACTAGATGAAGTCAAGCAATTTATAGAAAATAAAACAGATTATAGCTCTTGTATAATAGAAATAGGAAAGTATAGAATTCGTACATTAATTGATTCGGGAGCTCAGGTTAGTGTAGTAAAAGAAAGTTTTCTATACAAAATAGTGAGAAATTGTAGAGTATTTAAGAGTCATAATAATTTACACTCTGTTACTGGACAGAATTTACAAGTAATTGGACAAACAATGATAAATTTTAAGTTAGGAGGGATCAACATAAGACATCTTTTTCATGTAGTGAAGGATTTAAATAGAAACATGTTGATAGGAAGAGATTTTTTAATAAAAAATGGAGTAAGACTTTTCTATGATTTACATAAATTAAAATTCAAGGACGTCTATGTAGATATGGAGGAAGACATGCATATATCAGCACTAGTTAGAGTTAAAATGTCCACGACGTTAAAACCACAGTCGGTTAATTTGATACAAGCAAAGCTGAAGAGAAACCCATATTATGTGGCAGGAAAAACAGTCAGAATCACTGAGTTGCAAGAAGAAGTAATTGGTGAGCCTGGTTTGGAAGTTCCAGATGGAATAATAGCGTTGGATAAACACTTAACCTTTCCAGTGATGGTTATCAACAACACAGGTAGAGAAATCAAATTATACAGAGGATGTGTGATAGCCAAACTAGATCATAACATTAGTGACATATTGACAACGGATAGAGTAGAAAGGTCGGGAACAAGTTATTCAGAAACTTCTAGTGAAAGAGTTAATAACAGACGCGGACGCGGAAGAAGAGGGAACGTCAGAATGGATGAATTGATCCATCCATCCAGAAGAAATACAGCCCAAATACATTCACTAGACAAAATGACAAGGGAACAAGAATTGTTGTCACAGTTAAAAGCTCCGCCAGAAAATAAGGAAGTGTTAGAACAACTTATAAAGCAAAATCAGGATGTATTTGCAATTAATGATTTAGAATTGGGAAAGACACAAACAGTTACAATGGAAATAGACACGGGAGACCATCCACCAATTAGTTTAAAACCATATAGAACTCCATTAAGAAATAGAGAAATCGTGGAAAAGGCAATAGAAGAGATGTTGAAAGCAGGAATAATAACAAGGTCGAAGTCAGAATGGTCATCTCCGGTCGTCATCGTGGCCAAACCTGATGGTTCGAGTCGCTTCTGCTGCGACTACAGGGCGTTGAACAAAATCACCAAGAATGTAGCGTACCCACTGCCGGTAATTGATGATATTTTGGGGCTGCTTAATGGCTCTACACATTTCACGACGCTGGACGCAAGGTCAGGATTCTGGTGTATTCCGATGTCGAAGGACGCGCAAAAGAAGAGTGCTTTTTGTACTCATATGGGTTCTTACGAATTCTTACGTATGCCATTCGGGGTTCGAACGGCGCCGTCTCACTATATGCTCTTAATAAATGAAGTATTAGAAGGTATGCAAAAGTTTGCACTAGCATATATAGACGACATACTCATATTTACAGCAGGAGATGTAGAGGATCATTTAAAACATATTAGACTAGTGTTTGACAGGTTAAGAAGGCATGATGTTAAATTGAAGCTTAGTAAATGCCAGTTTTTAAAGACAGAAACAAAATATTTGGGGTATATTATAAATAGAGAAGGTATTAAACCAGACCAGGACAAGATAAAGGTTATTAAAGAGTTACCTCCTCCAACTAATGTTAAGGAAGTGCGTGCGTTTATAGGAACTTGTGCGTATTATAGGCGGTTTGTCCCAGCGTTTTCAAAGATAGCAGAACCTATTACAAATTTAACAGGCAAATACGCTAGATTTAAGTGGGATGATGAGTGTCAAAAAGCGTTCGAGTATTTAAAAAACAGCTTAACACTGGTACCACTATTGACGCATCCAGACTTAAACAAACAGTTAATACTGTACACAGATGCTTCGGACAATGCAATAGGAGCATGTTTGGTTCAACCATATGAAGGAAAAGAGTCTGGAATACCAGGGGTTAAAAATGAAAGGCCAATTTACTTCTTATCTCATAAACTTAGCAAATCTCAACGCAAATGGACGACTATTGAAAAAGAGGCATATGCTATTCATTATGCTCTTCAGAAACTAAATTACTACTTACATAACGCAAATTTTGTTATTAGAACTGACCATATGCCTTTAAAGTCTTTTTTAGAAGCTCCAGTGCAGAACAGGAAAATACAGACGTGGGCATTGAATCTACAGGGATACAACACGAAAATTGAGTACATTCCAGGTAGGGTTAACACATGCGCTGATCTATTGTCTAGAATCCCGTACCCACAGTCATCAGGAGACACAGAAGATGAAGCTGAACCAGAGATAGACGACCGAAACTGGCAAGTAAATATTTTAGATTCTGCCATAATAAATAGAGAAGAATTTGAGAGTTTACCATCGGATCAAGAGTCTGAACATAGAGCCGAAGACCCACATTTAGCACAGTTTAATATGAAAGAAGAACAAGAGTTGGATCCAAAAGTCTTACAAATAAAACAAAAATTAAGAGAAACGGAGGAGAACAAATATAAGAAGAATTATTTGGTTTTACAAGAGGATGGACAGTTATACTATATGTGTGAAAGGAACGAACAGCTAAGGAAATATATTCCAAAACATTTAGAAAATGAAGTTTTAAAAGCATATCACAATGAGAATGGACATCTCGGTCGTGACAAGTTGGTGAAAGCACTTACGAGCAAATATTATTGGCCAAATTTGTTTAAATCTGCTTGCAAATATGTAGATACGTGTGAAAAATGCAGGTTAAGGAATATGAAAACAATTAAGTGTCCCTTACAAGATACAGATATTCCTCAGTTCCCAATGCAAAAGATTAGTTTAGATATATCAGGTCCACACCCTAGAACATTGTCAGGAAACGTGTATTTAATTCATATAGTAGACTGTCTACAGTCTTTGGCCGGAAATTTATGCAATTCCAGATAAGAGCGCAGATACAGTCATTAATATTTTTTTTACAAGAGTTCGTACCAAGATTTAGTTGCCCACAAAGTATACTTACGGATAATGGTAGAGAGTTTGTAAATAAAAAATTCGAAAAGTTATTAAAAGACTTGAATATAAAACATATAAAGACCTCATATTATAGACCTTCTTCAAATGCTAGAAACGAACGTCAACATAGGACGTTATACGACGTGATAGCAAAGATTGTTGATGAACATGAAAAAGATTGGGATCTATTCTTAGGACCTGCCCTTAGCGCTATTCGTACAAATCAAAATGAGAGCACGGGGTTTTCACCATTCTATTTAATATACGGGAGAGAACCAATACTACCTATAGATAATCTATTAAAACCAAGACGGAAGTATATGGGGGAAGAATTTCAAGAGACCATAATACAGGAAATGCATAAAGCACACGTAAGATTAAAGAATAATATAATTAAAGCTAGGGAAAGACAGAAAAAGTACAAAAATGTAAATACAAAATTACAGGAGTTTAAAGTAGGTGATAGAGTTTATTACAAGAAGCATAGAAGAAACTCTAAGTTTGATGCTCGTTGGATCCCAGGTTATTACGTTTTGGAAAAACTAGGTAATGTATCGTATACTATCAAGAACCAGGTCACAGGACATGTGGCAAGGGCACACGTAGAGCACTTAAGAAGAGATGAGGAGGAGAAGAGAAATGAGAATTATAATAATAATTATTATTCAGACACCGGATACTTAGATGAACAAGTTGTCAGAGGAGCTACAGTAACCCCAAGTTTTAGAAAAGAACCAGCACAAAATCAGTTACTAGCAACTCCAAGTTACGAAGATACTCAAGAACAGACGATTCCGAAAACAATAGAAGAAGAAAATGTGAAGGAAAGTTATTATGATAGTATGGAAGAAGAAATAGGTGCTCCATTTAAGAATACTAGGCAAGCAACGAAAAGAAGAATGGATAAACAAAGATATAGAGAAGTGAAAAGACAGAGGAGAATTAGAGATTATTCAACAAGCGGTGAAGATATGCCTCTACTAGAAAGGTCCTTAAGAAATGAGGATAGACAAATTAGATGGGATGTTGAACAGAAGAGATTAGCGGCTGCTAACGACAGACATACAGAAGAAGAAGAAGAAATGGATGAAAAGTCAGAATCAAGTAGTAGTATGGAAGAAACTAATAAGTTGTACGAGGAAGAGGATATTGATGTAGAGTTAGCACTTATTCAAAGAAACTTGGAGTTATTGAAGAAGTGGAAACGTAGGAGGTAGATAGATAGAGAATACTGCAGATAGCAAGTTATAAGTTTCAGGGTTTGGAAGTGAAAGTGATGCTTGAAGAAGTATGTGAAACTGGTGGAAATAGAAAAGGATTAAATGGATACTTTTTATAAGTGGTCTTGAGGAGTAGTTAAGCAGTGAGATAACTAATATAGAGGTAGGTTTGAGAGAGGCATATATATATAGTTTTTATCCTCTCTGTGGTGGAATTGCTGGTTGATTTTAGGTTTCAACTTCGTGACTTTTCGTAGATTGGACAAATTAGATATTGGTACAGTAGCTGGATGTACTCTGTAGCAAATAGTTTTTTTTATTGGTGCTAGAAATGCCGTGTTTAACGGTAATGATTAAGAAGTTATAGTGATGATTGGTCCAAGGGAAATAATTGGCAGGCCGGGCCACAAGTTAATTGATAAGTAGATGAGGGCTGCTACATTGAGTTGACATTGGAATAGTCGCCACATTACGAATAGATAAAAGGAGTCAACCTGTAGTTTACAGTGCTTACTTAAGATGATATTCCGGATGTTATGATGTGTTAGGAGTTAAGATAGAAAAAGATAGAAAGTTGTGAGGGGAGAGAATAAATGGTACGGTCAGTGTTCTAAGTTAAGAAATTAGTCTGTAGTTAACAGATATACATATGTGACAGTGAAGTGTTTGGTTTTCTCGGTCATAGAAATACTGGAATGACTTGTATAAATAGATATGCGTTACGTTACTTAGTATGAGAGGCCAATGTTGGTGGGCCACTGTACGTAGTAATTTTAAGAGAGTTTTTTTTTGAAAATCGTGTGTTATTCACTCTGAGTTTTATGAGTCATGAGTCATATATAATATGTTTTTTTTGCTTGAGTTGGTACTGTAAAATGATGGTTATTATTTGATTGTTTTATTGAGCCTAAGTTTCAATGCCTCATATATAATAAGTTTTTTTTTTCTTGATTTGGTCTTGTAAAATGATTGTTGTTGTTTGATTAATTGATTTAGAATAGGATGATTGTGTTCCTAGTATTTGGAGTAAAAACTATTGGTCCGTAAAAGAGTCCAATAGTGATAGGTAGTAATAGAATGTTTTATTCTGATTTGATAAAATGCATGTTATGTCATTTTAAAATGTGTTTTTTTCTTTAGATTAATTTGGGGGTATGACGTCTTGTGTTGATTTTATTTCGATTACATGAATGGTTTTGTATATTAAGTTACATGGTTAATGAATAAGTTATAAAGTTAGTTAAGTAAGTTTAATTTTCAAATATATGGGGTTTTGTTTAAGGCTTTTCGTTCAGAAAAGAGTTAATAAAAACTACTGAGGGATAATATAGAGAAATATTCTCTTTGTCCACTGATATAAGGTTGGGGGAAGACTGTAAATGGCAGTATATAAGTATGGGATGTACGGGGGCAAGATATAGGTGCTGTGAAAAACCAGCGTTAATTATATTAAAAATGTTCATAGAATATGAACATGGGCTCGTGGTTAAAGGTGAGATAACGAAATATAGACAAGATTGTGGATGGCAATATAAATTTTGAATATATAAGGCTTGTGAAAACTTATGTCAAATTGTTTTATAGTGAACAAAGATCTATTTCATAAGGTGTATTTTAAAAAAATTATTTTACAAAAAATTTTTTATTGGCAAGGGAGGTAAATGTGAGTGTCTTAAATATTCATTACTGTATGTAAATGTGGTCATGTTGAGTATTCATTCTTTATACTTCTCACTCGGTGCGCACCGCTTCTTTACTTTTTCTAACTACATTGTTTTTGTACATCCTGTGTTCTGGAAGAGTGAGGAATTTTATAAGGTCAAAAGGTACGATAACGATTTTACGAGCTGTTCTTATGATGTGTATATTTTATACAGGAAAATAAGGAGCCAAGAACGAGCCAGTAATATATAACTGTATAGTGGATAACTATGATAACTATGATAACTATATAACAGGGGAAAGAGTTGAAGAAATAGAATATTTACGTAAGTTGGAGTTGGTTTGGGGAGGATTAGAGGAACTGTGAGCGGTAAGGAAAAAAGGGGAATAGAGTAAGGGGATTTGGAGTAAAGATTTTTTCCTTTATAGGAAAAAGTCTTTAGAAAACATGGGGAGGTGTAACAGAAGTAGAGTATTTAGTACCTAGTGGGAAAAGGCTACGGCACGATTGAGCATCGGAGGAGAATGGGAAGAGAGATGCTCAAGTCGTGACGTAGTTGGTTGTCAGGGGGCAGTCAAGATCAGGGTCTGGACTTGGAAGGACGCCATCTTAATAGAACTGGTCACCATCAAGAAAATAAACCCTATTGATATGAAACCAAGTCTTTGTTAGTCCTTTACACTGTTACACTTCCATGGCTTCACGTAACCCTGATAGGGGAGCTTATGTATATATATATATATATATATATATATATATATATATATATATATATATATATATATATATATATATATATATATATATATGCAGGGACACTTAATACAACTGTAAATATTTTAAGATAATCTATATGTACTGATGCTTAACTCAACTGTAAATATGTTAAGTTCATCTATATGACTAGGGGTTAACGTCTTTCTCCATAATCCCGTATAATCTCGTGAGTAACGTAACCTGCAGGAAAATCGGTAGCGGTTCTCGTCGCGTAGGGGTATGTGAGCCGGTCGCTCAGAAAGCAATGGCAAACTAATGAGCGTAATCTTGCCAAGAGATCAACAATCAGCTGAAATATGCTGGTATTGCCAGCGATGTCCAGTAAAGGATATGAGAACAACAACAAAATAGTTATGCTTACCTCAACTGTTAATATTTGATGATAATCTGATGTAGTAATGCTCAACTCAACTGTTAATATTGATGATAATTTGTATGTTGTGATACTTAATTCAACTGTTAATATTTGATGATAATCTATATGTAGTGATACTAAACTCAATTGTTAGTATTTTAAGATAATCTATACGTAGTAATGCCGGTCTCTCTGGCTGTGGGGTTACAACACTTTCTCTCTGTAATCCCGTTTATCACGCAGAGTCTCGTAGCGGAGCGAGAGCTGAGGCGGTTCGACCCCCGCTCGTGATTTGCGGGATACTGAGCCGGCCGCTCAGAAAGCAATGGCAAACTACTGAACGTTATCTTGCCAAGAGATCAACAGACAGCTGAAAGATGCTGGTGTTGACAGCTAAGTCCTGTAAAGGATATGCTAAAAAAAAAAAAATACGTAGTAATGCTTACCTCCACTGACGTAGACTGAGCAAAGGGCTTGAACCCCGCGCCCTCTCAGTGTGATAGCATTGATTGGCACGTGTAGATCACAGTATACGTCCAGACTGGAGCTATTCACTGTAACGTTCCTGGGGTTATCACAGTCGTGACGCTGAGATCCGTTACTGGTGAACTCAACAGTGAAGTCATGGATCTCGTCTAGGATCCAGAAGACACAAAATATCAAACATTCACATTTTTATATCTCGTTTAAAATGTGGTTGGTATCACAGCCTGAGATTCAGAGATAAGTAGCACATTTTGTTTTTCATTTTTCTATTTTCTCATCCAGTTATTATGCCTTAATGTCTTTTGTGTATTTGTTTCCTGATGAAGACTAGTCGCCGCAACGTCCTGTGTTAACCGTACCTGTGTTCTGTAAAACTGCATTACTTCGTGATATTTTATATTGTCTACACTTCCACAGCTTTACCACAGTTCCACTAATTTTATAAATACTTAAAAATGCTTGAGGAAAGTTATATCAAAACGAATTTATGTCCTTAGTTAGCCTATGCGATCCCGAGAGTCAGAATATTTGATAATCTTGCTTTGGTATAATATTGAACCCCAACACCGGGTCAGTATACCGGGTTCATGTCTAATGTGTGTATCTCTAATGTGTGTATCTCTAATGTGTGAATGTCTAATGTGTGTATCTCTAATGTGTGTATCTCTAATGTGTGTATCTCTAATATGTGTATCTCTAATGTGTGCATGTGTAATGTGTGTATCTCTAATGTGTGTATCTCTAATGTGTGAATGTCTAATGTGTGCATGTGTAATGTGTGTATCTCTAATGTGTGTATCTCTAATGTGTGTATCTCTAATGTGTGTATCTCTAATGTGTATATCTCTAATGTGCGAATGTCTAATGTGTGTATCTCTAATGTGTGTATCTCTTATGTGTGTATCTCTAATGTGTGTGTATCTAATGTGTGTATCTCTAATGTGTGAATGTCTAATGTGCGAATGTCTAGTCTAATGTGTGTATCTCTAATGTGTGTATCTCTAATGTGTGTTTCTCTAATGTGTGTATCTCTAATGTGTGTATCTCTAATGTGTGTATGTCTAATGTGTGTATCTCTAATGCATGTATCTCTAATGAATGTATCTCTAATGTGTATATCTCTAAGGTGTCTATCTCTAATGTGTGTATCTCTAATGTGTGTATCTCTAATGTTTGCATGTCTAATATTTGCATATCTAATGTTTGCATATCTAATGTGTGTATCTCTAATTTGTGTAACTCTAATGTGTATATCTCTAATGTCTGTATCTCTACTGTGTGTATCTCTAATGTTTGCATATCTAATGTTTGCATATCTAATGTTTGCATATCTAATGTTTGCATATATAATGTTTGCATATCTAATGTTTGCATATCTAATGTTTGCATATCTAATGTTTGCATATCTAATGTTTGCATATCTAATGTTTGCATATATAATGTTTGCATATCTAATGTTTGCATACATAATGTTTGCATATCTAATGTTTGCATATCTAATGTTTGCATATCTAATGTTTGCATATCTAATGTTTGCATATATAATGTTTGCATATCTAATGTTTGCATATCTAATGTTTGCATATCTAATGTTTGCATATATAATGTTTGCATATCTAATGTTTGCATACATAATGTTTGCATATCTAATGTTTGCATATCTAATGTTTGCATATATAATGTTTGCATATCTAATGTTTGCATATCTAATGTTGTATATCTAATGTTTGTATATCTAATGTTTGCATATCTAATGTTTGCATATATAATGTTTACATATCTAATGTTTGCATATCAAATGTTTGCATATATAATGTTTGTATATCTTATGTTTGCATTTCTAATGTTTGCATATATAATGTTTACATATCTAACGTTTGCATATATTCATTGGCAACTTGCCGTCTTGACAGACGATAGTTTGTGCTTTAAAAAGGCATAATAACTTTTACCTATGGAGGTAGCGCATGTGACTGATAAGGCCAATTTGCTCTGTAAATGTTCTTTCACAGTGGGTGCATGTGAACACGTGGTCATTTCCACCATCATGCACCATCTTACGTCTCAAACGATCGGTGTGTGACTTATCTGCAATAATTTTCTCCTTTGTCTTTATTCCATTTCTGATGTTTGCCCTCCACGCAGCACGTTCAGCGGCGACTTGCTCCCAGTGTGAATTATCAATGCCTGTATCAATCATGTCCCGCTTACACACATCTTTGTATCGTAGTAGAGGCCGACCCTGAGATCTCTTACCCATCTGTAATTCACCAAAAAAAGATGTCTTTTGGTATTCTACCATCATCCATCCTCCTAAGATGTCCTATCCATCTAAGTCTACGAAGACTGAGCATGAAATAAACTGTCACACAGCCTGATCTTTCCAATACTTCAGTATTTGTGATTTTGTCTTGCCACTTAATACCAAGAATTCTTCGCAGACATCGCATATGAAAGCTGTTTAAATGTTTCTCTTGGTGTGAGTAAGTTGTCCAGGTTTCACTGCCATAAAGAAGAGTACTAAGGACACAGGCTTGATAGACAAGGACTTTTGTTTTTGCAGTAAGCTTCCTGTTCTGCCAGACTCTTGTTGTTAACCTGTTCATTGTTGTTGCTGCCTTACCAATCCGGATGTTGATTTCCTGATCTAGGGATAATTTGCTATTTACCACTGATCCTAGATATGTAAAATGGTCTACTATCTCTAGTTCGTCGTCGTCAATAAAGATTGATGGTACCCCTTGTGCACCTTGTGACATAATCTGTGTCTTCTTTTTGCTAATTGTTAAACCAAATTCAGAACAAGCATTGGAGAATGCAGATAGTAGACATTGCAATTCTTCCTCAGAGTGGGTTGTAACTGCAGCATCATCTGCAAAAAAGCAACTCTCTGATCAGAACCCTCCAAATTTTGGTCTTGGCCTTCAATCTTTGAGCATTGTAAAGGCCGCCATCTGAGCGTGAGTGAATGTATATACAACCATCCTGATCACGAAAGGCATATTTCAGTAGAAGTGAAAAGTATATTCCAAAGAGGGTGGGAGCTAGTACACAACCTTGCTTAACTCCACTCTTGATTTCAAATTCTTCAGAAGTTGCACCATCAAACTTGATTATACCCTTCATGCCTGTGTGGAACGATTCCACAATGGACAGAAGAGTTTGGTTGGCAGCCAATCTTTGCATACATAATGTTTGCATATCTAATGTTTGCATATCTAATGTTTGCATATATAATGTTTGCATATATAATGTTTGCATATATAATGTTTGCATATATAATGTTTGCATATATAATGTTTGCATATCTAATGTTTGCATATCTAATGTTTGCATATCTAATGTTTGCATATCTAATGTTTGCATATATAATGTTTGCATATATAATGTTTGCATATATAATGTTTGCATATATAATGTTTGCATATATAATGTTTGCATATCTAATGTTTGCATATCTAATGTTTGCATATATAATGTTTGCATATATAATGTTTGCATATATAATGTTTGCATATATAATGTGTGCATGTCTAATATGTGCACGTCTAATGTGTGTTCGCCTAATGTGTGCATATCTAATTAAGGTACGAATAATGTGTGTGCACATCTTACGTAGGCACGTCTAATGTGTGTGTGAATGTGAGTGCGCGTGTGGAAGTGTATCTTCATTCTTCTTTCTATCCGTCCACTGTATTACCATTCTTATATAAAGCCTCATCCTGTCATCTTATAATAATTCTTCACTTTTCTGATAATTATCCATGGTTCGCTTCCATCAGGATTGAATCAGTTTAGTTCAACAAACATGAAATATCTTTCCGGTCCGCAACAAGGATACAGATGAGTAACTTGTATTTTAATTTCCATGTAGAGTTTTTCATGTAGTTGTATCGGCTTGTGTTTGATGTTTCTGTGCTGACAAAGGCTTTGGTTACAACCTCCATTTTATTATTTTCATCGTGTTCTGGAAACTTTTTGTGATTTATTAATTAGAATTTCGTGGATAAGGAAGACGAAAAATACCCAGATTCTGTCAAATCTGAAAATGGTAGAGAACTCGCTTATAAAGTAACAGTATCGTGTGTGGCAAACTGAAAAACTTAGGCCATAATAAACGTCACAGTGACTGGGGGAGAACAGTGAGGAAGGCGTGGTTCCTGGTAGAACAGACAAGGGTGAACCAGCACGAAGAAGAACACGAAACATTACAGACGCTCTGTATAATGGTGCATGGGGTGGGAGAAATAGCACACACTCTGTATATAATGGTGGATGAGGTGGGAGAAATAGCAGACACTCTGTGTAATGGTGCATGAGGTGGGAGAACTAGCAGACACTGTGTGTATAATGGTGCTTGAGGCTGGAGAACTAGCACGATCTCGAGACACTTTTCAGCGATCCGTGACGAGAGCCAAGTTCTTCAGTATACCTGAAGATTATGATGATAAAACAGGTTATTAACAAGCGTGTGTACCTGGTTTGTTGACGTGTAACCGCAGCCATGTGAACGGGAAAGACTCAGTCCATCTGAGGTAGATGACCATAACATTAGATGGGGTCAGCAGACATGACTGGTCATCGCCGTCTGTTAGTGCTGATAAGTTGATTCCATTTGAGAATGTTGCCACAGCGGAGGTGTTGGCCATATCCACTGTCAGGGGTGAAATCAAATGTTACTCGCTACATGGTGTCGTCATACACAAGTGAAGTTGGTTGCTTGCATGAATAATTAACATTACAAGGGTAAAATAAGTCGGAGTGGGTTTGCTTCATGGCGAGGGACACTGGTAATAGAAAAAGCTAATCCACGCGCAAAATTGAGCCACGCGCTACTAGAAGTAGTGTATATGGACTACACTTGAGTTCAAAGCGAGCGAGTGCAGAAAAAAATAATAATAAAAGCCTGGCCCAGTTGGGGATTGACGGACAAGCAAGCACACTATCAACAATGCCACAGGGGCAGTTGGTCAAGTGAAGGTATACAATTTCGTATTGTGGTTTACATTAACGCCCAGTTAATCGATTACGTAAAGCCTCCAATTATGTTCTTAAAACATAACTAAGGAAACAATTATTTGAGTATTCAAAATAATGTATTGACCTTAATTAATGTACACACAGAAGCCAGAAACAATAGGTTGCATGATTTATTGCCTGGCATATGTCGCTCCATGTAGTCAGATGCAGACTACAGGGCTCAAATGAAATGAATAAATGAATTATAATGTGGCTGTATGCATTTTACAATTTGGGAACAAAAATGCTTCAACAATATCAGTGGCTGTGTGTTTTAACTATTGCAGCCAAAGTATAATTTTTGTATTCACTTCACATGATCTATAACTCCGCAGTATACACCTGACGATATGCAGGGAAATATGCCGGGCAGTAAATTGTCCACCTCTTGTTTGTGACTTCTGTCTTTAAATTACAAGTATTGGAGCATCCGCTTGTTCATATACGAGATTGATTGTTTGATCTGATGTGTGGTAAATCTAAACTCTAATTACCGTATTGGCATGCTGGGCCAAACTATCCAGGTTCACACACTGCTCCGCCTGAACACTCGCCGTCTCTGTTGCATCTTTTACATGACGGGCAGTCGACGTTTGCTGCGCAGTGACATTTGTACTGACACCGATATCCAAACCAATCTTGATCACATGCTGAAAGAATATTTTAAACTGATTCAGTGCCAAAAAAGTAGGTTTGAACCAGATATCGTATACAATCAAATGAACAAGTATTATCGTGTAAATTTCCGTTCACTGAGCATCATCATCATCAAGTGCCTGCCTACTGGCGTAGGCGTTCATGACTCTCCGTAGATCTCTGTCTTTGGTTTTCTGGAATCAACTCTACCGTTGATATTCCTCCATGCCGCCGTCGCAATCCATCCTGCATCATTTCTCGTGGTCTGCCTCTGCCTCTCTTCCCCTCGATCTTTCCAGTTGTCACGATGTTCTCCAGCGCCTCTCTTCTCATCACATGACCAAAAAAGCTGTTTGTCTCTTTCTTATTGTTGTGTATAATGTTCTAGTTTCGCCAGCCTCTTTAAGGCATTCGTCGTTAGTTACTTTGGCAGTCCAAGGAATTCGCAACATTCGTCTAAGGAACCACATCTCTGTTGCTTCCAATCTCTTCCTAATTTGTTCATTTATATTCCAAGATTCACAGCCATACAGCAAAACAGGTTCTATATAGCACCTCAGCACTCTCTTTCTTACATTCAATGATAGCGACTTATTGCATAAGATATTCTTCATTTTTTGAAATGCAGCCTTTGCTTGCCCTATTCTGCTCTTGATCTCTGTTGTGCATCTTCCATCTGATGTTATAAATGTCCCTAGATATTTAAAACTATCCACTTGGTGAAGAATTTTCCCTTCTATCTCTATTTCACATTTGGGTGTCACCTGTTTCTTTGATACCACCATTGTTACTGTTTTCTTGATATTCAAGGAGAGTCCTTTCTTTGCACTCTCTGTTACTACAATGTCCAACAATTGTTGTAGATCTGTTGCATTATCCGCTATCAATACTGTGTCATCTGCATAGCGTATATTATTTATATTATAACCTCTAAATATTATTCTGGCTTTTCTTTGATCTCTCTCATTATTACTTCGCTATAGAGGGAGAAGAAATCTGGTGACAAAACACATCCCTGTCTTACTCCCAACTTTATGTGTTCATAATTGCCTTCTTTATTTCCCATTTTAATTGCTGCTGCTTGATTCCAGTAAATAGTTTTTATTATTCTGAGATCTTTCCCATCAATGTTAATATCTTCCAACATTTTAATCACTTCATCATGTTTTACTTCATCAAATGCCTTAGTATAATCTATGAAGCACAAATATATGTCTTTCTTTGTCTCTACTGATCTTTCTAATAGTGTTCGTAATGTGTATATTGCATTGTTTGTACCTTTTCCTTCCACAAATCCATTACTGTTCTTCACCAATTTCCATTTGTATTTTCTTCCTTGTTCTTCGCATTATAATTATGAGTAGAAGCTTAGTGACGTGATTTATGAGGTTAATTATACGAAAATCTTCGCATTAAATTGCTCCTGGTCTTTTTGGTATAGCTATAAATACAGATTTCAGCATATCGCTTGGTACATATCCACTGCTATAGAAATCACTAAGCATAACTGAGCATAAAAATTGCAAAATTGAAGATGAACGAAACAAAACAAATAACACTTCTTCTTATTCTGCCATCATCCTGAGTTTGTTTTGTTTTTTTCTTTTTTTTTCCGGACATGATTGCGTTGTGCCTGTTTACAGCAGAGCTGCGTTCTTTCGCCGTTAGGCCGACACATCCGACTTCTGCGGGCATTTGTTGACCGGGTTAACCTTCCCGGGGGTTTCTTAGAACGTTTGACTCTCACTGTTGTGGTGTTATCCCCCATCCTAGCTGGCCCATATAGAACAGCCAAAGACATCCTGGTCATCCCTCAAGGGAAGGCAGGGGCAGACCATGGGCATTCCCCGCCATCCAAGGAGGCTTCCATAATTGCAGAGCCATCACACACCGCTCTGGTACTGGGCTCACCCAAGGAATCGTCACGTCCTGCACATGGCTGCTTAGCCTCACTTCCGTATATTGGGCCTTCCGTTCACCATAGGCTGTTCCTCCGGAAACCAGAAGAATGCAGTCTGCAGATGACATCCACACATTGAGCTTTCGATTCGGACTTTCCATTTAATGAATTTGCAATCCAAGCAATATTCCATTTCGTGCCATTAGGGCACTTTTTACACCTTTCATGACGCCCACATAGTAAGCTTTCGATTCGGACTTTCCACGTAATTAATTTTCTATCCAAGCAATATTCTATTTCGTGCCACTCGGACGCTTTTTTCCATCTTTGATGATGCCCACACAATGAGCTTTTGATTCGGACTTTTCAAGTAATGGATTTGCTAGCCAAGCAATATTCCATTTCATGCCTCTGGGACACTTTTGCTACATACATACCTGTGGTATGAAGTGTGGTAGTCTAAATACTTCTTCATGCACCTTTAGATGTCAACCTGAATGTAGTTAAAGTAAGCTGCGGTCAATTTGAGCTTGCTGATATTTCCATATAGCTTGTCCTCAAATGAAGCAGGCGTAGGCCAAAATATCTTTCTTTGTTCTGCATATATTAGGCACTCCTGCAGCAAATGTTTTGCTGTCATTTTACCAGTTCCACAATTACATTCATCGGTATCTCCTATCTTGCAGTCAGGTCTTAGTCAGATATGACTGAGCTACCGTATGACAGTAGACGGTACTACCTGCTTTCTGTCAGCGCCGAATGTTGGGCGGCGCTTACCAAACCCGACACTCCACATTGTGCCAACGGCTTCGGGCGGAAGAGCGCAATTGGGAGGGTACTAGCCTTATCCTGGTGCGAGGAAATGCAACCCAAAGACAAAATAAGTCATGACAGGGCAGACCAGGCCCTAGGCCTTGGTTGGCAGCTGGTCTAGGATCGAAGCTCCGAGAGGCGGACAGTTAGAGCATTGCTTTGCTGATCCGGCAGCTTCTGCAGCTTGTCTTGTTCCAGATGTATAGGTGTTAACTTTCCTCTGGAGTGAACTAGGCAGGCCGAGAGAGGGATCATGCTGCATGGGCAACACATGGTTTCTTTATTTTAGCCCAGGCTTTGTGCTATGTAGAGGCAATAACTCCATCCCTGGTTTTAACCGGTCTCGGAATCAAAGCGAGAGGCAACTGTTACGGGTTATAAGTCCTTGTCAGTTGACGTAGACATGGGGCGCCACGCGTTCAAGGTTGTGTACTAGCCCCCATACTCTTTGGGATATACTTTTCACTTCTACTGAAATATGCCTTTCGTGATCAGGATGACGGTATATACATTCACTCACGCTCAGATGGTGGCCTCTATAATGCTCAGAGATTGAAGGCCAAGACCAAAATTAGCAGGGTACTAATCAGAGAGTTGCTTTTTGCGGATGATGCTGCGATTACGACCCACTCTTAGGAAGAATTACAACAGCTACTATCTGCATTCTCCAATGCTTGTTCTGAATTTGGTTTAACAATTAACAAAAAGAAGACACAGATTATGTCACAAGGTGCACATGGTGTACCATCAATCTTTATTGACGACGCCGAACTGGAGATAGTAGACCATTTTACATATCTAGAATCAGAGGTAAATAGCAAATTATCCCTCGATCAGGAAATCAACATCAGGATTGGCAAGGCAGCAACAACAATGAACATGTTAGCAAAAAGAGTCTGGGAGAACAGGAAGCTTACTGCCAAAACAAAAGTCCTCGTCTACCAAGCCTGTGTCCTTAGTACTCTTCTTTATGACAGTGAAACCTGGACAACTTACTCACGCCAAGAGAAATGTTTAAACAGCTTTCATATGCGGTGTCTGCGAAGAATACTTGGTATTAAGTGGCAAGACAAAATCACAAATACTGAAGTATTGGAAAGATCAGGTTGTGTGACGGTGTAATCCATGCTCAGTCTTCGTAGACTTAGATGGATAGGACACGTTAGGAGAATGGATGATGGTAGAATACCAAAGGACATCTTTTTTGGTGAATTACAGACGGGTAGGAGATCTCAGGGTCGGCCTCTACTACGATACAAAGATGTGTGTAAGCGGGACATGATTGATACAGGCATTGATAATGCACATTGGGAGCACGTCGCCGCTGAACGTGTTGCATGGAGGGCAACTATCAGAAATGGAATAAAGACAAAGGAGAAAATGATTGCAGATAAAGCACACACAGAGCGTGAGAGACGTAAGATGGTGCAAAATGGTGGAAATGACCATGTTTTCACATGCACCAACTGTGGGCAAACATTTGCAGCAAGAATTGGCCTTACCAGCCACACTCGCCACCGCCATGGATCGTAGTTATTAAGCCTTTTTGAAGCACAATGTACCAAACTATCGTCTGTCAAGATGGAAAGGTGCCAATGATCTCCTATCTTTAGTTTATTGAACAAGTGGTATTTCAGCCTGTTATGTCCTGTGCGGAATCTGAAGATTTCCACTTGTTCACTTCGGTCTAGTTTGTAATATGCATCATCTTTCTGGTGGCCTGGATGCTCTGATTCCCATTTGGTTCTATAAGTGCTTTATATAAACCTCTTTGCTTCATTATAGGTTATGTCTATGTCAGGCTGTAATAGTCGTCCGCCCTCTTTTGCCAGTCTGTCAACCTCTTCATTTCCAGGTATACTGCAATGTGATGGTATCCACTGTATTACAACTTTTTGGGATTTCTGGCATAGTCCATGGAGTGCTGCTTTTAGGTTTGCTAGTTCTGTGCTGTTATTGCTCTTGAGTATTGAGACAGCTGACTTTGCATCTGTAAAGATAGCTATGTGCTTCTCTTTATTTTCCTCCATCAAGAGCATTTCTGCTGCAGTTTTCAAAGCCTCTACCACTGCTTTGAAGTTGCTTGAAAATTTTCCAGTTGCCACTGATTGTGTGTGTTTTATTTTCACTCCCTTTTTTTAAATTTAAGAGAATTCCCCCTCCTCCATTTTCTGTTGAATTTTTGGCTGATCCATCTGTATATGCATGAGTCCAATTGCTACTTGGGTAATGTTCTTTTATTTAGTTTAGGCTATTTTTCTTCTTTCGGTTTCATCCTGCGTGTTTTTTTTCTCTAATACCAGGAATGTTTTCTACCATCTCAGGCAGTTGCTGTTGTCTCCAAGCTGGGAATTTGTGTGCATTGTAAATGGGTTTTACTGTTGATATGTTAAGTGTAGGATCTGCCCTAATCTTTCCTTTAGCAGTTTCTACAAAATTGCTACTCTTCAGTCTTCCATTTTCAAAACCATTAAACGTTTTATACATGGGGTGGTCTGTCAATCTTCTAAAATTTTCTGCTTGTTGCTGGGTTCTACTATCTCTTCTATCCTGCATTGATTGTAAACAAGTGATCTTTTCTAGTTCGTTAATATGCGTTGTCTTCAGGCTTCCAGTTATAATCCGCATTCCTTGATTTTGGACTATACTTATTTTGTTAATGATTGATTGATTGATCCAGGAACCGACATCACAGCATTCGCATAGGCGCTCCGTCCCCATCCTCAGCAGCCAGCGAAGAGTTCCACCACCACTAGTATCCAGTAAGCAATCTGATTATATGTCCGTCTCGCCTTTCTTCTGAGCGTCGAGCTTCGGCCAGATCCCCTCGTCACTCCTCGCTGCCTCATTCTTGCCAGACCATGATGACCCATTTGCTCCTCCCAGGTGTACACGTGCTCCCACAAGGCCGCAACCACGTCTGCCTTGTCATGCATCAACACTCCACCAAGGTTTGGCAGAGCCAGCCAATCTGTCCGCCCGTTCATTCCCCAGCACACCGACATGCCCGTAGAAAAGATCCAGGCGATGCTTGCCACCCGTGACCTCCGAAGAGAAGCAAGCCACTCTGCACGAAGCATGCCTGTCATCACCTTCCTCATCATGCTTTCTGAGTCAGTTACAATCACGATGTGTGTGTATCGTATTTTCGATCCAGCGGAAAGCTGCAGTGACTCTTCCATTCTTAAGCTAGATGTTGTGGTAACATATGCCAGGCTCTCCTGCACCAAACGTCGGCCATTAGCTTTAGCTATGAACTCCCAGACACTTCTCCTACCTCTCGATACCGAACCATCTGTGTAGATAATCACATCACCCGAGCGATCATTATCCTGAATTAGTTGCTGGATTTCCACTTCCGAGGCCCCTGCTGGCTACTCCCTGCATTACCGGCTCAATGTGATTATAACTCTGCACAGGTCTGACTGCTCCGCTGGCACTCTGACCCACTCCTCTCCTCACCTAATGTTCTGCAAGATGCACACAAGTCTGATTGTATCCTCCGCCATCCATGATTTACCTCTTATCAGTCGCTGACCCTTAACTTATTTTGTTAAAGTTTGACTTAGCTACTGTTGCCTAAGCTGCTGATTCCATATTCCAGTACTGGCCTCCCCCGTCCAGTGTATAACTTCTTGAGAAATTTCTTATCTGCTCCCAACGTTGTACCAGCAAGCTTTTTCATGATTGCCATTCTTTGCCTTGCTCTTGTTCGATTTTTTTTCAACCTGTGTCTTTCATGTCAGGCAACGATCAAAGGTAACTCCTAGATAGTTTGGATTTTTTTCCGGGCGCAATATCTTTCCATTCAATGCCAGCTTAGGGTGCTGAGTTATATTTGAGAGGTTAGGTCAGCTGCAAAGGAGGATGTGTGTACTCTGGCTGGAAAATTTCCCGTGATGTCATTTATATATGCTAGGAATAATGTTGGTGAAAGAACTCCCCCTTGGGGACACTTTGCTCCAACAGCATCTTTTTGCTGGTTTGTCCTTGTACTTTTGTCCTCACAGTTCTGTTATCAAGGTAGTGGCTGATCCATTTGTACATTTTCCCATAAACATGCATTTTTTGCAGTTTTACTTCCAGTCCTTCCTTCCATACTTTATCAAATGCTTTTCCTAAATCTATTCAGACCGCTAGTGTGTGCTTTTTTCTCTTGGAAGGAATCCTCTATTTCCTGAGCTATATAGGTTATTTGATCTTAAGTGGATCAGTACTTTCTGAATCCTGCTTGGTGTGGTGTTAAGAGTTGGTTTTCTTCCAGATGCCATGTTAGCCTGCCATTGATAATGCATTCCATTAATTGTCCTAAAAGCTAAGTAGACTGATAGGTCGATAGCCATTTGGTTCCTCCAGGTCTTTTCCTTTCTTTGGGACTGGTATTAGTATAGCTTCCATCCATGCCTGTGGGACTATTCCTCTCTTCCAGCTGTAATTTAGGACTTCTATAGTTTCTTTTTTGCTTTAGTGCTTAGTCCTATTAGCATTTCATTTGTGATTCCATCCTTTCCTAGTGATTTCTTCTTTTTGTTTTTTAGGTTATTCATTGCCTGTTCCCTTTCTTCCATTTTTAGATTTGCTATCATATATTCTACTGCTGTCTCTGTATTACTATGATGTGTATGTTTATCTTTTATTGATTTCTTCTTTTCGGCTGTTATATCAAAGTGGTTTGCACTAGCATTGTGTTACATTAGTACATTTGCAGCCTTTTTTCTGTAAGCAAGGCATTTCCTTGGTTAATTGTTATTTATTTGTTTCTGGGTCCTTCATTGTTCATGGCTTTCACTAGTTTCCATAGTTTGTTTCCATCCTTGTCAAAGTTCAGGTTTCCTTTTTTTCTCCAACAATCTCTTGTTGTTTGATATACTGATCTTTTATGTTTTGCTGAGATGGCTTTGAGAGAGATGTTCGCTTCTGTTATCTCTCTCTCTCTCTCTCTCTCTCTCTCTCTCTCTCTCTCTCTCTCTCTCTCTCTCTCTCTCTCTCTCTCTCTCTCTCGCTCTCTCTGCTAATGTTTTTTCTCCATGTGAATGTACCATGCGTAATATGCATTGTTTATGCTTACAAAATCAATTTAAACAATGTTTTTTCCCCCTATGTAAATGTTACATGCACATTTGATGAATGAAAGATGAGTGATCGAAAGGGTCGAATGTAAAACGGGCCTGCGTGCCCAATTTGTTACCCTTTTAAAATAAAGTTCGTTCGTTCGTTCGTTCTGCTGTCTTCCTGGCATCTTCAACTTTGTCCTCCAATCTTTGTATTTCTTTAGTCCAGTGTGGTTTGTAATTTTTTCCTTGCTCCTCTTGGAATGGACTCAGTGACCGCCTGTACTATTTCTTCGTTTAGACTTTCCACCATTTGTTTCTTGTTGCCATGTCGTGTATTTATGTTTTCACAATATGTGATTGTTAGCATCGCAAATCTGTCCCAATCAGCTCTTTTGTAATTCCAGCGAGGCAAAGGCTTTTGCTCCTGTGGAACATACTCCATATTCATTACAAGCTTGAAATAAATACACTGATGACCCTAGTATGGCGATATATCCTCCATCTCTCCAACTGGAAGGTCACATTTAGCGATTTATTTTCCTTATTGGTCAATTGGCACGAATAATAAAGAACAGACATATAACAATAAGTTACTAAAAAAGCACTCTACAATACAATCTTCCTACCAACTCTATGCCACAAATGCCAAACCTGGAAGTTGACAGAGAAAAAGAGAAAAGAAAACTCACAACAGGAAATTAGATTCCTTAGAAGAATGCTCGATGTATCAAGAAGAGATAAAATCGGAAATGAAGAAATCAGGATTACAGTGAGGGATATGGCAACGCTAGATTTTATTAGAAGGCAGTAAGTCAAATGGTTTAGCCATGTAACTTGGTTGTGGTGCTTGTCCATCAAGAGTGATAATGACCATTTGATCGATTCAAAGGACGTGCTTTGGAGATCACCTTGCTTTTATGCAGGAAAGGTAATTCATTCCATAAGCCATCCTGTGCTTTTACGCTGGCTTACAGTCGCGAATACTTCATTCGACACTGCCGATGAATTGGACTGTCTAATCGATATACTGTTAAGGCTAGTTGGTCCTTTGCTATTACAAGCGAAGCCTGATTGGACCTCTCCCGTCACCCATCGCAAAAGCTGACACTTCACCCCATACTCACGCTACCCCACTACAGTTATGGCACTGCTGATATCTACAGCGTGGTGCATCCCACCCACCTACTCACCCGCATAACATAGGCCCTTTAGCAACATTAATTATCTCCTTTAGCAAGTGTAAGTTTGAATTTACAGGATCCATGTTTTGACGTCACGTTGAATATTTAGTATAGCTAAAGAACCGAGAACTCGCAGGATCGGATCCTGAAATCATATGGCAAAGCGTCCTACTATACTACTGATAATCAAGATTTGTTTACACATTATGAGGAGAAATAAACTTGAACCTATGTGACAACTGGCAGATTGATGGGAAAAGAGCATGGGGAAAATAGTGAGATGCATACCTGCATGGCTTAGCCACATGGCTTAATCGAGACAAGAACACAGAGCTGCTCCAAGACTGGTGATTGTGTTAGATGGCTAACCATGACCTCCAACACGTATCGACATTGCACATGATGAATGAATGACATTATCAACTAGACGTAATTCTAAACCAACAAACAGCCTACCAGTTACTGCCATCGAATAAGTGATAGCCACCAAGATGGCTGACAGCAAGAAACATCTCCACGTCATAACTCTGCAGACGGCCATCTTTTGCGTTCGCACAGCCTCAGTTATTGACCTTGTAGCTTTGACTCTGCGAAAGGGGGACACAATAAAACCATAGAAAATTGATAAAGTAACTTCCCAAAACGAAATCATTGTTCGGTGATTGTTTCCCTTTCTCTCCACATATTGTTTCTCTCACTGTCTCTCTGTGCCGGTCTCCCTGGTCAAGGCATTAGCAGCTTTCTGCGTAACCCCGAATACTCTCGTGGTTGACGTGAGCGCACGAGAATTGGAAGCGGTTCGAGCGGTTCGCGCCAGTGACTTATAAGAGTATGGAGCCGGTCGCTCAAAAAGTCGTGGCTTGCTGATGAGCTTAATCTAGCCTAGGAATCAACATACAGCTGAAAGATGCTGATGTTGATCGCAATATCCTGAAACAGGATGGAAACGCGAAAATAAAAAGAAAAAGAGATGACTGTCTCTCTGTAACATTCCATCTTTCTTTCTATCTGTGTGTGTGCGCGCGAGCGCGTAATGTGTGTGTGTGTTTTTGCATGTGTGTCTATGCCATTAGAAACTTGGGAAAGGTGGAGGAGAGGAATTCCGTGAAAACGTTGTCGAAGCTTGATTAATATTACCCCAATAGTGTCTTTAAAAAGAAATAATCAGAATAATACTGACTATACCAGTGGTTCGCCAAGCTTTTCAAGTCGAGGGCCATATCTACTATTTTTGGTAGCTAAGCGGCCCACAGCATTATACAATTATAAAAGTCGTGCAATATCATTCATACCTTTCTTAACTTTCGTCAACAAAATTCCAAAACATTAAAGGCAGTCATTGTCAGTACGGCCATTGCGGCCATTTTTTGGTTTAAAATCAACAGTTTATTTAACAATAAATTTTTAATCAATTTCGAACATCACATTTAATGTAATTAATTTACAACTGTAACTGTTCTTCATAACCAGTGACTTCAGTTCAGATGTCAGTTTATCAATGTCTGGGCACAAATCTATCGTGCCCAAAGTCATAAGCGCAGTTTCGTTACTATCGGTGAGAGGAACGTTGCTTTTTTTTTTTTTTTTTTAACGATCATTGCGGAAAATGACAGCTCGCAGCTGTAAGTCGATAGGTGATAGGCTACTCATATGTGGAGACTTCAATGCGAGGAGCAGAGATTGGGACAGTAGTGGAGAAAGGCGACAGGGAATTGCCCTTGCGGATGCCATGGTGGACTCCGATGTGGTCTGCATAAATGATGGTAGGCCGACTAGAATGGCAATGAGGCCTGGCGATGCAGACACAGCTATTGACTTGGCACTTGTCTCCCAGTCATCAGTCCTTGATGTAAAGTGGACTGTTTTGAATGACCATGGGAATGATAACTTGCCATGCTCAGTCCTGATCTCTAAAGCCAGGAAAGTTAAGGCTGGGAGAGCGCGCAAGACCTTCCGGTATGAGTGGGCCGATAGCCTTCTTGGACGCCTCAGACAGCGGGATTGCAACAGGAATGTTAAAACTCCTTTTTTGCAGCCCCCATGGAGGACCTCAGAAGTAGACCAGGCTTGGAAAGCAAAGAGAGCTGCAGTGAAGCAGCTAAGGAAAGTGCGACAGACACCCCGAAGCTCACGAGAGGAAGTGGACACCGCGGAAAATGTCAAGAAAGACAAGGTGGAGGTCTTCAAGCGCTGTGCTGCAGAGGCCAAAAACGCAAAATGGGAATGTTTCATGAAGGAGATTGGAGGTGATAAAACACTGCGAAAATTCTGGAAACTGCACAGACAAATGCAAAGAAAAGATCGGCCTATGACAGTGGGAACAATTGATAGAGATGATGGTGTGCGCGTGACAACAGACAAAGAGAAAGGGGAGGCGTTTCTCCAGAGATTTTTAGAGCAGACCAATCATAATGATGCGGACAACAGAGATGCAGTTAGAGAGGAATTATCTGGCACCATGAAGAATATGCATTATGAAGACATCATACGGGTTGAAGATGTTAAACATATTTTGAAAAAGGCAAACGACACGGCATCAGAGCCTGATGGGGTTAGGTATGGCCACATGAAGACTTTGAGGGATGCAGACCTGAAGGAAATAACCGACTGCTTTAACCAGAGCATTAGGACAGCATCAGTACCGCAGGATTGGGTGCATAGCTATCTCATCCCTCTCCCACAAAGAGTGGAGTTAAGCAAGGTTGTGTACTAGCTCCCACCCTCTTTGGAATATATTTCTCACTTATACTGAAATATACCTTTCGTGATCAGGATGGTGGTGGTATATACATTCACTCACGCTCAGATGGTGACCTCTACAATGCTCAGAGATTGAAGGCGAAGACCAAAATGAGGAGCGTACTGATCAGAGAGTTGATGTTTGCAGATATGCTGCAATTACGACCCACTCTGAGGAAGAATTACATCTGTATTCTCCAATGCTTGTTCTAAATTTGATTTAACAATTAGCAAAAAGAAGACAAAGATTATGTCACAAGGTGCACATGGGCTACCGTCAATCTTTATTGACGACGCCGAACTGGAGATAGTAGACCATTTTACAAGTACATATCTAGGATCAGAGGTAAATAGCAAATTATCCCTAGATCAGGAAATATAGATCAGGATTGGTAAGGCAGTAACAACAATGAACAGGTTAACAAAAAGTGTCTGGGAGAACAGGAAGCTTCCTGTCAAAACAAACGTCCTTGTCTATCAAGCATGTGTCCTTAGTACTCTTCTCTATGGCAGTGAAGCCTGGTCGACTTACTCACACCAAGAGAAACGTTTAAACAGCTTTCATCTGAGGTGTCTGCGAAGAATCCATCCATCATGTGCCATGCCAGTAAGCGTGGGCGGTCATGTTTTGCCATATCACTTGATCACCAGAGTCGTGGATCAGCTCCGTGTTTCTGTCTCGACCATGCCACGAGGCCAAGCCATCCATGTATTTGCTTCTAGGTCTTCCTCTTGGTCTGTTCCCTTCGATCTTACCAGTTGTCACCAAGTTCTCCAAATCATTTCTTCTCATAACATACCCAAAAAATTTTAACTGTCTAATTTCTCTAATCAGTTTACGATCTTCATTTGTTTCTTGAAGGACTTGTTCATTGGTCTTTCTGGCTGTCCATGGTATTCTTTGCATTTTCCTCAGAAACCACATTTCTACAGCCATAAGATGTTTTTCAGCTTGTCTACTCATTTTCCAAGCTTCATATCCATATAAAAGTACAGGTTCTATGTAGCACCTCAACACTCTTTTCTCGTTTCAGTTGACATCATTTTATTGATCAGTATGTTTTTCATCTTGCTAAAGGCTACTTTTGCCATGGCGATTCTTGCTCTAAACTCTTCAAGGCATCTCCCATCAGATGTTATTACTGTTCCGAGATAATTGTACCTATTCACTTGTTGAAGAATATGCCCATTTACTTGTATATTACATTGTGGTATTTCGTTCTTCCTAGTGACGACCATAATCTGTGTCTTTGTACAATTTAATTCTAAACATAGTTGTTCACTGTGTGCAAAAACCGCATCTACTAAATGTTGCAGGTCCTGTACATTGTCTGAAATCAAGACTGTATCATCTGCATATCTAATTTTATTGATGCATCGTCCCCCAATGTTGATTCCTTCCATATCTTCAATATTTCTGAAAATACTTTCACTGTACAGGGAAAACAGATCTGGAGACATTACACATCCCTGTCTCACATCTCTCTTAATAGGCTGATATTTGCGTACTTCATTATCAACTCTTATGGCAGTTTGTTGTTTCCAATATATGTTTTTTACAAGTCTAAGGTCCTTTCCATCAATTTGTAGATCTTCAAGTATCCTTATTATGTCGACATGTCTCACTTTATCAAAAGCCTTTGTGTAGTCAATAAAGAAAATGTATAGATCTTTGTTTACTTCTATAGAACGTTCGATTACGGTTCTCAGTGTATACACAGCATTTACTGTACCTTTGCCTTCTACAAACCCACATTGTTCTTCTCCTATTTCAGGTTGTATTTTCCTCCTAATTCTTTGCATGATAATTCTTAGCAAAATCTTTGTGATGTGACTCATTATACTAATTATTCGATGTTGATCACATTCCAAGGCTTCTGATTTCTTTGGGATTGCAATAAATACAGAATTACATAATTCATGAGATATATTTCCAGTATCATATATTGTATTAAGCAGACTGGTAACTTTATCTATTCCATATTCTTCTAAAGCTTTAATCATTTCTGCTGTGACGCTGTCTGAACCGGGGGTCTTGCCAGATTTCATATGGTTAAGAGCATTCTGAACCTCCATATTTAAAATTACTGGTTCTTCATTATTATTTTGAACAACATATTGTTCGTCTCTGTTTTGCACGTAATCTGACTGTCAGCGACTTGTTCACTACAGAGTTCTCAGGACTCCCCTACTTTTGCACCGCACGAAATAACAACTCGTGACATTTGCAAAAGGAATGCAATTTATTTAGAGCTGACACTTGAATGGCTCTGCAAGCGTTATACTTCATCATCATTATACAACATGAATGCAACGAAGTGGTGAGAAATGATGCTAGTAATCACAATCTAAATTTACAGCCTAATATTTGCCTATTGCCTAGAAACTATAGCATTTGTCAAGAATACGTCTGCTCTCTACCGTCTCCAGTCGGGTCTGTCCACACGCTACACATTGCGTGGACAAGCACGGACGCTGTCCCCTCCGTGCAGTAGCTAGTCTTGCGTGCATGGTGTCCCAAGCACGCTGGCTTGTGAGCTAGAGTAACCGGGCACTTCACGGTTACTCGTAAGGCCAAGCTTCCCAATGGCTTGGGGTATGCCCTCGCTCACTTGTACGCGTTGGCCCCTGGTCTGACACAAATGTGTCTCCTTGTGAGGCTATTTATAGTGCTTGGTGTCTCTCCTGTCTGGTGTCTCCCTACTAGACTTGTGTTAACTCTTCTCACCTCTCTAAGGCCTTATTGGAGATCCTGACAGAAAAAAAAATAAAGGTTGTTCACGTAATCTGACCATACATGTAAGATCTGATCTTTTTCTGTTATAACTTTTGTCTTTAGGCAGCCTGCTGATGTACGTGTAAGTAAGCTCCTGAATTCTGTTGTGCTTTAGTTTCGCATTTTTACTGTTGTGTTAGTTTTAAATTTCTCTGCAATTTTTCTCAAGCCATGTTTCTTTTGCCTCCTTACATAAGGTTCAGACTTTTCTGTGAATTTCTTCATATTTGGCAGAATTATTATTGTTCTGTCTTCTTGTTTCCATTAGTTGTAAAATTTCTTCAGTCATCCATGTCTTACGGCCCACTTTCTTTTGGAATAGTTTTTTCTGCTGCACAACTGATTGAATTCTTCATCATTTCCCACTGATCATCTACATCTTGAAATAGGATCTCTAGATCAGACAATAAATCAAATTTGTTCTTTACTTCTATGTTAAAATTATCTTGTATTTCTTTGTCAGTTTTCAACTTGCACAAGTCATATTTAGGGTTTCCTGCTGTATATTTGACTTTCTTTAACTGCGAAGAATACTTGGTATTACATGGCAAGACAAAATCACAAATACTGAAGAATTGGAAAGATCAGGTTGTGTGGCGGTTTTTCCATACTCAGTCTTCGTAGACTTAGATGGATAGGACAAGTTAGGAGGATGGATGATGGTAGAATACCAAAAGACATCTTTTTTTTTTGGTGAATTACAGATGGGTAAGAGATCTCAGGGTCGGCCTCTACTATGATACAAAGATTTGTGTAAGCGGGACATGACTGATACAGGCATTGATAATGCACACTGGGAGCAAGTCGCCGCTGTACTTGTTGCATGGAGGGCAAATATCAGAAATGGAATGAAGACGAAGGACAAAATTATTGCAGATAAGTCATACACCGAGCGTGTGTGACGTAAGATGGTGCATGATGATGGAAATGACCATGTGTTCACATGCATCAACTGTGGACGAACATTTACAGCGCGAACTTGCCTTATCAGTCACATTCGCTACCGCCATGGGTTTTAGTTATTATACCTTTTTATGGCACAAATTATCGTCTGTTAAGACAGCAAGGTGCCAATGATATTAACACATTCACATTACAGAATGGTATATAAAACCTTATAGCCTCAACCCAAAGAAATAGTGAAAATCACAACTTATATCTGAAGATAGCAAAAACAAAGATAATGCATACAGATAGAACTACTATGAAGAAAGAAATATATGTTAATGAGGAAAGATTGGAGGTGGGCGGAAAATTTCGAATATCGTGGGTTATTGATTACCAACAATGGTGACACAATGACAGCAATTAAACGTCGATTATCAAATGCCCTTCAAAGACTAAAACATATGTATAAAGTATGGAGTGGGACAGATAGAACTACAAAAATTAGGTTTTTAAGAGCATGCATCTTTCCCATTGCAACATACGCCTGTGAGACCTGGACACTTACTAAAACAAACTGAACAGCGCATAAATGCCTTTTAATATAAATGTTATAGACGAGTTCTAAGAACTTCTTGGGTAAAGAAACGAACAAATGCATCCATACTTCAAGAACTTAATATTGAAGAAGGTTGGCTATTAAAGACGATAAAACAAAGAAAATTGAAATATTTCGGTCACTTAAAACGTCATGAAAGTTTGGAGAGAACAATAATAGAGGAGTATATGCCTGGAAAGAGAGGACGAGGAAGGCCAAAGGGAAAATGGGTGCAGGATATTGCGGATGATCTCCAGATGGGTGTATCGGACGCGGGACATTTTGCTTATGATCGAAAGGTTTTCAGGAAGGTTATTATGGGAGCGAGGTTCTACAAAGGACATGCTCCTGAATGAATGAATATTAACAAATCAAAGCCGCGTGCCTAACTACCATCATCATCATCATCATCAAGTGCCCTGCCAGCTGACGTAGGTGTTCATGTCTTTCCAAATATCTCATTCTTTGAGGCCCGATAGCCGTTGTTGTTGTTTACTTCAAACAAACCAAACCAAATCTAAAATCATCAATAGCATCCACATCGCTGACTATGGCTTCACCCCAACAGGTTCGCAGAGGTGTTTCCAAGGCACCAGGGCCAGGTTCTATACTGGCCAAGACCTAATAACACGTCCTAGTCGTGTGTCCTTGGCAACAGGTCCCTTCGGGGTACTTGCTAGCGTAGTAGGATCGCTGATTCTTCCGAAGTCGGAGAGTGTCTGCCTGCACGGCGAGGAACCACCAGTCTGCACACCAGTAAGCCAGACATGGGACAACGGATACTCACGCAAACCTCAGGTCCTGTATGACATCACACTGATGTTGGGCAACAGGATGTATTCATCCGACATACAGGACTTCACGCTGGAGTTCACAGCCCGCGAACACAAGCAAGCAAGCAATCTCGGTCTATGGTGTTCTGGATCAGCTCTGCTGATTATATCGCTCCATGTCACCGTCTCAGTCCATCTAGCATCATTTTTCTTGGTCTGTCTCTTTTACCTTTGATCTTTCCAGTTCACAACATGTTCTCACGTGTCACTCTTATCATCACAGACCAAAGAACACTGTTTGTCTCTTTCTTATTGTTGTATATTATGTTCTAGTTGTTCTGGCAGTCCAAGGAATTGGTAGCATTCATTTCAGGAACCACACATCTGTTGCTTCTAAATACCTAACATCGTATGCTGAAATATGCGTTACTGACACAAACATATGCTGAAATATGCGTTACTGACACAAACATATGCTGAAATATGCGTTACTGACACAAACAAATGCTGAAATATGCGTTACTGACACAAAAATATGCTTAAATATGCATGACTGACACAAACATATGCATCATCAGATTGACTGTCCTTTGCAGACCGTCGCGTTCATCACATCAGTGCCGACTAGTAATTTCCCTCATCCATCAATGGTTTCCTTGTCTCAGACATGACCACACCCAGACAGACTTTCACGCCAGAATGTGGGTCATTCACTGTATCGTCCCTCAATGGATTGACAGGAATCCACTGTCACGTGTGTCGGTCCCAGGGCCATCCTTCAAGGGAGTGTCAGGAATCCATCGTCGTGTGGGTCGGTCCGTGCATCGTTCTTCAAGGGATTGTCAGGAATCCACTATCCGGTGGGTCGGTACCTGTATCGTCCTTCGATGGATTGTCAGAAGTCCACTGTCGAGTAGGTCAGTCCTTGCATCGTCTTTCAAGAGATTGTCAGGAGTCCATTGTCGTGTGTGTCGGCGCCTGCATCGTGCTTCCAAGGATTGCCAGGTATTACGGGTCCTTCTATGCAGCTGGAAGTCTCATTGGCAGAGTGGTTATACCTTATCCCTCGCGCTCCAAAGATTGTGAGTTCAATTCTGGTCTAGGTCATTCGCTTCACGAGTACAATTTTCTCTGAGACTACTGGTGATCGTCGCTAGAACTACGTAGTCCGTGCTTTGTGCGACCCCTTCTGTGGGCAGCACTGTGGAAAGATATACTGCCATATTTGATAAAACCCGGTGTAATGAAGTCGACTCTCTTGTCTTTTTAATATTTTGCCTGGTCCAAGCATCTGTGGCCATTGATATTGACAAAGTAGTTCAGTGTCCGTGACATGAAACTTTTTGCAAGACAGTTGTTTTTCCAGATCGAGTAGAGTGTCAGTATTTATTTATTGTTCCTCTTGTCACACGGTATTGTAGCAATGTTTCTGTGACATTTATTGTTCCTCTTGTCACACGGCATTGTAGGAATGTTTCTGTTACATTTCAGTACAAAATTAGACCAGCATACGCACAAGCCCACGTAAGTCATTAGCAACAACAAAAAAGTAAGTAAATGATTCGTTTACACTCCTTAAGACACACTGGGCATACAGCGCTAGACCTATAATTGCATACCTCAGTGGGCAGCTGGGGGATCATGTTGTCAGTATCACGTCTTCACCTACCAAGACCTAGGTCAACTTTTTTTCTTCAGTTCGAATCGACGCCAATGCGGATAAAATCCATTACCACCAGGCCGAGAGTGGAGCACCTTCAACTACTACAGCGGTTCCGGTATTTCATTTCGCTGACCACAAATACAGAGTTTAACTGACTTAACTCAGGTAACAAAAGTGAGCAATCCTTACCGGCTGCAAGAGAAGTTTCTTACCGTTACTTCATGAGAGAAATAATTTAGTCACCCGTATCAGTCCCTTGTCAGTCTGAAAGAGCGGTTGTATTTGAACACGTCACTAGTTAAATACTCTTCCAGTTGACTAATGCTACAACTGCTTTGTTAACCTCGGATATTCATTACATGTAATTAAGTACTTGACATCAACTATTCTCAACTTTCCAAACATGTACCCTTTGAAGGACGAGCGCAGATATTGAAACAGCGTTTCTCAAAGTGCATCGTACATATTTACATGTAAGTCACAATTGTGTAAAACAAATACACGTGGTAGTCTCTTTAAAATGTCCCTGGTGACAGAAAACAAATGACAATGTATCTTGTGTAATTCAGCTGAAAGGATTCATTACCATCCATCCATCATGTGCCATGCCGATAAGCGTGAGCGGTCATGTTCTGCCATCTCACTCAATCACCAGAGTCGTGGATCAGCTCCGTGTTCTGTCTCGACCATGCCACGTGGCCAAGCCATCCAGGTATTTACTTTTCGGTCTTCCCCTTGGTCTCTTCCCTTCGATCTTGCCAGTTGTCACCAAGTTCTCCAATTCATTTCTTCTCATAACATGCCCAAAACATTTTGACTGTCTACGCCTAATGTCTCTAATCAGTTTACGATCTTAATTTGTTTCTTGAAGGACTTGTTCATTGATTTTTCTGTCTGTCCATGGTATTCTTTGCATTTTCCTCAGAAACCACATTTCCACAGCCATCAGATGTTTTTCAGCTTGTCTGCTCATTGTCCTCGCTTCACATCCATACAAAAGTGCAAGTTCTATGTAGCACTTCAACACTCTTTTTCTCGTTTCAATTGATATCTTTTTATTGGTCAGTATGTATTTCATCTTGCAAAAAAGCTACCTTCGCAATGGTGATTCTTGTTCTAATCTCTTCAAGGCATCTCCCATCAGAAGTTATGATGTTCCGAGATAATTGTACCGATTCACTTGTTCAAGAATATTCCCATTTACTTGTATAATACATTGTAATATTTCCTTCTTTTCAGTGACGATCATAATCTGTGTTTTCTTACAATTCAATTCTAACCCTAGTTGTTCACTGTATGCAACAACCGCATCTATTAAATGTTGCTGGTCCTATTCATTGTCTGCAATCAAGACTGTATCATCTGCATATCTAATGTTATTGATGTATCGTCCCCCAATGTTGATTCCTTCTGTATCTTCTATATTTCTGAAAATATGTTCACTGTACAGGGAAAAAAAATCTGGAGACATTACACATCCCTGTCTCACACCTTTCTTAATATGCTGATACTGACCTACTTCATTTTCAATTCTTGTGGAAGCTTGTTGTTTCCAATGTATGTTTTATACAAATCTAGGGTCTTTTCCATCAATTTGTAGATCTTCAAGCACCCTTATCATGTCGACATGTCTCACTTTATCTAAAGTCTTTGTGTAGTCAATAAATCAAAGGTGTAGATCTTTGGTTTCTTCAATAGAACGTTTAATTACTGTTCTCAGTATATACACAGCATTTACTGTACCCTTGCCTTCTACAAACCCACATTGTTCTCCTATTTCAGGTTGTATTTTCTTCCTAACTCATTGCATGATAATTCTTAACAAAATCTTCCTGATGTGACTCATTATACTAATTGTTCGATGTTGATTACATTCCAAGGCTCCTGATTTCTTTGTGATTGCAATAAATACAGAATTTCATAACTCCTGAGGTATATTTCCAATATCATATATTGTATTAAGCAGACTGGTAACTTTATCTATTCCATATTCTTCTAAAGCATTAATCATTTCCGTTGTGATGCTGTCTGATCCGGTGGTCTTGCCAGTTTACATATGGTTAAGATCCGGGGTTTGTTTCCAGATCCGGTCAAGGATATGCACTACTGATGAGCTCAAACGAGAGCGAAGCTCGAGTCTAGTGCTTCCAGATTGACGTGGACAGGCCTTAGGTTCATACCAGAATACGATCAGTGTTTCCAGTAGTGGGTTGTGCTCAATATTTAAATCTCAAATCCCGAAACAACAAAATAAATCAATTTGATTATTGCTCACTGGACTTTAGGTGGCCTGGTGTACCTTGCCAGTGAGAAGACCTGATTGTTCGGGTCCACATCGATTGACGGATGTCAGTCGCAGCGATCGGGCAAATCTTGAGCTACAGCCTACGATGGGTAACGTTGTAGTGTTCTGTTGTGAAAATTTGGCCGTGTCCAGCGTGTGCTACGTGGTCTAGTGTTTACACACCCGCTTCACATGCCAGTGATCCGGGGTTTTTTTCCGGATCCGGTCAAGAATATGCACTACTGATGTCTTTAAAGCGTTTCCTCTGGCCACCTTGGGAGCGTTTACCACAATTCGTTTAGGGAGCCTGTGATCTGGCATGCGAGTCAAGTGACCAGCCCAGCGAATCTGATTCTTCATCAGTAGTGTTTGGATACTGGGCATGGACGCTCTTTCTAGGACTTCAGTGTCTGGAATCTTGTCTTGCCATTTAATCTTCAGTAGCTTCCTTAGGCAGACTGTGTGGAAGTGGTTTAATTTCCTAGCGTGTCGCTGATAAACAGTCCAGGTTTCACAAGCATATAGCAGTGTGGATAATACAACTGCTTTGTAGACTTTTAGCTTTGTGTCACCAATTGGCTGGTGTTAGATCCCAGATGGGCAACCACTCAGCCAAAATCATTTTCTTCTACTGGTGGTTAGTTCTGGATATAGTTTGAGATCCCCTAACTCTGTCAGAAGGGACTAATTACCCTGACTAATCCCAGAGAGAAAACGTGGAACAAATGTCTGTTATGCTGATTTAAGACACTGTCCCTGATACTCAAGAAAACAGCCAAGAAGTGGCTCGTTGAAGATAGACTATATCTATATAGTTTTGGCTGTACTTGGTATCACCAGAAGTGAGAAAGGAGGAGTTAAGACATGCAACGTAATCTGGTTACTTATGACTGCATAGGCAAGATACCTCCCGGACATAGATTCCCACTTCTGGATAATATGTGTGAACCCCCACTAAATGATACAATAATGTGTGTACTTGATACGCTACACAAACATTTATAAACATTTAGAATTATACGGACAAATTGAGTTTAAAATACAACAACTGTGTTTATTATTTCTAATCTTGATGATCATATGATGATGATGATTATATTATGGTATACGTAACTCATCTGGCTGAAAGCTCAGAAGCACATAGGTCATGCTTCCCCCAGTGAGACGCAGTTCACTGTCAGATTGAAGGAGTCCAAATTGGTCCCTCACAAGGCTAAGTCACTTCCTGATATGGGTTGTTGACTGTCCATTGCTCCTAAGAGATCTGGAATGAAACAAACGGAGATGGGTAGTATCTACGTCTACACATCTCAAACACATATGTCTATACATTCATATAAACATACATTCAAGTCATAATATATGATGGTATGATGATATCTATGATGGCATGTTACATAAACATATATCAGTTCTAAATAAATAAATATATATATGTATATATTCATAAAACTATTTAGAACATCTATAGCTTCAAACATACATATTCACATACATTTATGTAATGCAGTGTTTCCCATATAAGTTCACCTCACTTTCTCCCTTTCTGATTCATTCATTCCGTCTTGTCGGAAGGACTGGTCGCACAGTACCTGTCGAACATTAAATGCCTTCCCTGAATCTGTCTGGGATATTGAAAGTCCTAAGTCATGTCTGTCCTCATGCAGACATCATGCAGACAAGGTGAACTGGTGCCATTCCTCAAACCAAGTGGGTTCACCACAATCTTGGTAGGCACTCAAAGTGTTGGTCCAAATAATCAATGTTAATTGGACGCTATCAAGAGACTGGTAGCTCTCAGGAATTTCTCCTAAGTAGTCAGTCTCCCCAATGTTTAACATCATACAGGATGAATCTAAATGCATCTCCTGTACATGAATAAGCCACACGCTCATGCAGCTTGGATACTGGATTTCTCCAAATTATCACATACAACAAATCATGACAACCAAGTGGTGAATGAAAGAAGAAAATAGTTCTCAGTGAAATTGTAAAGCTAGAATTGGAACATTAAGTACAAAGAAATCCACCAGTGTAAAGTTTGGGAGAATAAACAGAAACAGGAAACTATACAAGCCTTCAGACTAGCAGACAAACTAATCAGAGTAATGGTATTACCTGGGTTATAGCTAGGAAATCCTGTCATACGACGTTGTATCGAAGTAACAAAACGAGAGGGCAATCTCTCACCAGAAATTAAAGTTCCGGCTTCCCTGGTACGCTATTGTGAATGCGTCTGAAGTCTTGCTGGCCTCTGCTCGTAGTTTTATTCTCTCTGTTCCTGGCTAGTTTCCACGCTAGCTAATTACTATGTCCAAGTTCCTGTTGGCTCCACCTATTTTTCATGTAGGACGATTTACCTAGATGGATTAAGTGCCAAATTCTTCTCACCCCTCCTCCTTTCCTGTGAAGGGTAGTTTCATCTGTCAATCAAATTTACCGATGCCCTGCCACATTCCTGAAACAATGAAACATGCTTTGGCGGTGATGCAGTTGCGTCATTACATTCCAATCTGCTGGTAACACCCGCCTTCCTGGGTTGCTGGCAAAATGTGTCAGCCATGTGTTCCTACTTTGCCGCCCGTATTGCAGTGAGGTGTTAAGCATCTGGTCCTAATTGCTCCTTTGTGGTGGCAATTACAGACGTCCCGGCTCCACAAAGTCTGGACTTTTAGATAGGTGTTAGGCCTGCATTAAATTGCCGTGTTTGGATCACACGTTTTCCCCTGAGTAGCATTGCCATGTATTTCAGACGGGTCTGGCTGACCCTCTTATCTCCCCTTCTACTGAAAACAATGAGTTTTCAACCTTTGATAGCACCGCCGCCGCCTGGTGCCGTGGTGTCTGTGTGTTACGTTTGATCTTGACATCAAAGCTTTCTCAGACCTAGCATTACAGAAATGATGGGGCGTGCGTGGTCAAAATGTAATTTTCTCTTGTTTTCAATCTCTGTTAGTTTTTCCTTATTCCTTGGTTGGGGACTAGATTATTTTATGGTGGACCATTATTCTTTTACTTAGAGAATGATAGAATAATTCTTGTGGGCTCTTTAATTCCTTTCAAACTTGTGTAATACGGATGCTGCCGGGGCTGTCCCGTCACATAGCTTCCCAATTTAAGTAGGTTCATTAATGAAGCCTATAACAGAGCCTCGGCAGCATTCAAGAATGTATCTAAGTTATCTCCCTTCTAGAACTGCCTCCAAGTCTGGGTTTCCAATATTTCCTTGTGGCAGTGTCTTCTATGAGTCAAAAGAAATATCCCATGTCCATCATCCCAGGATAAATCTTGCAAATCTTTGCTCCTGGTGTTGTGTCGGATTTCCGGGCTATTGCTCGGTAATGTCCTGTCCTCTGGAGGTTTTACTTTTTCCCAGCCGGGAAATTGCAAAATGTATAACAAGATTCTCCTGCGCCGCAGAGAGACTGTTATTGTCCACTCAATTTCTGGCCCTTGTCCTATAAGCAGAGGAAGTGCCATCAGTGTTTTCTTAAAAGAATTGGTCGCAGTAATGTTGCTCCATTTTCTTTTCCTCCGTCGGCCAAAGATCATAAAATCCTTTAATCTCCTCCTTTTGGCAGGAAATTTGCTAAACATCATAATTTTATGATGTGCATTCAACTCATACTTGCCTCTTTCTTGGTAGGGCGTCCGTTTACTCCCTCCTGATTTAAGAGTTTTCTTCCCTCGATAATTCTTTATCCAGGTGCGTTCCTCTTCAACAGAGTTCCATTTTGAATCTGTGTTTGAAAGTATAAGGCTAGTAAAAGTTGTCCAGCTTTGAGAAATCATGTTGTTCCCCAAGAACTGTGAATTTGTATCACTCCTTGTAGAAGTATACATAAACAGCTGTTCTCCCCATCCAACATTGGTTGAAGTGAAAGGTAAACAAGGTCCTGAGTGTTGAGTATACCAACCGCTCCGGTTTTGTTCCGCTGCAGAGTCCATCATTTGTGATCCCCTGTTAGCTTCAGCTGTGTTGATGATAGGTATTACCTTCATCCTGTCCAAAGAAGTATTTTCTTCTTTGTTGTTAGCAGACATGTTTATCGTCCCTGAATCAGAGTCCGTGGTATAACCTACATGAATGCTTTGTGTATCTTGAGTTTCCTTTTCGAAAGACTCCAAGATACTGACATCGTAAGAATTCTCCTCCGTGTCTTGTTTGTCCTCCATGGCCTGGGCTCTCTTGTGCCAAGTCCAATTGAGGTATTCTCTCCCTGGTCTGGTTTTCTTGTGCCAAATCCAATAGAAGTGAATGTTGTGGGGTGTCATTTTCAATGTCATCTCCCACCTGAGATAAGTAATTCATACTGATAATTGTTTCATCTTGTGTGGCCACACTAGAAAGAAACACTGGAATCCTGTTTTACATCCATTCCAGTCTCAGCTGAATTCATTTCCACTCCTAGTTTCTCTGAACTGAAGGGAATAAAGAGATCGGGTAAGGTCTCGCCTTCGATCTCTTTAATAGTTTTCCTCAGGTCCTCCTCCTCCTGGATTTTTCTCCTTTGGGAAGTCTTAGGAAGCTCCTGAGATTGCTGGGTTGCCAAGCCAGCTAATCCGCTTTTATTGCGGTGTAAACATTTATCACGTTTGTGACTGTTTACTGTACGCTTGGTACATTTCTTCCTATTCCGTTTATTTTTCGGAATTGAGGGGAAGCATCTGCCTTTCTGTGCCAAGTTTTTGTTTTTCTGAGCCATGGGGATTTGCGAAGGAATGCATGCCTCTTCTTTGTGACGGTCAGCTTCCCCGCTTTCTATCAGAGTTTCGGCTTGAGTGATTGGCTTTTCCTCAATCGAGCTGGTAGATTCCTCCATGTTCAGTATTTCAATTTGCTTCTTCTTAATCTCATCTTCTTCAGCTTTGTGACGCATATCTGCTTCTAATTCTGCAAGTCTTTTCATCATCTGTTCATCTTCTTTGTCCCACCAATCCATTTCATCTCTAATAAATAGTTCTAGCTTCTCTCCTACTAAGCTGAGCCTTATGCCCCATCCTCTAGCGGACTCTAAGAAATCTGTGCGTGCATCCATGATCTCTTCTCAGCTTAAACTCAGGTAAGTAATTATATTATTACCCTACACAGAGCTAGTTAGATTTATGCTAGAGCAGGATAGTGACAAGAGGAACTGACACTGCTATGAGAATGATAGTAGTGAATTTGAGTGAGAAAGTTGATGCAAAGCAGTCCGTCATACACTGAAGTAATTATGCATTATCAAATTATTCATGATTAAATCAAATGATAAAGCATGTAATCAAAAAATCATCAAGTAAATCATCAATAAACTAATTAATATCACTAATTAATGTGATTATTAATTCTACAGTGGTGAATGATGTAAATTAACTCATATGATATTATCCGTTATTAACTTTTTAACAAGTTATTTAAATTCTACAAACTTCCCTAGAAACAAATTCCTAAGTTAATACTTAGCAAATGTAATGGGTGAAGAATGAAAGAATGGTTTATGAAAATCAATAGTCTAGAATTTATTCTCTGATTCTATCATGGATGAGAAGTCCTAATAGTGTCAAAATCTTGCCTTACAATCGAGCAAGCTAATTACATTAGAAATAAATTATAACTAACTAATGCTGCTAAGAATGTAAGTGAGAATGACCTAGGTTCTATCCCTGGGCAAGACCAGAATAATACCAGACTAACAGATTTGAAATAGGTTCGTTCCTTGCGAAGCGAACCAAAGTGTTCTAGGGTTTACTCCCGGATTCTATAGCGGACGAGCAGACCAATAAGTCGGAAGCGAACCAAAATTTTCTAGGGTGTACTCCCGGATTCTATAGCGGACGAGCAGACCAATATGTCACCAACTGGCTGAGGTAGATCCCAGATGGGCAACCACTCAGCCAAAATCATTTTCTTCTACTGGTGGTTAGTTCTGGATGCAGTTTAAGATCCCCTAACTCTGTCAGAAGGGACTAATTACCCTGACTAATCCCAGAGAGAAAACGTGGAACAAATGTCTGTTATGCTGATTTAAGACACTGTCCCTGATACTCAAGAAAACAGCCAAGAAGTGGCTCGTTGAAGATAGACTATATCTATATAGTTTTGGCTGTACTTGGTATCACCAGAAGTGAGAAAGGAGGGGTTAAGACATGCAACGTAATCTGGTTACTTATGACTGCATAGGCAAGATACCTCCCGGACATAGATTCCCACTTCTGGATAATATGTGTGAACCCCCACTAAATGATACAATAATGTGTGTACTTGATACGTTACACAAACATTTATAAACATTTAGAATTATACGGACAAATTGAGTTTAAAATACAACAACTGTGTTTATTATTTCTAATCTTGATGATCATATGATGATGATGATTATATTATGGTATACGTAATCATCTGGCTGAAAGCTAGAGTCACATAGGTCATGCTTCCCCCAGTGAGACGCAGTTCACTGTCAGATTGAAGGAGTCCAAATTGGTCCCTCACAAGGCTAAGTCACTTCCTGATATGGGTTGTTGACTGTCCATTGCTCCTAAGAGATCTGGAATGAAACGAACGGAGATGGGTAGTATCTACGTCTACACATCTCAAACACATATGTCTATACATTCATATAAACATACATTCAAGTCATAATATATGATGGTATGATGATATCTATGATGGCATGTTACATAAACATATATCAGTTCTAAATAAATAAATATATATATGTATATATTCATAAAACTATTTAGAACATCTATAGCTTCAAACATACATATTCACATACATTTATGTAATGCAGTGTTTCCCATATAAGTTCACCTCACTTCTCTCCCTTTCTGATTCATTCATTCCGTCTTGTCGGAAGGACTGGTCGCACAGTACCTGTCGAACATTAAATGCCTTCCCTGAATCTGTCTGGGATATTGAAAGTCCTAAGTCATGTCTGTCCTCATGCAGACATCATGCAGACAAGGTGAACTGGTGCCATTCCTCAAACCAAGTGGGTTCATCACAATCTTGGTAGGCACTCAAAGTGTTGGTCCAAATAATCAATGTTAATTGGACGCTATCAAGAGACTGGTAGCTCTCAGGAATTTCTCCTAAGTAGTCAGTCTCCCCAATGTTTAACATCATACAGGATGAATCTAAATGCATCTCCTGTACATGAATAAGCCACACGCTCATGCAGCTTGGATACTGGATTTCTCCAAATTATCACATACAACAAATCTGACAACCAAGTGGTGAATGAAAGAAGAAAATAGTTCTCAGTGAAATTGTAAAGCTAGAATTGGAACATTAAGTACAAAGAAATCCACCAGTGTAAAGTTTGGGAGAATAAACAGAAACAGGAAACTATACAAGCCTTCAGACTAGCAGACAAACTAATCAGAGTAATGGTATTACCTGGGTTATAGCTAGGAAATCCTGTCATACGACGTTGTATCGAAGTAACAAAACGAGAGGGCAATCTCTCACCAGAAATTAAAATTCCGGCTTCCCTGGTACGCTATTGTGAATGCGTCTGAAGTCTTGCTGGCCTCTGCTCGTAGTTTTATTCTCTCTGTTCCTGGCTAGTTTCCACGCTAGCTAATTACTATGTCCAAGTTCCTGTTGGCTCCACCTATTTTTCATGTAGGACGATTTACCTAGATGGATTAAGTGCCAAATTCTTCTCACCCCTCCTCCTTTCCTGTGAAGGGTAGTTTCATCTGTCAATCAAATTTACCGATGCCCTGCCACATTCCTGAAACAATGAAACATGCTTTGGCGGTGATGCAGTTGCGTCATTACATTCCAATCTGCTGGTAACACCCGCCTTCCTGGGTTGCTGGCAAAATGTGTCAGCCATGTGTTCCTACTTTGCCGCCCGTATTGCAGTGAGGTGTTAAGCATCTGGTCCTAATTGCTCCTTTGTGGTGGCAATTACAGACGTCCCGGCTCCACAAAGTCTGGACTTTTAGATAGGTGTTAGGCCTGCATTAAATTGCCGTGTTTGGATCACACGTTTTCCCCTGAGTAGCATTGCCATGTATTTCAGACGGGTCTGGCTGACCCTCTTATCTCCCCTTCTACTGAAAACAATGAGTTTTCAACCTTTGATAGCACCGCCGCCGCCTGGTGCCGTGGTGTCTGTGTGTTACGTTTGATCTTGACATCAAAGCTTTCTCAGACCTAGCATTACAGAAATGATGGGGCGTGCGTGGTCAAAATGTAATTTTCTCTTGTTTTCAATCTCTGTTAGTTTTTCCTTATTCCTTGGTTGGGGACTAGATTATTTTATGGTGGACCATTATTCTTTTACTTAGAGAATGATAGAATAATTCTTGTGGGCTCTTTAATTCCTTTCAAACTTGTGTAATACGGATGCTGCCGGGGCTGTCCCGTCACAAGCTTCCTAAGGCAGACTGTGTAGAAGTGGTTTAATTTCCTAGCATGTTGCTGATAAACAGTCCATGTTTCACAAGCATATAGCAGTGTGGATAATACAACTGCTTTATAGACTTTCAGCTTTGTTTGCAGGCTTATTCCATTTCTGTCCCATACATTCTTGTACAGTCTGCCAAAAGCCATGCTGACCTTGGAGATTCTTGCATTCACTTCATCATCAATTGTGGCAGCTTGTGACACAGTGCTGCCAAGATAGGTGAATTTGTCCACAACACTTAGTCTATGACCGTAAACCTTGATATTCGGCACAGTGTGATTATTCCCTGGAGCTGGCTGGTACATAACTACAGTCTTCTCCAAGTTAATATTGAGCCCAAAGTTGGCACAGGCACATGAGAAAGCTGAAACATTGTGTTGCATGTCTGCTTCTGAGCTGGTATATAGAGCGCAATCATCAGCAAACAGCAGTTCTCTGATGGTGTCGCTATTAGTTTTTGTTTTGGCTTTCAGCCTTCTGAGATTTAACAACTTTCCATCCATGTGGTAGTTGATGTCTATTCATTTGTCATTGTTCTCGAAGGCATTCGTCAGCATAGCTGAAAACATGAGGCTGAAACAGTGTTGGTGCCAGGACACATACTTGCTTCACTCCACTGGTGACAGGAAAGGGCTCAGACAGTTCACCATTTTCCTGTACTCTTGCCTGCATACCATCATGAAATAGCCGCACTATTTGGACAAACTTTTGTGGACAGTCATATTTCGCCATAATCTTCCACAGTCCTTCTCTGCTGACTGTATCAAAAGCCTTGGTAAGGTCAATGAAAGTGGAGAACATTTCGCAGTTATATAATATATATATCATTATCTCATCTCATCTCATCTCATTATGCACTCAAGAAATAGATCTATTATTTGCATAGTGCTTGTTTTACGATTAAAACTGATCTTATGCCTTTAAAGTCCTTGTTAGAAGCACCAGTACAGAACAGAAAAATACAAATGTGGGCATTAAACTTACAGGGTTATAAGGCATGTATAGAGTGTATTGCTGGAAAAGAAAATACTTGTGCTGATCTCCTGTCTAGAATACCGTATGGGGAAAGTTCGAACGAAGAGGATGAAGATGAACCTGAAATTGATGATAGAAATTGGCAGGTGAACATAATATATTCCGGTACATTAGATCAGAAAAGTTTGAAGAACGTGGCGGAGGAAGAGGATTCAGTGGAAGAAATGTTGTTTGTCCATCAAGAACGATGATGACCATTCATTTCATCCAGTGCGGTTGAAAGTATGGAGCCGTGGGTTCTAAGATGACTGATAAGACCTATTTTGGCTTGAAATGTTCTTTGACAATGTGGACAAAGAATGCCTGACGTCCTCCTGCAGTTGATTTTCTGTCCAGTCATTTCTTCACAGCTCTTGCACTTATCTCCACTTGTCTGGAATAATTTTCTCCTTTGTCTTTATTCAATTTCTGATACCTGCCCTCCATGCAACTCGTTCAGTGGCAACTTGCTCCCAATGTCCCGCTTAGACACATCTATGTATCGTAGTAGAGGCCGACCGTGAGATCTCTTACCAAACAGTAGTTCGCCAAAAAAGATGTCCTTTTGTATTCTACCATCATCCATCCTTCTAACGTGTCCTATCCATCTAAGTCTACGAAGACTGAGCATGGAAAGAAAAAAAACGTCACACAACCTGATCTTCCCAATTGTGATTTTGTCTTGCCACTTAATACCAAGTATTCTTCGCAGACATCGCATATGAAAGCTGTTTAATCGTTTCTCTTGGTGTGACTAAGTTGACCAGGCTTCACTGCCATAAAGAAGAGTACTAAGGACACAGGCTTGATAGACAAGGACTTTTGTTTTGTCAGTAAGCTTCCTGCTCTCCCAGACTCTTTTTGTTAACCTGTTCATTGCTGTTGCTGCCTTACCAATCCTGATGTTGATTTCCTGATCTAGGGATAATTGTCTGTGTCCCTACGTGAAGATTATTCTAATCAAAAACATACTATTTTGAAAGGTAAAGGTGGTAGTTGGGAAGTCGACTCCAGCGATTGCCTTTAGGGCAGTTGTATTGAGAGGGTGGAAATGTTGGAAAATGTATATCGTAGCTTGGAACATGTTGAGACGTTTCATGGGTTATCTGGCAAGTCGGTTGATGTGAGGAGAATCGGAATTTTTGCGGGTGCAAATCCCATTAATGATGTGTAGAGTTTACGAGAAACATATATTTTATGAGTAGCAATTAATATGGTAGAGTGTATGTTTGTGTGTTCTTTTTTAACTTTGTTTTGTTTGCAGTAAAGTGTAATATTGGACATTCCAGTTATTACGAATTTTATTTCTGTTTGGTACGGCTTTCCCATTGTTATATTTGTTTCGTTCATAATTGTGATATATATTTTGCTGAGTAGATTATATATATATATATAATCACGCTTAGTGGTACATTAAGTGACTGCTGGAATAGCTCAGTGTTTTTATAGAAGAAAGGGGTGCTAATAAGTGCACATATCACAGATAGTGATATAAAGTGGTTGGTAGTTGAGAGGATGTGGCTCAAGATTTTAAGAGAGTTGAGTAGCAGTCAAATACAGATAAAGAGTTGGAGTTTATACGTATCGTCACGGATAGTGATGCATTATGTGTTGGATTGTGCGGGAATCGCTTGGGACTCTATGTGTGAGCTAGTATAGTTCGGGAATTTTAACAAGGAGTGCGGGGAAGTTGAAGTTAATATTTACGGTCACGGCTAATGATACATTATAAATGATCTGATATAGTTGTAAGATTCTACAAAGAAGGGAACAAGTTGGGTGTATATGTAATCACGGGTAATAATCTACATATATAAAAGAGAATGTTTGTTTGTTTGTTTGTTTGTCCTTTATGCGTTCCCGAACGGTATATCCGATTGAGATTAAATTTTGTACAGATGTTGTTCTCACTCCCGCCGAGCCATAGTTAGTTAGTTTAAACACAGTGTTTTACGTAATGAAACAACATTAATTAAAATATTGCAAGGGGGCTTAACCAGAAATGTTTATATCAAGGGACATTACTTTTAGTAGCATTGCTATATTATGTAATTTAAATAATTGTATTTTTCTTAAAGTTTTATAAAATGTTTAAAGAAGTTATCTACAGTCATATTTGCTATAAACAAAGTGATAAAAACTTTAAGGCATCTTCAAAGTTTTCATAAAACTATTGCATCTAATTTAGATACGTGAAAATTTTCTAACTCATCTTTTTATTTCTCTTCGACATCTATACTGAATAATGTAATTTTGTTTTGAGAGAAAGTTAGTTGTATATCCTTTGAAATACGCCGCAGTCAACCCAGCATTTATTGGGTGTTCGTGATATCTTGGTAAGTTTACATTAGTAGTTTCAGGTTGCCCTTTTTAGTAATAGGAATGAAAATAGTTATCTTCCAATCTTTTGCTTAGTAAAAGAAGAGAATGTTTGTTTGTGTGTGTGTCCTTTATGCGCTCCCGAAGGGTCCATCCGATTGAGATGAAATGTTGTACACATACTCTCACTCACGCGGATCCAACTGAAATAGTTAGTTAGTTTAAAATCAATTTTTAATTTTTATGTTTTTTTCTATTTTTATTTACATGTTTGAGATTAGGGTCCAAAACTAAATCAGTTATGCCACCCAAACGAAAAGCGATTGGTGGATCTACACCTCAAACACGAAAGAAAAAGGCATTACGACCTCCAGAAACAGATTAAAATCAATTTTTTAAATGTTTATTTAATTTTATATTTGTATTTTATGCGTTCCAGAACGGTCCATCCGATTGAGATGAAATTTTGTGCACATGTTGTTCTCACTCCCGCAGATCCAACTGAAATAGTTAGTTTAAAATCAATGTTTAATTTTTATTTAATTTTCTGTTTGTATTTTATGCGTTCCTGATCCGATTGCGATGAAATTTTGTACAGATGTTGTTCTCACTCCCGTGGATCCAATTTAAATAGTTAGTTAGTTTAAAATCAACATATTTTCCTCAAGCACGAAAGAAAAAGGCATTACGAGCCTCAGAAATAGACGAGCCACGGGAACGGAAACAGGGCATCAGAAACAGACGAGCAACGGGAACTGGAATGGCAGCATCAGAAACAGACGAGCAACGGGAACGGGAGCAGGGGCCGAACGCGTACTCTGTGCGCTTAGAGAAATGTATTTGAATGTATAATGACTACTTATATGAATTCAATGAGACGCTCCCCGCCAGGAGCTGGGCGAAGCCGGGCCGGGTCAGCTAGTGCATTATAAATGAGCTGGAATAATTCAGAGGTTCTGAGAGATTGGTAAACACAACAAGCTCATATGGTTGCCATGACTCTATTTCATAGTTAAGTTGATAGTCATGGCATGTTAAAAAGTAGTCACGTCTGGTAGCGTGAAAGACGTGGACGATAATCCACGCGGACACGCCGAGCAGTCACCGAAGCGAAAAAGCAAGATTCGCGAAGGTGACTGGGATTCATTCGATTAGAGTCGTTCTGTGGTTTTGATTTAGTTTGGACACAACACAGGGTGCAATGGAAAGTGCCAGTGATTGTGTCTCCGGTAATTTTAGGCATTTTAGAACGGTTGTATAAAAGTGCATAACTGTGATTGCTCATATCATGATGTGAACTTATTGTGCGCGCAACAATGAAATTATAGAAATGAAATACGCCAGTCTCCTGTTGTGACTGAAGTTCGTAGATGTGTTGTAGTGCTAACTAACAGTACAATCATGTGGTCTAGCCTTTGTAGACCAATACCTAATGGGTGTGGGTATCTGAATTATATGCACTCTGAATCTGAATAAGGAATCTGAATTTTATGGACTGAATGATTCGATGTGCAATGAGGATGATCTGTCGACTAACTAACTAATAACTACTAGGTGTAACGAGCAAGTAGAACGAAGCTGCACAAGGCCTCGACGCTTCTTTGTATAGGACTACAGACAGCAGATTGTTCGTAACCATAGAGTGTCATGTCTCCTATGAAACTCAAAGGGAAGAATTGCCAATGGGACTTAAAAAGAGCAATTACGCCTAAGGCACTTATGGAACTAAACTGTCGCCTATGGCATTTGTGGGATATAACAACATAATTCGCCTATGGCAATGGTAATATTAGGTGTTTGGTGTCGGAGCAGATTAAATTTTTTTTTTGTTGCCTTGCAATGTATGTTTCTGCCATTTTCTTTTTGTGTTCATGAATGTTTGGGTGACTTGTTGGAGGATGTGCAGTGAGGTTTGGGTGTTATTAGACTTTTCTGCGAAAAGTCTCAAGATGAGATATTAGGGAAGCTGAAACAGAACCCTGGGATGAGTTAAAGAAGTAGGGATGGATTTATGTTTAGACAGAAAGCATCCTTTGGAAAATTCCACTTTTATAGCACGAAGATGCGCTGAGCAGAGATATTGTTTTGAAGTAGGGATTTTGTGTGTGTTCACTACGGATGACAACGGTAAACGACAGAAGAGAGACAGGGAGAGATGTGAGCGGACGAGCAAGGACGGGCCGTTAGCTATTGTCCGAGGATCAGAGAAGGTTGTTGGCTATTGTCCAACTATTCATGGAAGATGGTTCACTAATGTCCAAGTATACCGTGAAGGCGAGTTATCTAGCCACATATTTGGCGTTCACTACGGATGACAACTATACGATAAGATGTATCAGCTGATAACAATTATTAGTTAGTCCGGGGATTCAGGAGGAGAAGGTCGTACAACGAGGAAAGAATTATACCATCAGGAGAATTAGAACGCGGTAACGATAAAACGGATCAGGGAATATTTCACCTTGGCAGAAGAATAGATTCAGGAAAGAAAAGAAGAAAAAAAATGGATTCTTTTAATCGGGATTTTTCATACCGGGAAGGAGTTTGATTATCTTCGCTAATTTACCTCGCGTTTTATGATATTATCGGAAGAGGTGTGTTTATTTTAACTGGAAGGCCGGTGGACATTTTATCTGTAAATTCTTGTTTGGAATAGAGAATTAAGATTTTACAATGTACGACATAAGGTCGTTATACGGGTCAAGTTCGAATAAAGTATACAGAAATTGAAATTCCGTTTTTGGAGAAAGTGTGATTCTATTTCTTGTTTATTTACAATGTTGAAGTACAGATGGTTTGGGTTTTTCTACCCTATATAATCACAACGACCAAAGGTCAATTCTGGAAATGGGATGGTTTTCAACTACTATTGATTCGGTTGCCACTAAGTTGAATAAAATGTCAACCGTGCTGTTAAGAGATTAAGAGTGAAAGCTCGTCTTATATCATAGATTAATAGTGAAAAGATCATCATCATCATCATCATCATCATCATCAAGTGCCCTGCCAGCTAACGTAGGCGTGCATGGCTCTCCACAGATCTCGGTCTTTGGTGTTCTGAATCAACTCTGCAGCAAAACTGGTTCTATATAGCATTTCAGTATCATCTTATATAATAGATTAACAGTGAAAGCAGCATCTTATACGACAGATTAGCAGTGAAAGGATCATCATAAATGATAGATTAACAGTGAAAGAATCATCTTATAGGATAGATTAACAGCGAAAGGATCATTTTATATGATAGAAAAACAAGAAAGGATCATCTTATGTGACAGAATGTAATGGCACCTTCATGAGATTAACAGTGTAAGGACCATCTTATATAATAGACTAATAGTGAGACCATCATCTTATATGATAGATTAACAGTGAACGGATCATCTTATATGATAGATTAACAGTGAAATGATCATCGTATATGATAGATTAACGGTTACATGATCATCTCATATGATAGAATGGGATGTATGTCTGTGAGGTTTACAGTGAAAGGATCATCTTATATGGTAGATTAACAGTGAAAGGATTATCTTATATGATAGATTAACAGTGAAAGGATCATCTTATAATAAAGTTAACAATGAAAGGATCATAGTATGTGATAGAATGGTGTGTAACTCTGTGAGATTAGCAATGCAATGATTATTAAACTGGAAATTGGAAACCACTGCGTTACATGAGTTACATATTGCCATCCTAGTGTTTTCCCGCTCGCTTTGAACTCAAGTGTTTTTAGTTGTACTAGACTGAATTTTGCATTCCCTATTAACAGTGACCTCGCGATGAGGCGAACCCACTCCTACTTCAGAGGTACTAGTTATACCAGTGACAATCGGATGCTGCTTCGCAAAGCTTATACCGGCTTCAATTGCATGTCTACTATATTCACTTATACTCTTGTTTAATAACAGCTTTTACCACTTGTATATTGTTTCTGAGAGTCACGTTTGTCCACTTTGGGCGTAAACAAGGATGTAAAATGAAAAAAATTATCACCACTGAAGTTTAAAACTGTACATTAAATTATATGGATGAGGTCAGCTGGACACAGAATAGAACAAACCCGCAAATAAACAATAATGTTATTACATTGGGAGATAATGGGTATTATGATTCAATTCCTGCATATTGAGCCATTATCATCATCTTCTTCCACTTTTTGCCGTCAAGCGTCGTGAGGAGGCAGGGCCATGCGGTATACTTTCTCAATATGATGCATGTCTTCGAAATTCCGCCCGTTATGATGCAAATCGTCGAAATGCAGCCCCTCCTTCGCTGCTTATGCCGCCCCATTACGGTGCCACCTGATGCGGCCACATGTCTGTATCATAGCACGGCACGGCTTTGTGTGGAGGATTAGTTGACGCTCCAGCGCCGGATGGGTGGCACTGGATAGTGTCATTGCATGTGATTGTAAAATGTCGTTTATGTCGTCAATCCGTTTTCTTTTCGGGCGTTCTCTTACCCAGTATTATAGTAGGGTCCCTACGTGGTACGTTTTGGACTCTTAGTCTGCAAAAATCAATAGGAGTTTTCTTATATAAGATTAGTATGCTAGTCCGGCTGACGTCACAAAACGGCTCCTGAAATTTCATATTTCCCGTGATAAGGGACTTTTCTACTTCTGGTTTTGGTGTTAATTATTATATTTTGTTTTTAAATAGTGTCTTGTAATTGTTGACGGCGACATTTGGTGGGTGTTATTAAATATCTTGACGTTAGTGTTATGGTCAATCGTACAATAGTATATAATGGTGTGTTGCGAATTCCAATCGCCAGAAGTGATAGTGTTTGCTTATACATATTTTTCTTTCCCGCGTTTTCATCCTGTTTCAGGATATTGCAGTCAACACCAGCATCTTTCAGCTGTATGTTGATTCCTAGGCTAAGATTACGCTCATCAGCACGCCACGACTTTCGGTGCGACCGGCTCCATACTCTCATAGGTCTGTGGCGCGACTCGAACCACTTCTAATTCTCGTGCGCTCACGTCGACCACGAGAATATTCGGGGTTAACGGAGATAGCTGATAACCCCTCGGCCAGGCAGCCGGCACTTATACATATGAATTTTTAAAAGTGGTGGGGGAGTGTTATAAGCGGAACATCTGAAAAATGTGGTTTATTGGAACAATGTATTAGGATAGGTGGGAGAGTGAGGGGTAGAACATTAACAACAGACCAGCATTATAGTAGGCCTCTTTCAGTCTTGTAAGACTATAGAGTTGTGCCGCTGGGGAGACACCTGACAGCACAGCTGGTAACTGTATCTCGCCGCTGTTACACGGTGCTGAAGTGGCCTCTCCAGGGTGCAAGCCTGGGCAATGAAATGCGAAGGACCCGCTGTTGTCCAGTAGCAAGTTCCCCCTCTCTAGGTCACCAATGTTGACCAAGAGAAAGGCAGTATCCAATGCACCTTGGCATCGGTGTCGTCGCAGGAGTTGCCAGAGCTATGTTGTTTACAACATGGAACTGCCTTAAGGATTCCCTCTCCGGATTTGTCCTCAGGGTTTACTCCCAAAGCATTTCCCATCTGGGTATAGCCGCAAGGCAGCGGAGGTTTGAGATTTAGAGTTTCCTCTCTTAGGGGAGATACCAACCAAGGCTGACGAGTCTCCTCTGTCCGGGAATTAATAAGGAGGGAAGTCTACCATTCTTCCATCCTGGCGGTGACCATACTGATCAGATGACCGTAGCCATTGTCTCTATTGAGAGATCCTCTGCCCATTGTCAGACTAGCATTAGACATGTAATTATAATTAAAGGCAGGGATAGGCTCCATTTTTGTAAATGAAATGATCGATAGGTCGGGCGTTGGCATCGATGTATTAAGTTGTCTTCTCTTGGTGGGTTGGCTGGGGTTGCAGCTGGGTAGTGATGGTTCGTGTATTGTGTTATTGTCTCTGAAATCGATCCCGAATTAGTATGAATTCTAAAGTTTCTTAACAAAACAGCATCATCATACCTGTGTCTGCTTAGATAATAATAGTTGTAAGTATGCTTGTGTGTGTGTTTTTTTTTTTAAGTGTGTGAGTATTCTACTGATTGTTATATTTACATAATTAACACTAGTTCGGTTGATAAGCTTGTATAAACAACATCATAGCAGCGTTATTAGAGCAGAACGAACGAACGAGCGAACAAACTTTATTTTCAACGGGTTAAGAATTGGGCACGCAGGCCCGTCTAACATTCTGCCCTTCTATCACTCTCTTTCATACATTATTTCATTCACACATCATTCAAGGCTAACAAAGAACAGCAACAATATAAAAGATATGCATTATAAAGGCATGGGCAAAATGCGAACATCAAAACTACACAACACAATAATATTAGATAATGGTCTGACACTTGTTATTAGCCATGTGGAATATACTGGCCTACAAAAAGGGGACTGGCTGTTATACTAGGGTTTTGTTATTATTATTATTATCTCTATTATTAAGGGGAAGGTGATTCGTATTGAGATAGTGTTCGAATAATTTGCGATTATGTAAATAGGGATTGGTGATGTCTTTGATTTCTTGTGGAAGACTGTTCCACAGCTGAGCTGCAGAGTACGTTAAGCTTGTTTTGTATAAGTCAATCCTAGGCTTCGAAATGTGTAGTATATTTAACGTTTAATGTGTCTAGCATTATAATTAAACAATGACCAAAGGTAATTTGGGGCATTCCGATGCAGGATTTTGTGAATTAGTTTAGCTTTATTGAAAAGCAGGCGTTTGCGGAATGGTAGTAACTGAAGGCGCTTATACAGACTAGCATTGTCAGATAAATTTTGCTATAAATTAGACTCATGGCCCGTTTCTGGAGTGAGTAAAGTCGCTTGGTGTTTGAATTAGAACAACCGTCGCAGATTGTAGAGCAGTAGTCAAGTGTGTCTGTATATGAGAAGTAATAGAATGGTTTCCTTGTGTCCTCATCAAGGAAGTTTTTAATTTTGGCGAGTTGGTAGACTTTTTTCGCTGTTTGTTTAATGAGCGCTTGAACGTGGGAATTAAAGGTTAGGTTTCTATCAATGATTAGGCCTAATGTTTTATGCTCAATTACACTTTCTACTGGCATGTTATCGATGTGAAGTTGAAGTGATGTGTGTGAGCTTTGAGTTGAAGTCTTTGTCTGGTTGTTAATAACATTGCTTTTGTTTTAGTTAATTTGCATATGGTTTGTATAGCTCCACCTAACCACATTATTTAATTCTTGTTGTAAAGACGACTCCAGTAAAATACAGCTTTCAGCGTTTGTGTACACTGTATAGTCATATGCAAATAGATCGCAGGACGACGAAAGATGCAAGGTAGATCGTTAATATATATGGCAAATAACAGAGGGCCAAGAATAGAGCCATGCGGTACTCCAATATTGAAGGTAGTGGTTTGAGACAGAGATTTATTATGTGATACTACTTGCTTTGTTGATAGAAAAGATGATATTAGAGTGACTACATTAGGGCCAATTTTCATTGTCTCAAGTTTTTTAATTAAAATAACATGGTCTATCATATCAAATGCTTTCTTGAAATCAATAAACACAGTTCCAAATAGACTGTTGTTGTTTATATTCTGGTGCCAATTTTCTATCATGTTTGTTAGGGCCGTAAGGCAAGAATATTTTGGTCGAAATCCTGATTGGCAGTCAACAATAAGCTTGTTGCGAACTGAATAATGTAATGTTACTTTATGGATGTGTTTTTCTAGTGGCTTAGATAGTGATGATTGTAAGGAAATGGATCTGTATTGTTCGGGATACCATTGTCCAATGAACCAGATTTAAGAAGAGGGTACACTTTAGCGATTTTGAGAGCTGATGGAAAGGGGCCTTTGATGAGACACTGATTATATACATACGTTAGTGATATACAGATCACTGGCGCAGCACAACGGAGAATCCGGTTGCTGATTCCATCTAACCCAGATGAGGTTGTGTTTTTTAGGTTACTGAGGTAAGTGAATACTTCAGTGATTGTCATTAGCGGTATGTCGGAAAGAATATCTTGGGAGCATCTATTCTCGCAAAACGATGACAATAAAGAAAAGTTGCAAGGAGAATAATGGTATTGAAGCCTTCAACTGGTCTATGTCAGTTTGAAAAAAAATACTGAACAGGTCGCATGTAATATGATTTGATGGTAAAGAATTTCGGAAGTTATACTTGTTTGACAAGGTGTTAATTGCCTTCCATATATCCTTACTATTTGTTTTATCCATTACTAAGTTCTTAAAGTAATTTTTCTTTTCCCGTCGTATGTTATAGTGAACTTTGTTTCTAAGAGTACGGTATGAACTGATATCCCGCTTTTTATGTGCTTTATCTCTGTCTCTCATAATTTCAAGTATTTCCAGGGTGATCCAATTTGGCTTGACGTGGTGTTTTACTCGAACTTCCTTGACTGGCACATGTCTATCAAAACATCAATAAAGGTTTGCATCCAGAATTTCAGAGCATCATCCGGGTCAGGAAGCTGATAAACATTGTCTAGAGGTGAACTGGGCAAGTCCTGTAAAAATACGTTTTGGTTGAAATTTTTGTATCTTCTATATTTTACACTTATGTGTTTATGTTTAGGAGTTTTAATTCCTTTTTTAGACAACGTGCAGCATATTGGGTAATGATCGCTCATTTCACAATTGGGTACGGTGCATTCTATGATGTTGTCTGAGCAAGTTACATAGATGTGATCTATGACTGTGAATATGACTTTGTTATTCTAGTAGCTTTTTGTACTATTTGTTGGAAATTGTATGATGCAATTATATTTCCCCATATTATGTTGGATTTGGTGGTGTCAATGTTAAAGTCTCCGAGTAGTATAATTTCCTTCCCGGAAGCGAAAACCACATCCATCATGGTAGTGAAGTTTTCGTACCAGACGTGTCCAGCACTGGGATTTCGATAGAGGTAGCCAATTATCAGGGGTGTGCGGTTTCGAAGTTTTAACTCTAACCAAATACATTCTATTTCGCAAGTTTCAAAGTCTAGACTACAGTGAGGCATTTAGTAAATTAGAAACATAGGTTACTATGCCTGTCTCTTGTTTCCTACAGGGATCCCTTCTAAAAACTGTGTACCCTTTAATACCATTTAGTACCCTTTAATAGAGATGTCCTCATCTGAAATGTTATCATTAAGCCTACTTTTACTAAGGCCGAATAAATGAAAATTTTGATTAAGAATAGAAGAGAACTCTGGTAGCTTGTTAAATAAGCTGCAAATGTTTAAGTGTCCAAGGCGTATTCCTGACTTATTGAGCCAGTGTTGCCACTTCTCAGACATTTCATCCATGAAGAAAGTGTAAATTAGTCAAAGTTAAGCAAAAATACAAGATCATAAAAAATCACAATTACATTAACTTACAAAATATCAGTAATACAAATCGATAAGTAAATGACAATATTATAACGATATAACTAATTAGACTAACGAA
>JACEFZ010015659.1:0-22500 GCA_014155875.1 Cepaea nemoralis | reverse complement strand
TTCAGATGTTATGACTTTTCCGGGATAGTTTTACTAAGTCACTTGTGTAAGGATAGTCAAATTTACTTGTTTTTTGCATTGTGGTATTTCTTTCTTCCTAGTGACAAACATAATCTGTGTCTTCTTCGTCTTACAATTTAGTTCTAGCCTTAATTTTTCATTGTACGCAACAACCATATCTACTATAGGTTGCATATCCTGATCATTGTCTACCATTAATACTATACTATCAGCATATCTAAGATAACAGCAGTAGTAGTAATAGTAATATAAAAGATGTGATGACATCATAAACCGATAAACCCGAAATATCATTTCCCGCCTTTTATTGACCGTGTCTCTTCGCTGTGTACTGAGAGAGAGAGAGAGAGAGAGAGAGAGAGAGAGAGAGAGAGAGAGAGGAGAGAGAGAGAGAGAGATTCTTATGTTTATTAATGATGATAATTACTTGTATCTCTGTGCTGTCCGTTCTGTGATTGTGGTTATGTTGATAAATAGTTTGTATGTTAATTATTTGGAAAATTTTTATTAAAGGCTGATGGGTTACAATCACAAGTAGTTAAATTGGCATATATCAATAAAGTGATTTGAGGTAACTATAAAATGACAAATTATAATAATACATGATTAAATTAGCAATTACATAATACATACATCATCATGAATTAATAGTTACACACAATAGGTGCATTGTTATGATATATATTGTTATGATTTACGCGGTGAAGTGTTTACAATTAAGTCAAATAATAATAATAATATGAGCAACTACATAATAATTACACTATTCAATTATCAAATAAATATATTACTATCATCAGCTTCAATTTCCCAAGTCATATTATCTGCATTAAATGTGGCCTTTCTGGAACCATTAAGCGTATCCTTTTTCAGTATGATTCTATAAACCCATTTTTTTTTAAATCTTCTTCAATAGCATGCCTCTTGTTATCATCGCCTGTATCACATCACATCAGCTACAACTCTCGGATTAACGTACTCTATTAACTAATTTTCTTCATTGTTCGCTAGAGTCTGTATTCCAACGGGTTTCATGATCTATTTGTCACCAGTTCGCTATGATTATCAGCGAATTCCTCAATTCTCCCATGCTTTTTGTCTAGTCGCATTTTCTCCATTTCTGCGAGCTGCAGTTTCACTGTTCGTGTCAAAGCCTTTACATTTCACAACGTCAAAACCTTCAACCATCCCTTCCATACTTTCTTAAATGCGGTCACTTAAAGGTCTGCAATGTATCTTCTGTATTTTGAATGTCACGCATGTGTGTTTTCTCCTACAACTTTGTAATCACTTCCAAATTTGACTTCGCAGTAGACATTCTGACCTTTACTTCATACAGAAGTGTCCCCTTGCTTCATACTGAAGTTCCCTCGTGTCGTACATAAATGCCCTTATCTCATGCAGAAGTGTTTTTCGGATTGTACAGCTGTCTTCCTTATCCCATACAAATGTGTTCCTCCTCTCATACAGCTGTGTCCCTCATCTAAGACAGAAGTGTCCCTTATGCCATACAAAGGTGTCTTCGCCTAATATAGAAAACGTCCCTAGTAGTATACAAAGGTGTCCCTCAAGTCATACAGAAGTACCCCTTCATCTCATACATAAATTGCCCTCACGTCATACAAATGCCATCTTACCTCATACAGAAGTGTCTCTCACGGCGCACAGAAATTCCCTCGCGTCACATGTCTTACATTTGTGTCCCTTTTTGGTAAGTTCACTTCATCATCAGCAGTTGTTTTTTTTTCGGGGGGAGGGGGGTAATTACATGTCTTCGTCTTTAATTTGCTAAATTCATATATTTCTTATCTGTTTTGATCTTGTCCACTTGCTCTCACACCTTGTCCACTTGCTCTCACACCTTGTCCACTTGCACTAGCAACTTACCCACTTGCTCTCACAACTTGACCACTTGCTCTCATAACGTAACACTTGCCCTAACAACTTGCCCACTTACTCTTACAAATTGTCCCACTCGCTCTTACAAATTGCCCCACTTTCTCTCACAATAATGTCCACTTTTTATTTGATGTCTTTCTCACTTCACACAGAAGTGTATCTCATGCCCTACATTTGTGTCCCTTTATGGTGTTTTGTTGTTTGTCCACAAGAATGATGATGGACCATTCATTTCATCCAGTGGGGTTGAAGGTATGGAGCCGTCGTTCTAAGATGGCTGATACGGCCTATTTTGGCTCGAAATGTTCTTTGACAATTGTGGGCAAAGAATGCTTGACGTTTCTGGAGGAGGATTTCCTGCAGTGGTTTTTTCTGTCCTGCCTTTCTTCACAGCTCTTGCAGTCCTGGTTGCCTACACATATGACTGCACCCTTGCGCAATGATGCACGCTACGAATTTCGGTCTCTGACTGCAGCCTCCCAGGTGTCATGATGAATTCCACAAGCTTCAGTGAGATTTTCAGAGTGTCTTTAAAGCGTTTCCTCTGGCCACCTTGGGAGCATTTACCACAACGCAGTTCGCTGTAAAAATATTCGTTTAGGGAGCCTGTGATCATGGCATGCGAGTCATGTGACCAGCTCAGCGAATCTGATTCTTCATCAGTAGAGTGAGGATACCCTTTATGGTAATTGCATGTCTTCGTCAGTATTTTTTGCAAGTTCATGTCTTCGTCATCAGTCTTTGAAAGTTCATGTCTTCATCATCAGTTTTTGTAAGTTCATGTCTTCGTCAGTTCATGTTTTTCATGTCACTAACCACTGCAGTTCCGTCTGCCATGTCATCCACCGATACTGTGACTTCTTCATCAATTTCTCACCTGGCATCGCAAATAGCTTCAAATTTTCATTCAGCATTATTATTACGTTTTCATCTGCTCTTTCATCTTCAACTATGCCTAGGCTCTCTTGAATTTTATCAGAAAAGTTATTCGCAGTACATCATTATCAGCGTCTTCACTTTCCCATTTTACATTACCAAAATAATCGATTTACCATTCCAGAGTATCTGATAAATAGTGACTTCTGTATACTATTCGGGCATCTCTACATTCTTGGTTTGTTTTCTGCCACAACGTTTTCTTACCTTTATATGAAGATTAGATTTTATTATTTTCCATTTCAGTGTCAGTGCCTTCAAGCTCCATGTACATGATCTCCGATGAAACACTCACTCCGTTAACAACATTTATTTCAATCTAGTCGGTGGTCCAACCTGTCACATCTTCGATATCATCTGACTATTCGTCATTACGGTCCAATTCACACGGCCGATATCTTCAACTTTTCATTCCACAATGTCTGCTACACTAACTTCCGTTGTGCCATCTCCACCAATGCAAGTGCTTTTTGAAGTATAAATAAAATAGCATTTCTTACGTTGTCCGCTTCGTTGTCACTCTGTTATTCACAACAGCAATATCGTCAAGTCTCCCATCAAAAGTATCTGTTACAGAGTCGTCCTTTCCTAAAACCGTGTAATGTTACTTGACTTCATTGTAACCACTTCAATGTGTGTCATGATAATGTAAATCGTAACAATATACCTAATGAGTGTAACTATTATTTCATAATAATTCAATTATTATGTAATTGATAATTGTAACAATTGTCAATTACATATAATTGAATTATTATGAAATAATAGTTACACTCATTAGGTATATTGTTACGATTTACATTATCATGACACACATTGAAGTGGTTACAATGAAGTCAAGTAACATTACACGGTTTTAGGAAAGGACGACTCTGTAACAGATACTTTTGATGGGAGACTTGACGATATTGCTGTTGTGAAATAACAGAGTGACAACGAAGCGGACAACGTAAGAAATGCTATTTTATTTATACTTCAAGAAAGCACTTGCATTGGTGGGAGATGGCACAACGGAAGTTAGTGTAGCAGACATTGTGGAATGAAAAGTTGAAGATATCGGCCGTGTGAATTGGACCGTAATGACGAATAGTCAGATGATATCGAAGATGTGACAGGTTGGACCACCGACTAGATTGAAATAAATGTTGTTAACGGAGTGAGTGTTTCATCGGAGATCATGTACAATGGAGCTTGAAGGCACTGACACTGAAATGGAAAATAATAAAAATCTAATCTTCATATAAAGGTAAGAAAACGTTGTGGCAGAAAACAAAACCAAGAATGTAGAGATGCCCGAATAGTATACAGAAGTCACTATTTATCAGATACTCTGGAATGGTAAATCGATTATTTTGGTAATGTAAAATGGGAAAGTGAAGACGCTGATAATGATGTACTGCGAAATAACTTTTCTGATAAAATTCAAGAGAGCCTAGGCATAGTTGAAGATGAAAGAGCAGATGAAAACGTAAATAATAATGCTGAATGAAAATTTGAAGCTATTTGCGATGCCAGGTGAGAAATTGATGAAGAAGTCACAGTATCGGTGGATGACATGGCAGACGGAACTGCAGTGGTTAGTGACATGAAAAACATGAACTGACGAAGACATGAACTTACAAAAACTGATGATGAAGACATGAACTTTCAAAGACTGATGACGAAGACATGAACTTGCAAAAATACTGACGAAGACATGCAATTACCATAAAGGGTATCCTCACTCTACTGATGAAGAATCAGATTCGCTGAGCTGGTCACATGACTCGCATGCATGATCACAGGCTCCCTAAACGAATATTTTTACAGCGAACTGCGTTGTGGTAAATGCTCCCAAGGTGGCCAGAGGAAACGCTTTAAAGACACTCTGAAAATCTCACTGAAAGCTTGTGGAATTCATCATGACACCTGGGAGGCTGCAGTCAGAGACCGAAATTCGTAGCGTGCATCATTGCGCAAGGGTGCAGTCATATGTGAGGCAACCAGGACTGCAAGAGCTGTGAAGAAAAGGCAGGACAGAAAAACCACTGCAGGAAATCCTCCTCCAGAAACGTCAAGCATTCTTTGCCCACATTGTCAAAGAACATTTCGAGCCAAAATAGGCCGTATCAGCCATCTTAGAACCGACGGCTCCATACCTTCAACCCCACTGGATGAAATGAATGGTCATCATCATTCTTGATGGACAAACAACAAAACACCATAAAGGGACACAAATGTAGGGCATGAGATACACTTCTGTGTGAAGTGAGAAAGACATCAAATCAAAAGTGGACATTATTGTGAGAGAAAGTGGGGCAATTTGTAAGAGCGAGTGGGACAATTTGTAAGAGTAAGTGGGCAAGTTGTTAGGGCAAGTGGTTACGTTATGAGAGCAAGTGGTCAAGTTGTGAGAGCAAGTGGGTAAGTTGCTAGTGCAAGTGGACAAGGTGTGAGAGCAAGTGGACAAGGTGTGAGAGCAAGTGGACAAGATCAAAACAGATAAGAAATATATGAATTTAGCAAAATTAAAGACGAAGACATGTAATTACCCCCCTCCCCCCGAAAAAAAAAACAACTGCTGATGATGAAGTGAACTTACCAAAAAGGGACACAAATGTAAGACATGTGACGCGAGGGAAATTTCTGTGCGCCGTGAGAGACACTTCTGTATGAGGTAAGATGGCATTTTGTATGACGTGAGGGCAATTTATGTATGAGATGAAGGGGTACTTCTGTATGACTTGAGGGACACCTTTGTATACTACTAGGGACGTTTCTATATTAGGCGAAGGACACCTTTGTATGGCATAAGGGACACTTCTGTCTTAGATGAGGGACACAGCTGTATGAGAGGAGGAAACACATTTGTATGGGATAAGGAAGACAGCTGTACAATCCGAAAAACACTTCTGCATGAGATAAGGGGCATTTATGTACGACACGAGGGAACTTCAGTATGAAGCAAGGGGACACTTCTGTATGAAGTAAAGGTCAGAATGTCTACTGCGAAGTCAAATTTGGAAGTGATTACAAAGTTGTAGGAGAAAACACACATGCGTGACATTCAAAATACAGAAGATACATTGCAGACCTTTAAGTGACCGCATTTAAGAAAGTATGGAAGGGATGGTTGAAGGTTTTGACGTTGTGAAATGTAAAGGCTTTGACACGAACAGTGAAACTGCAGCTCGCAGAAATGGAGAAAATGCGACTAGACAAAAAGCATGGGAGAATTGAGGAATTCGCTGTTAATCAATAGCGAACTGGTGACAAATAGATCAATGAAACCCTTTGGAATACAGACTCTAGCGAACAATGAAGAAAATTAGTTAATAGAGTACGTTAATCCGAGAGTTGTAGCTGATGGTACAGGGCGATGATAACAAGGAGGCATGCTATTGAAGAAGATTTTTAAAAAAAATGGGTTTATAGAATCATACTGAAAAAGGATACGCTTAATGGTTCCAGAAAGGCCACATTTAATGCAGATAATATGACTTGGGAAATTGAAGCTGATGATAGTAATATATTTATTTGATAATTGAATAGTGTAATTATTATGTAGTTGCTCATATTATTATTATTATTTGACTTAATTGTAAACACTTCACCGCGTAAATCATAACAATATATATCATAACAATGCACCTATTGTGTGTAACTATTAATTCATGATGATGTATGTATTATGTAATTGCTAATTTAATCATGTAATTATTATAATTTGTCATTTTATAGTTACCTCAAATCACTTATTGATATATGCCAATTTAACTACTTGTGATTGTAACCCATCAGCCTTAATAAAAATTTTCCAAATAATTAACATACAAACTATATATCAACATAACCACAATCACAGAACGGACAGCACAGAGATACAAGTAATTATCATCATTAATAAAACATAAGAATTCTCTCTCTCTCTCTCTCTCTCTCTCTCTCTCTCTCTCTCTCTCTTCTCTCTCTCTCTCTCTCTCAGTACACAGCGAAGAAGACACGGTCAATAAAAGGCGGGAAATGATATTTCGGGTTTATCGGTTTATGATGTCATCACATCTTTTATATTACTATTACTACTACTGCTGTTATCTTAGATATGCTGATAGTATAGTATTAATGGCAGACAATGATCAGGATATGCAACCTATAGTAGATATGGTTGTTGCGTACAATGAAAAATTAAGGCTAGAACTAAATTGTAAGACGAAGAAGACACAGATTATGTTTGTCACTAGGAAGAAAGAAATACCACAATGCAAAAAACAAGTAAATTTGACTATCCTTACACAAGTGACTTAGTAAAACTATCCCGGAAAAGTCATAACATCTGAAGGGAGGTGCCTTGTCTAGATTATATCACGAATCGCTATGGTGAAGATAGCCTTTTGGAAGCTGAAAAACATACTGACTAATATATAGATGTCAGTTACATTAAGAAATAAAGTGTTGAAATATGCATCGAACCTGTACTTTTGTATGGATGTGAAACGTGGACAATGAACAGATAGGCTGACCAACTTGTAGTGGCATTGCCAATGGAGTTTCTGAGGTAAAAATGATAAGAATACTATGGGCAGACACACGAAACTACCACCAAATATTCCCTCGCAATAGAACAAAACCTACAGCACAACAGACATAATAATAGACATAACAGAAGCTTTTCCCCACAATACTAACGACATTTATACACTGTAGAAAATGCACACACACACACACACACACACACACACACACACACACACACACACGCACACATACACACACACACACACAACCCACCCACACACACCCACACACACAAGATACTTTCCTAAAGTACACTACAAACACCACCACTACAACTTAGGCTTAAAAGCTGACAACAACTATTACAACTCAATCAGCATTTTGTCTTGTAGTTGTCAGGTTATTGTGAGATTATGAACATAAAGACTGACAAATATATATCGAACATTACAACACTACAAGGTCTTAGACACTCATTTTTTTTAGTTTAGCAGCACACAATACTGGAGTTCGTAATAACAGTTTGACCACGTCAGATGATTGAATATAATTACAACTTACATGGCTATCAAGGAGACAATTTGCCCACTACAAATTAGTAACCACACATACGCGAACAAAATAGTTAGCATACATACTCATAAAAGCTTATTGTCCCATAGCCTTACTACTACTACTACTACTACTACTACTACTACTACTACTACTACTACTACTACTACTACTATACTACTACTACTACTACTACTACTACTACTACTACTACTACTACTACTACTACTACTACTACTACTACTACTATACTACTACTACTATACTACTACTACTATACTACTACTACTACTACTACTACTACTACTACTACTACTACTACTACTATTACTACTACTACTACTACTACTACGACGACGACGACGACGACCACCACCACCACCACCACCACCCACCACCATCACCACCACCACCATCACCACCATCACCAACACCACCACCACCACCACACCACCACCACCACCACCACCACGACTACTACTACTACTACTACTACTACTACTACTACTACTACTACTACTACTACTACTACTACTACTATACTACTACTACTACTATACTACAGCTATTACTACAACTACCACCTATTCATCTACTATTACTATCTACTGTTACAGCTACTTTTTCAACTAATATCAATGACGGTGGAACTTCTATTACTACCAATATTACTACTATTTCTGTTACCCAAGCAGGTATCCTAAATGGTCGGAGTATAATACTGTTGTTTATACACTACACCTACAGAAAACCATACGATGAGCTACCCCTCACTTTATTTTCTGTTCTCACAACAACATACAGTTCATCAACAATACATCGGTGTTTACTTCACAGACTGGAGCCCTAAAAAGCGACTTTATAAGGATCAAGTACATTTGTCTACTTTAGGCACCAGCTTGCTCGCCAAAAATATTAAATACCCAGAACGTATAAAACCTACATCCAATACTGGATCACGTAGGACACTTTTAGCTACACCACCTCAAACTCAAGCCAGACGACATACTGCCGCCACATTAAGTACAAATAGGCCAGAAGAGAGCAGACCACTCATAACCACGGCACCTGATATCCAGGCCAGACGGAACGTTTCCACCACACCAAATCCATACAATACGTCCTCTTTCATCAAGAGGGTGATAATTATGAAGATACGTTCCCTCTTCTCCACAGCAAGGATCAATCCAGTGGTGACAACAACGTGCCACCACAGCCTCCTGTTAGCCACGAATCAGAGACTGTAGTTGGAAGTCGTTACACACCCGTAAGAAATCAACAGTATCCATTCCATTGTAACCCAGAGTTGTTATACCTCACACGGTTTAGCCCAGCTTCACTTCGTCAGGCACTTATGATGTCGCTGTACCAAGGACTAACACGGCCTGGTATTTACTAGCAATTCAGCACAAAGCAACACCGGATCTCGATACAAGAAAGAGCATCTCCTAGAAAGTTTATGCTAATACTTGGTTATTGATTTATATAGCAACGTATTAGATTGTACGTGGCTGTAAACATTGACTCATATTGAAGTCACAGAGATTGACACTTAGTTAGATATCTTTTATAGTACTTTTTATCGTGTTTATACTCTGAGTGAGGGGGTCTTCACTCCCCACTTTAAACAGAGACATTGACTTGTATAGTCATTTATTGATTCTTTTGGATAACAGTTGGTTACTTAGCTTGTGAAGTAGTTTTTCAGGTTAAATATTTGTTGTATGTTCTTTAATTCGGTTTGTTCCTTGTTTGCATTTATTCGTTAGTCTAATTAGTTATATCGTTATAATATTGTCATTTACTTATCGATTTGTATTACTGATTTTGTAAGTTAATGTAATTGTGATTTTTATGATCTTGTATTTTGCTTAACTTTGACTAATTTACACTTTCTTCATGGATGAAATGTCTGAGAAGTGGCAACACTGGCTCAATAAGTCAGGAATACGCCTTGGACACTTAAACATTTGCAGCTTATTTAACAAGCTACCAGAGTTCTCTTCTATTCTTAATCAAAATTTTCATTTATTCGGCCTTAGTAAAAGTAGGCTTAATGATAACATTTCAGATGAGGACATCTCTATTAAAGGGTACTAAATGGTATTAAAGGGTACACAGTTTTTAGAAGGGATCCCTGTAGGAAACAAGAGACAGGCATAGTAACCTATGTTTCTAATTTACTAAATGCTCACTGTAGTCTAGACTTTGAAACTTGCGAAATAGAATGTATTTGGTTAGAGTTAAAACTTCGAAACCGCACACCCCTGATAATTGGCTACCTCTATCGAAATCCCAGTGCTGGACACGTCTGGTACGAAAACTTCACTACCATGATGGATGTGGTTTTCGCTTCCGGGAAGGAAATTATACTACTCGGAGACTTTAACATTGACACCACCAAATCCAACATAATATGGGGAAATATAATTGCATCATACAATTTCCAACAAATAGTACAAAAAGCTACTAGAATAACAAAGTCATATTCAACAGTCATAGATCACATCTATGTAACTTGCTCAGACAACATCATAGAATGCACCGTACCCAATTGTGAAATGAGCGATCATTACCCAATATGCTGCACGTTGTCTAAAAAAGGAATTAAAACTCCTAAACATAAACACATAAGTGTAAAATATAGAAGATACAAAAATTTCAACCAAAACGTATTTTTACAGGACTTGCCCAGTTCACCTCTAGACAATGTTTATCAGCTTCCTGACCCGGATGATGCTCTGAAATTCTGGATGCAAACCTTTATTGATGTTTTTGATAGACATGTGCCAGTCAAGGAAGTTCGAGTAAAACACCACGTCAAGCCAAATTGGATCACCCTGGAAATACTTGAAATTATGAGAGACAGAGATAAAGCACATAAAAAGCGGGATATCAGTTCATACCGTACTCTTAGAAACAAAGTTCACTATAACATACGACGGGAAAAGAAAAAATTACTTTAAGAACTAGTAATGGATAAAACAAATAGTAAGGATATATGGAAGGCAATTAACACCTTGTCAAACAAGTATAACTTCCGAAATTCTTTACCATCAAATCATATTACATGCGACCTGTTCAGTATTTTTTTTCAAACTGACATAGACCAGTTGAAGGCTTCAATACCATTATTCTCCTTGCAACTTTTCTTATTGTCATCGTTTTGCGAGAATAGATGCTCCAAGATATTCTTTCCGACATACCGCTAATGACAATCACTGAAGTATTCACTTACCTCAGTAACCTAAAAAACACAACCTCATCTGGGTTAGATGGAATCAGCAACCGGATTCTCCGTTGTGCTGCGCCAGTGATCTGTATATCACTAACGTATGTATATAATCAGTGTCTCATCAAAGGCCCCTTTCCATCAGCTCTCAAAATCGCTAAAGTGTACCCTCTTCTTAAATCTGGTTCATTGGACAATGGTATCCCGAACAATTACAGATCCATTTCCTTACAATCATCACTATCTAAGCCACTAGAGAAAAACACATCCATAAAGTAACATTACATTATTCAGTTCGCAACAAGCTTATTGTTGACTGCCAATCAGGATTTCGACCAAAATATTCTTGCCTTACGGCCTAACAAACATGATAGAAAATTGGCACCAGAATATAAACAACAACAGTCTATTTGGAACTGTGTTTATTGATTTCAAGAAAGCATTTGATATGATAGACCATGTTATTTTAATTAAAAAACTTGAGACAATGAAAATTGGCCCTAATGTAGTCACTCTAATATCATCTTTTCTATCAAACAAAGCAAGTAGTATCACATAATAAATCTCTGTCTCAAACCACTACCTTCAATATTGGAGTACCGCATGGCTCTATCTTGGCCCTCTGTTATTTGCCATATATATTAACGATCTACCTTTGCATCTTTCGTCGTCCTGCGATCTATTTGCATATGACTATACAGTGTACACAAACGCTGAAAGCTGTATTTTACTGGAGTCGTCTTTACAACAAGAATTAAATAATGTGGTTAGGTGGAGCTATACAAACCATATGCAAATTAACTAAAACAAAAGCAATGTTATTAACAACCAGACAAAGACTTCAAACTCAAAGCTCACACACATCACTTCAACTTCACATCGATAAACATGCCAGTAGAAAGTGTAATTGAGCACTCAAAACATTAGGCCTAATCATTGATAGAAACCTAACCTTTAATTCCCACGTTCAAGCGCTCATTAAACAAACAGCGAAAAAAAGTCTACCAACTCGCCAAATTAAAAACTTCCTTGATGAGGACACAAGGAAACCTACTTCTATTACTTCTCATATACAGACACACTTTGACTACTGCTCTACCAATCTGCGACGGTTGTTTCTAATTCAAACACCAAGCGACTTACTCACTCCAGAAACGGGCCATGAGTCTAATTTATAGCAAAAATTTATCTGACAATGCCTAGCTCTGTATAAGCGCCTTCAGTTACTACCATTCCGCAAACGCCTGCTTTTCAATAAAGCTAAACTAATTCACAAAATCCTGCATCGGAATGCCCCAAATTACCTTTGTCCATTGTTTAAATATAATGCTAGACACATTAAACGTTTAAATATACTACACATTTCCGAAGCCTAGGATTGACTTATACAAAACAAGCTTAACGTACTCTGCAGCTCAGCTGTGGAAACAAGTCTTCCACAAGAAATCAAAGACATCACCAATCCCTATTTACATAATCGCAAATTATTCGAACACTATCTCAATACGAATTCACCTTCCCCTTAATAATAGAGATAATAATAATAAACAAAACCCTAGATATAACAGCCAGTCCCCTTTTTGTAGGCCAGTATATTCCACATGGCTAATAACAAGTGTCAGGACCATTATCTAATATTACTGTGTCGTGTAGTTTGATGTTCGCATTTTGCCCATGCCTTTATAATGCATATCTTTTATATTGTTGCTGTTCTTTGTTAGCCTTGAATGATGTGTGAATGAAATAATGTATGAAAGAGAGTGATAGAAGGGCAGAATGTTAGACGGGCCTGGCGTGCCCAATTCTTAACCCGTTGAAAATAAAGTGTTGTTCGCTCGTTCGTTCGTTCTGCTCTAATAACGCTGCTATGATGTTGTTTATACAAGCTTATCAACCGAACTAGTGTTAATATGTAAATATAACAATCAGTAGAATACTCACACACTTAAAAAAAAAAACACACACACAAGCATACTTACAAACTATTATTATCTAAGCAGACACAGGTATGATGATGCTTTTTGTTAAGAAACTTTAGAATTCATACTAATTCGGGATCGATTTCAGAGACAATAACACAATACACGAACCATCACTACCCAGCTGCAACCCCAGCCAACCCACCAAGAGAAGACAACTAATACATCGATGCCAACGCCCGACCTATCGATCATTTCATTTACAAAAATGGAGCCTATCCCTGCCTTTAATTATAATTACATGTCTAATGCTAGTCTGACAATGGCAGAGGATCTCTCAATAGAGACAATGGCTACGGTCATCTGATCAGTATGGTCACCGCCAGGATGGAAGAATGGTAGACTTCCCTCCTTATTAATTCCGGACAGAGGAGACTCGTCAGCCTTGGTTGGTATCTCCCCTAAGAGAGGAAACTCTAAATCTCAAACCTCCGCTGCCTTGCGGCTATACCAGATGGGAAATGCTTTGGGAGTAAACCCTGAGGACAAATCGGAGAGGGAATCCTTAAGGCAGTTCCATGTTGTAAACAACATAGCTCTGGCAACTCCTGCGACGACACCGATGCCAAGGTGCATTGGATACTGCCTTTCTCTTGGTCAACATTGGTGACCTAGAGAGGGGGAACTTGCTACTGGACAACAGCGGGTCCTTCGCATTTCATTGCCCAGGCTTGCACCCTGGAGAGGCCACTTCAGCACCGTGTAACAGCGGCGAGATACAGTTACCAGCTGTGCTGTCAGGGTGTCTCCCCAGCGGCACAACTCTATAGTCTTACAAGACTGAAAGAGGCCTACTACTATAATGCTGGTCTGTTGTTAATGTTCTACCCTCACTCTCCCACCTACCCTAATACATTGTTCCAATAAACCACATTTTCAGATGTTCCGCTTATAACACTCCCCCACCACTTTTAAAAATTCATATGTATAAGCGCCGGCTGCCTGGCCGAGGGGTTATCAGCTATCTCCGTTAACCCCGAATATTCTCGTGGTCGACGTGAGCGCACGAGAATTAGAAGTGGTTCGAGTCGCGCCACAGACCTATGAGAGTATGGAGCCGGTCGCACCGAAAGTCGTGGGGTGCTGATGAGCGTAATCTTAGCCTAGGAATCAACATACAGCTGAAAGATGCTGGTGTTGACTGCAATATCCTGAAACAGGATGGAAACGCGGGAAAGAAAAATATGTATAAGCAAACACTATCACTTCTGGCGATTGGAATTCGCAACACACCATATTACTATTGTACGATTGACCATAACACTAACGTCAAGATATTTAATAACACCCACCAAATGTCGCCGTCAACAATTACAAGACACTATTTAAAAACAAAATATAATAATTAACACAAAACCAGAAGTAGAAAAGTCCCTTATCACGGGAAATATGAAATTTCAGGAGCCGTTTTGTGACGTCAGCCGGACTAGCATACTAATCTTATATAAGAAAACTCCTATTGATTTTTGCAGACTAAGAGTCCAAAACGTACCACGTAGGGACCCTACTATAATACTGGGTAAGAGAACGCCCGAAAAGAAAACGGATTGACGACATAAACGACATTTTACAATCACATGCAATGACACTATCCAGTGCCACCCATCCGGCGCTGGAGCGTCAACTAATCCTCCACACAAAGCCGTGCCGTGCTATGATACAGACATGTGGCCGCATCAGGTGGCACCGTAATGGGCGGCATAAGCAGCGAAGGAGGGGCTGCATTTCGACGATTTGCATCATAACGGGCGAAATTCGAAGACATGCATCATATTGAGAAAGTATACCGCATGGCCCTGCCTCCTCACGACGCTTGACGGCAAAAAGTGGAAGAAGATGATGATAATGGCTCAATATGCAGGAATTGAATCATAATACCCATTATCTCCCAATGTAATAACATTATTGTTATTTGCGGGTTTGTTCTATTCTGTGTCCAGCTGACCTCATCCATATAATTTAATGTACAGTTTTAAACTTCAGTGGTGATAATTTTTTTCATTTTACATCCTTGTTTACGCCCAAAGTGGACAAACGTGACTCTCAGAAACAATATACAAGTGGTAAAAGCTGTTATTAAACAAGAGTATAAGTGAATATAGTAGACATGCAATTGAAGCCGGTATAAGCTTTGCGAAGCAGCATCCGATTGTCACTGGTATAACTAGTACCTCTGAAGTAGGAGTGGGTTCGCCTCATCGCGAGGTCACTGTTAATAGGGAATGCAAAATTCAGTCTAGTACAACTAAAAAACACTTGAGTTCAAAGCGAGCGGGAAAACACTAGGATGGCAATATGTAACTCATGTAACGCAGTGGTTTCAATTCCAGTTTAATAATCATTGCATTGCTAATCTCACAGAGTTACACACCATTCTATCACATACTATGATCCTTTCATTGTTAACTTTATTATAAGATGATCCTTTCACTGTTAATCTATCATATAAGATAATCCTTTCACTGTTAATCTACCATATAAGATGATCCTTTCACTGTAAACCTCACAGACATACATCCCATTCTATCATATGAGATGATCATGTAACGTTAATCTATCATATACGATGATCATTTCACTGTTAATCTATCATATAAGATGATCCGTTCACTGTTAATCTATCATATAAGATGATGGTCTCACTATTAGTCTATTATATAAGATGGTCCTTACACTGTTAATCTCATGAAGGTGCCATTACATTCTGTCACATAAGATGATCCTTTCTTGTTTTTCTATAATAAAATGATCCTTTCGCTGTAATCTATCCTATAAGATGATTCTTTCACTGTTAATCTATCATTTATGATGATCCTTTCACTGCTAATCTGTCGTATAAGATGCTGCTTTCACTGTTAATCTATTATATAAGATGATACTGAAATGCTATATAGAACCAGTTTGCTGCAGAGTTGATTCAGAACACCAAAGACCGAGATCTGTGGAGAGCCATGCACGCCTACGTTAGCTGGCAGGGCACTTGATGATGATGATGATGATGATGATGATGATCTTTTCACTATTAATCTATGATATAAGACGAGCTTTCACTCTTAATCTTTAACAGCACGGTTGACATTTTATTCAACTTAGTGGCAACCGAATCAATAGTAGTGAAAACCATCCCATTTCCAGAATTGACCTTTGGTCGTTGTGATTATATAGGGTAGAAAAACCCAAAACCATCTGTACTTCAACATTGTAAATAAACAAGAAATAGAATCACACTTTCTCCAAAAACGGAATTTCAATTTCTGTATACTTTATTCGAACTTGACCCGTATAACGACCTTATGTCGTACATTGTAAAATCTTAATTCTCTATTCCAAACAAGAATTTACAGATAAAATGTCCACCGGCCTTCCAGTTAAAATAAACACACCTCTTCCGATAATATCATAAAACGCGAGGTAAATTAGCGAAGATAATCAAACTCCTTCCCGGTATGAAAAATCCCGATTAAAAGAATCCATTTTTTTTTCTTCTTTTCTTTCCTGAATCTATTCTTCTGCCAAGGTGAAATATTCCCTGATCCGTTTTATCGTTACCGCGTTCTAATTCTCCTGATGGTATAATTCTTTCCTCGTTGTACGACCTTCTCCTCCTGAATCCCCGGACTAACTAATAATTGTTATCAGCTGATACATCTTATCGTATAGTTGTCATCCGTAGTGAACGCCAAAATATGTGGCTAGATAACTCGCCTTCACGGTATACTTGGACATTAGTGAACCATCTTCCATGAATAGTTGGACAATAGCCAACAACCTTCTCTGATCCTCGGACAATAGCTAACGGCCCGTCCTTGCTCGTCCGCTCACATCTCTCCCTGTCTCTCTTCTGTCGTTTACCGTTGTCATCCGTAGTGAACACACACAAAATCCCTACTTCAAAACAATATCTCTGCTCAGCGCATCTTCGTGCTATAAAAGTGGAATTTTCCAAAGGATGCTTTCTGTCTAAACATAAATCCATCCCTACTTCTTTAACTCATCCCAGGGTTCTGTTTCAGCTTCCCTAATATCTCATCTTGAGACTTTTCGCAGAAAAGTCTAATAACACCCAAACCTCACTGCACATCCTCCAACAAGTCACCCAAACATTCATGTATAGCTATACAAGAACACAAAAAGAAAATGGCAGAAACATACATTGCAAGGCAACAAAAAAAAAATTTAATCTGCTCCGACACCAAACACCTAATATTACCATTGCCATAGGCGAATTATGTTGTTATATCCCACAAATGCCATAGGCGACAGTTTAGTTCCATAAGTGCCTTAGGCGTAATTGCTCTTTTTAAGTCCCATTGGCAATTCTTCCCTTTGAGTTTCATAGGAGACATGACACTCTATGGTTACGAACAATCTGCTGTCTGTAGTCCTATACAAAGAAGCGTCGAGGCCTTGTGCAGCTTCGTTCTACTTGCTCGTTACACCTAGTAGTTATTAGTTAGTTAGTCGACAGATCATCCTCATTGCACATCGAATCATTCAGTCCATAAAATTCAGATTCCTTATTCAGATTCAGAGTGCATATAATTCAGATACCCACACCCATTAGGTATTGGTCTACAAAGGCTAGACCACATGATTGTACTGTTAGTTAGCACTACAACACATCTACGAACTTCAGTCACAACAGGAGACTGGCGTATTTCATTTCTATAATTTCATTGTTGCGCGCACAATAAGTTCACATCATGATATGAGCAATCACAGTTATGCACTTTATACAACCGTTCTAAAATGCCTAAAATTACCGGAGACACAATCACTGGCACTTTCCATTGCACCCTGTGTTGTGTCAAACTAAATCAAAAACCACAGAACGACTTCTAATCGAATGAATCCAGTCACCTTCGCGAATCTTGCTTTTTCGCTTCGGTGACTGCTCGGCGTGTCGCGTGGATTATCGTCCACGTCTTTCACGCTACAGACGTGACTACTTTTAACATGCCATGACTATCAACTTAACTATGAAATAGAGTCATGGCAACCATATGAGCTGTTGTGTTTACCAATCTCTCAGAACCTCTGAATTATTCAAGCTCATTTATAATGCACTAGCTGACCCGGCCCGGCTTCGCCCAGCTCCTGGCGGGAGCGTATCATTGAATTCATATAAGTAGTCATTATATACATTCAAATACATTTCTCTAAGCGCACAGAGTACGCGTTCGGCCCTGCTCCCGTTCCCGTCCCCGTTGCTTCGTCTGTTTCTTGATGCTCCCGTTCCGTCCCGTTGCTCGTTTGTTTCTGATGCCCCGTTCCCTTTCCCGTTGGCTCGTCTGTTTCTGAGCTCGTAATGCCTTTTTCTTTCATGCTGATGAAAAAATTATTGATTTTAACTAACTAACTATTTAAGTTGGATCAGCGGGAGTGAGAACAACATCTGTACAAAATTTCATCTCAGTCGGATGGACCGTTACGGAACCGCACTAAAATACAAACAGAAAATTAAATAAAAATTAAAATTGATTTTAAACTAACTATTTCAGTTGGATCCGCGGGAGTGAGAACAACATGTGTACAAAATTTCATCTCAATCGGAATGGACCGTTCGGGAACGCATAAAATACAAATAGAAAATTAAATAAAAATTAAAAATTGATTTTAATCTGTTTCTGAAGCTCGTAATGCCTTTTTCTTTCGTGCTTGAGGTGTAGATCCACCAATCGCTTTTCGTTTGGGTGGCATAACTGATTTAGTTTTGGACCCTGATCTCAAATATGTAAATAAAAATAGAAAATTAAATAAAAATTAAAAATTGATTTTAAACTAACTAACTATTTCAGTTGGATCCGCGTGAGTGAGAACATGTGTACAAAATTTCATCTCAATCGGATGGACCGTTCGGGAACGCATAAAGGACACACACACAAACAAACATTCTCTTCTTCTACTAAGCAAAAGATTGGAAGAGAACTATTTTCATTCCAATAACTAAAAAGGGCAACCTTAAACTACTAATGTAAACTTACCAAGTTATCACGAACACCCAATAAATGCTGGGTTGACTGCGGCGTATTTCAAAGGATTTACAACTAACTTTCTCTCAAAAAAATTGCATTATTCAGTATAGATGTCGAAGAGAAATAAAAAGATGAGTTAGAAAATTTTCACGTATCTAAAATAGATGCATTATAACTTTGAAGATGCCTTAAAATTTTTATCACTTTTTTATAGCACATATGACTGTAGATAACTTCTTTAAACATTTTATAAAACTTTAAGGAAAATACAACAATTATTTAAATTACATATTATAACAACGCTACTAAAAGGAATGTCTCTTGATATAAACATTTCTGGTTAAGTCCCCTTGCAATAATTTAATGAATGTTGTTTTATTACGTGAAAAACTGTTTATAAACTAACTAACTATGTCAGTTAGCTCCGCGGGAGTGAGAACAACATCTGTAGAAAATTTCATCTCAATCGGATGGACCGTTCGGGAACGCATAAAGGACAAACAAACAAACAACAACATTCTCTCTTTATATATGTAGATTATTACCCGTGATTACATATACACCCAACTTGTCCTTCTTTGTAGAATCTTACAACTATATCAGATCATTTATAATGTATCATTAGCCGTGACCGTAAATATTAACTTCAACTTCCCCGCACTCCTTGTAAAATTCCCGAACTATACTAGCTCACACATAGAGTCCCAAGCGATTCCCGCACAATCCAACACATAATGCATCACTATCCGTGACGATACGTATAAACTCCAACTCTTTATCTGTATTTGACTGCTACTCAACTCTCTTAAAATCTTGAGCCACATCCTCTCAACTACCAACCACTTTATATCACTATCTGTGATATGTGCACTTATTAGCACCCCTTTCTTCTATAAAAACACTGAGCTATTCCAGCAGTCACTTAATGTACCACTAAGCGTGATTATATATATATATATAATCTACTCAGCAAAATATATATCACAATTATGAACGAAACAAATATAACAATGGAAAGCCGTACCAAACAGAAATAAAATTCGTTAATAACTGGAATGTCCAATATTACACTTTACTGCAAACAAAACAAAGTTAAAAAAGAACACACAAACATACACTCTACCATATTAATTGCTACTCATAAAATATATGTTTCTCGTAAACTCTACACATCATTAATGGGATTTGCACCCGCAAAAATTCCGATTCTCCTCACATCAACCGACTTGCCAGATAACCCATGAAACGTCTCTCAACATGTTCCAAGCTACGATATACATTTTCCAACATTTCCACCCTCTCAATACAACTGCCCTAAAGGCAATCGCTGGAGTCGACTTCCCAACTACCACCTTACCTTTCAAAATAGTATGTTTTTGATTAGAATAATCTTCACGTAGGGACACAGACAATTATCCCTAGATCAGGAAATCAACATCAGGATGGTAAAGCAGCAACAGCAATGAACAGGTTAACAAAAAGAGTCTGGGAGAGCAGGAAGCTTACTGACAAAACAAAAGTCCTTGTCTATCAAGCCTGTGTCCTTAGTACTCTTCTTTATGCAGTGAAGCCTGGTCAACTTAGTCACACCAAGAGAAACGATTAAACAGCTTTCATATGCGATGTCTGCGAAGAATACTTGGTATTAAGTGGCAAGACAAAATCACAATGGGAAGATCAGGTTGTGTGACGTTTTTTTTCTTTCCATGCTCAGTCTTCGTAGACTTAGATGGATAGGACACGTTAGAAGGATGGATGATGGTAGAATACAAAAGGACATCTTTTTTGGCGAACTACTACGGTGTAAGAGATCTCACGGTCGGCCTCTACTACGATACATAGATGTGTCTAAGCGGGACATGGGAGCAAGTTGCCACTGAACGAGTTGCATGGAGGGCAGGTATCAGAAATTGAATAAAGACAAAGGAGAAAATTATTCCAGACAAGTGGAGATAAGTGCAAGAGCTGTGAAGAAATGACTGGACAGAAAATCAACTGCAGGAGGACGTCAGGCATTCTTTGTCCACATTGTCAAAGAACATTTCAAGCCAAAATAGGTCTTATCAGTCATCTTAGAAACCACGGCTCCATACTTTCAACCGCACTGGATGAAATGAATGGTCATCATCGTTCTGATGGACAAACAACATTTCTTCCACTGAATCCTCTTCCTCCGCCACGTTCTTCAAACTTTCTGATCTAATGTACCGGAATATATTATGTTCACCTGCCAATTTCTATCATCAATTTCAGGTTCATCTTCATCCTCTTCGTTCGAACTTTCCCCATACGGTATTCTAGACAGGAGATCAGCACAAGTATTTTCTTTTCCAGCAATACACTCTATACATGCCTTATAACCCTGTAAGTTTAATGCCCACATTGTATTTTTCTGTTCTGTACTGGTGCTTCTAACAAGGACTTTAAAGGCATAAGATCAGTTTTAATCGTTAAACAAGCACTATGCAAATAATAGATCTATTTCTTGAGTGCATAATGAGATGAGATGAGATGAGATTAATGATATATATATATATAACTGCGAAATGTTCTCCACTTTCATTGACCTTACCAAGGCTTTTGATACAGTCAGCAGAAAAGGACTGTGGAAGATTATGGCAAAATATGGCTGTCCACGAAAGTTGTCCAAATAGTGCGGCTATTTCGTGATGGCATGCAGGCAAGAGTAAAAGAAGTGGTGAACTGTCTGAACCCTTTCCTGTCACAATGGAGTGAAGCAAGGATGTGAAGTGGCACCAACACTGTTCAGCCTCATGTTTTCAGCTATGTTGATGAATGCCTTCGAGAACGACGACATTAGAATAGACATCAACTACCGTATGGATGGAAAGTTATTCAATCTCAGAAGGTGAAAGCTAAAACCAAAATTAACAGCGACACTGTCAGAGAGCTCCTGTTTGCTGATGATGCGCTCTATACGCAACTCAGAGGCGGACATGCAATATAATGTTTCAGCTTTCTCACATGCCTGTTCCAACTTTGGGCTCAATATCAACTTGGAGAAGACTGTAGGTATGTACCAGCCAGCTCAGGGAATAATCACACTGTGCCGAATATCAAAGTGAATGATCATAGACTAAGTGTTGTGGACAAATTTAACCTATCTTGGCAGCACTGTGTCACAAGCTGCCATAATTGATGACGAAGTGAATGCAAGAATCTCCAAGGCCAGTGCGGCGTTTGGCAGACTGTACAAGAATATATGGGACAGAACTGGAATAAGCCTGCAAACAAAGTGTGACGGACAGCCCGGCAGCATCCGTATTACACAAGTTTGAAAGGAATTAAAAGAGCCCACAAGAATTATTATCATTCTCTAAGTAAAAGAATAATGGTCCACCATAAAAATAATCTAGTCCCCAACCAAGGAATAAGGAAAAACTAACAAAGA